>OZ025258.1:18777718-19184200 GCA_964019135.1 Arenicola marina | reverse complement strand
TCAACGGGTTGGTTGTGAGAAACAGCCGCTTGGGGGAGTGGATACACACACGTATGCTCTATTCTTACAGATGACAAAGGGGGATGTGGTACCTCAAGATACTACGATTGAAAATGTTAAGAAATTTAATACAATTGTGTCGTTTTACTCACTTAGTTACATAATTGTCGTGTATGTACTGGGATTATGAGCGGAAGGAGCACTTTCATTGGACTATTTAAAGGTGTTTTCATTCTACACGGACATGCATTGACACGTACTAAACATCTAGTGCGTGGAATGGAATGGAATGTTGGTGTTTTAGGCCACTTTTGTGCACATACAGGCTAAATTGGGCCAAGGAACCTCCCGAGACGATGAAGGATGAAGGAATGAAACATGCCCAGATTAGGTGCCCGAGCCCGGATTCGAACCCAGGACCTATTGATCTGCGGTCTAGTGCGCTAACCACTACACCAGGGAGGCCCCCTCTAGTGCGTGACATGACACCTTGTTTACATGAGATGTACGGTTTGATATAATTATACATAAAACACTGTTGTATTCATCTACGTGAGTAACATTTAAATAATTTCAGGGTCACACATAACTTATGGTAATACACATACTTGTATGTTGCTGAACAAGTGTGAAACGGATAGAAGAGGTTTGGAATATCATAGGGGCTGAATGTGAATAATTGTTAGCCTGTGAGACATTGTTACATATGCTCTATGTTTGTTTGTGTTGTGTTGTTAGTAGATGGGGCGAGATGGGAAAGGGAGCAGGGGGGACTTATAGCACACGCCCCGTATGTTACCATCAGAACGCGATGACGCCTCCTACCAGACACCATCGAGCATTACTGCCACCACATGGTTATCACTCGTCCCAGGTTACCGATGACGAAAAGATGACGCTTGCAGGCATCGTCCTTCACGCATGTTTCCGGATACCTCTATAAAACGAGGAAGGTGAGGAATATTTTGTGAATTGTTTATTTTTTTGAAGGGTGGGGGGAAGGGGGGGGGGGAGCAAGGGGCAGTTAAGTTCCTCGGGAAGGGATTTTCCTTTCTACGTGAACCAGGAATGAGGAAAATAATTCTCCGTGAACTGGGAATGAGATATTAGTGAACTGAGAATTTAATACTAAACAACCGCGTGAATTGGGAAATTGCCAATTTATATCACGTATTGTATACGGGGAGTTCTCCATTTAATTCATCGTGACCTGGAAATAAAGAATTCCATTGTCCGCGATTTGGGACCACGACTCCCCCACTTTTTTGGGCACCCAAAGCAAGTTTTCTTCACGCATATGTATGTGTTCAGACCTTGTCAAACCTTAGTAACAACGCCTCGATTGTTATTGCGCACTTCAGTGCTGGTGATTGCAGAGACAGGGTAAGGTCCGTATGTAGGACTTTGAAAGACATTAAAAAAACGATCATCTCTTGACTGACGTTCTCGAGGCCAGCAGCAAATAATCTACTCAGCAGCAAATAATCTACTCAGCTGCTAATCAGCTGCTAATCAGCTGCTAATCAGCTGCTAATCAGCTGCCGCTTCGCAAGCGTTTGTAACTTACCAGCTCTATGGTTTGAAGAGAATCCCCAGCGCTGACGTTGGCCCATGAATTCCGTATATGTACGCTTCAGTGCCAGATTATCTTACCCGCCGTAAAAGTGTGGGAGCGAGGTGTTTAATTAACAATCAACATGCGGGATTTGTGTTTTTTTCGGATAGTAGAAATACTTTTTTTACTGTATGTTTACGAACATTCGCGAACATAACTAATTTATAATGTTTAGAAACATACGTTGAATACGTGGTAACGGATAATAACGACATGTAAGCCATTATATATAACACAATGTTTTACAAGGCGTTTTATGCCAATAAAATATGTGTATTACTTGTATGAACATTATTTGTATCATTAAGTCAGCTGACAATAGTCTCATGTGATATAAATTGCCTTCTAGTATGCCTAAAATAATATATTTAATATGTCCCAAGAACCCCGTGCCCTGTGTTGGGCTCCCGCGCGGCTCCTTCCGCTTACAAGGCTCAAGTCTGCTCGAGACCCTATATAGGCCCGGTTAGTGCAGGTGGCAGGACAATCTGCGGCCATTTTCCAGTGTTCTTGTTTACTGTTCTGCTTCGAGGGAGGAGTATGTTCTGGTAGTCAGAGTGAGTGTATAATAAGAAAATCCGCATCAACTCCAAATCTGGACAACATTATACATCAACATTGCATGAGCTCTATTAATGAATTACAGGCACCTTGGACATGCCAAAGAGGAGGTCTCCTGTTCTTACACATGTATTTTGGCCGTATCAACCTTATTTAATTCGTTGCCAGATGTTATCCATCCACGAGATGGACTTTGAAGATGTAACCAACCAATCAGTCACATTTTTTGTTGCGGATAAGATTAGTTTATTTATCAAACCGCACTTAATACATGCATACAGGAATGACCATATCCAATAAAACCTTCCATGATCAAAATAGTAATAATAATCGTGATAGCACAATAGTATACATAAAAGCACATGTTACTATTACTTAGAAAGGTTAAACTGTATTTTCCCGCTTAGAAAGGTCAAGCCGTATCTTCCCGCTTAGAAAGGTCAAGCCGTATCTTCCCGCTTAGAAAGGTCAAGCCGAATCTTCCTGATTAGAAAGGTCAAGCCGTCTCTTCCCGCTTACAAAGGTCAAGCCGTATCTTCCCGCTTAGAAGGGTTAAACCGTATCTTTCTATTTGGAAATGTCAAGCCGTATCTTCCCGCTTAGAAAGGTCAAGCCGTATCTTCTCGATTAGAAAGGTCAAGCCGTATTTTCCCGCTTACAAAGGTCAAGCCGTATCTTCCCGCTTAGAAAGGTTAAACCGTATCTTCCCGCTTAGAAAGGTCAAGCCGTATTCTCCCGCTTAGAAAGGTTAAGCCGTATCTTCCTGCTTAGAAGGGTCAAGCCGTATCTTTCCGCTTAGAAAGGTCAAGCCGTATCTGCCGCTTATAACGGTCAAGCCTTATCTTTCCGCTTAGAAAGGTCAAGCCGTATCATCCCGCTTAGAAAGGTCAAGCCGTATCTTCCCGCTTAGAAGGGTCAAGCCGTATCTTTCCGTTTAGAAAGGTCGAGCCCTATCTTACCGCTTAGAAAGGTCAAGCCGTATCTTCCCGATTAGAAAGGTCAAGCTGTATCTTCCCGCTTAGAAATATCAAGCCTTATCTTTCCGCTCAAAAAGGTCAACCCGTACCTGCCGCTTATAACGATCAAGCCCTATCTTCCCTCTGGGAAAGGTCAAGCAATATTTTCCCGCTTAGAAAGATCAAGCCGTATCTTTCCGCTTAGAAAGGTCAAGCCGTATCTTCCCGCTTAAAAAGGTCAACCCGTATCTGCCGCTTATAACGGTCAAGCCGTATCTTTCCGTTTAGAAAGGCCAAGCCGCATCTTCCTGCTTAGAAAGATCAAGCCGTATCTTCCCGCTTAAAAAGGTCAACCCGTATCTGCCGCTTATAACGGTCAAGCCGTATCTTTCCGTTTAGAAAGGCCAAGCCGCATCTTCCTGCTTAGAAAGGTCAAGCCGTATCTTCCCGCTTAGAAAGGTTAAGCCTATCTTCCTGCTTGGAAAGGTCAAGCCGTATCTTCCCGATTAGAAAGGTCAAGCCGTATCTTCCCGCTTAGAAAGGTCAAGCCGTATCTTTCCGCTTGAAAAGGTCAACCCGTATCTTTCCGCTTAGAAGGGTCAAGCCGTATCTTTCCGTTTTGAAAGGTCAAGCCCCATCTTACCGCTTAGAAAGGTCAAGCCGTATCTTACCGCTTAGAAAGGTCAAGCCGTATCTTTCCGCTTAGAAAGGTCAAGCCGTATCTTACCGCTTAGAAAGGTCAAGCCGTATCTTTCCGCTTAGAAAGGTCAAGCCGTATCTTCCCGATTAGAAAGGTCAAGCCGTATCTTCCCGCTTAGAAAGGTCACGCCGTATCTTCCCACTTAGAAAAGTCACGCCGTATCTTTCCGCTTAGAAAATCAAGCCGTATCTTTCCGCTATGAACAGTCAAGCCGTATCTTCTCGTAAGTTTTCATTCAATATCACGAATTTATCAAAAGTATAACACAGAGGTTTTGTACTTCTGAGCCTTTTTTCTACACATACGTCTGAAAACCGGGAGACAACTGATGTAACGTTGCCACGTTTATGTTTAAAGTTAGGTACTTTACTTCCTCCTAAATTGGTTGCAGTCGCCTTGTTGATATGCAGTCATGCACACCCAATCGTCAGTAATCATCATAATTTACGGGTTCATTCTCATCTTAAAGACGCCATATAATCTGAATATCGGTAATATAATACAGAACCTGGTCACTGATAACTATATGTCACTTGTTAAAACAATTGTACACATATCGCCGATGTGACCCATGCTCACGTTCAATTATTCCGTAAATATTTTCATAGAAATATAATGCCACTGAAGGCTACATAATTATACATGAACGTACTTTGCGGCATTGGATATTCTAGCGTTCATAGTGAGCAATAAGAAGCGATTAAGTAGAAGTTTTGATGTATATATATATATATATATTTATATATATATATATAATCCAATTTTCACATGCCGCTTCTAAATAAACGAAAACCCCGAAATGTGGTACCTCAATTCTTTAATGTCACCACTTGACAATCATAAGACACTTCTCAGCAACGTGGTACGGACATGCATTCTCGTCGTCCCCCCCCCCCCCCTCCTCCCCCCTCACACAGCTTTCAGTCGTTTATCGTATCTACAAACTGGAAAATAACGAAATAACATTGAATGTACTTTGCCTCAACATTGTATCGGTTCATCGCTTTCCAAATGAGACGATGGCTGGGCCGCCGCAGAATCGCCATCAGGGAGCGCGCACGCCTCGTCCATCAGTGTTTCGTCTTTGTCTGGCAAGACGTCGCTCACCGTGTCATTATCGTCAACGGTCACATTCTGGCTCTCCGTGAAGATGGCGCTGCTGTGTCTCCGAGCAAAGGCTTCCGCGTGGAAATGAGTCGATTCTTCAACAGTACTGTCACCCGACTTTTCTTGTGACTCGCCGAGCGTTATTTCATAGGATTTCGTTGGTACCTCAGGGGTTGACAGTGGGAAAACAAGGACGCTGACGGACGGAGGGTTCTCCATGGAGCTGAATGTGTGGCTGAAGCACTGGGCGAAAACCACGTGCATTTTTCGAATAGTCATAGGCGTTTGCGAATTCAAGCCTTTAGATATTGCCTCGTAAAACTTGTTCTCCCCGACAAGACCATTCTCATTGGCGAAAGCCAAACCGGCGTCTCCGCCATGGCCGTTAAAAATGATAATTGCACGATGAACAATGCCTTTCTTTTCCATAAGAAATTTCCCGATTTCCTGATCCACTTCCGGGAAGTTGCGGACGGTGCAGGAAATATGACGTGTTTATCGTCAATAAAGGGGTAACATTTGCGGATCCTTTCGAATTGGAGATGTCGGGCGTTGGTATCCTCAGTCTCAGTCACTAGTGGATCATCGCTCGCGCCAGGGGCTACAATGCATAACATTGCATTTTGCCAATTACCAGGATATTCTTTGTGTTCGTTCTTAATTTGCCGTAAACTTTCTTGTATATTCGCCATCTCCCTGGTAGTATGCGCTGAATTAAAGGGCAATTCTGTTCCCTTAGTCAGGATTTTAACGGCGGTGGCATTTACCACCTCGTCGTCGTCTGGTAGTACTGGTCGTATAATGTCAGCAACTTGCGGTTGATAAAGTCGCAAAGGGTCGTTGTAGACTTCTTCTTTCAGAAAGTGTTGGTGATCACATAACGTTATTTCCCTTGAATCACCTCGTATCCATGCACTTAAATTAAACGCCATGATCGTTGTTTCAGTGTTGCTGCAATCCTTGCTTCGGTTTGACCTGCGAACAATATATATGTGTCTCGCTGTGAACATGGCCTGTACGTTTCGCCCTTTGTACTGGGTGAAGATAACACACACTACAGGCGGTACAGAAGCACGAAGGGACATATAATGTCCCCTACAATAGGATACATACGGAAGCATTGGGCCGGTCAATGAATAGTTTACTCGCAGTGTCATTGATTACACTGATGACACTGCTTGTAGTGTCACTGCTTGTAGTGTCACTACTTGTAGTGTCACTGCTTGTAGTGTCACTACTTGTAGTGCCACTGCTTGTAGTGTCACTACTTGTAGTGTCATTCCTTGTAGTGTCACTACTTGTAGTGTCACTGCTTGTAGTGTCACTGATAATGCTAACATTGTTTCTAGTGTCACTGATTATACTAACACTACTTGTAGTGTCACTGATTATAGTTCCACTACTTGTAGTGTCAGTTTGTTGTATCACTGCGTCTAGTGTCACTACTCGCAGTGTCACTGATTATACTGTCACTGCTTCTAGTGTCACTGCTTCTAGTGTCACTGCTTCTAGTGTCACAGCTTGTAGTGTCACTGCTTGTAGTGTCACTGATTATACTGACACTGCTTCTAGTGTCACTGCTTGTAGTGTCACTGATTATACGGTCACTGCTTGTAGTGTCACTGCTTGTAGTGTCACTGCTTGTAGTGTCACTGATTATACGGTCACTGCTTGTAGTGTCACTGCTTGTAGTGTCACTGATTATACTGACACTGTTTCTAGTGTCACTGCTTGTAGTGTCACTGATTATACGGTCACTGCTTGTAATGTCACAGTTGTAGTGTCACTGATTGTAGTGTCGCTGATAATACTGTCACTGCTTGTAGTGTCACTGCTTGTAATGTCACTGTTTGTAGTATCATTGATTGTAGTGTCACGGATTAAAATGTCACTGCTTGTAGTGTCACTGATTGTAGTGTCACTGATTATACTGTCACTGCTTGTAGTGTCACTGTGTGTAGCGTCACTGCTTGTAGTGTCACAGATTATACTGTCACTGTTTGTAGTGTCACTGATTGTAGTGTCACTGATTATACTGTCACTGCTTGTAGTGTCACTGATTATACTGCCACTGATTGTAGTGTCACTGATTTTACTGCCACTACTTGTAGTGTCACTGATTATACTGTCACTGCTTGTAGTGTCACTGATTATACTGCCACTGATTGCAGTGTTACTGCTTGTAGTGTCAGTGATTATACTGACACTGCTTCTAGTGTCACTGCTTGTAATGTCACTGCTTGTAGTGTCACTGCTTTTAGTGTCACTGATAATACCAACATTGCTTCTAGTGTCACTGATTATACTGCCACTGCTTGTAGTGTCACTGCTAGTAGTGTCACTGGTTATACTGACACTGCTTGTAGAGTCACTGATTATACTGCCACTACTTGTAGTGTCATTTTTTTGGTGTCACTGCGTCTAGTGTCACTACTTGTAGTGTCACTGATTATACTGTCACTGTTTCTAGGGTCACTGCTTGTAGTGTCACTGATTATTCGGTCACTGCTTGTAGTGTCACTGCTTGTAGTGTCACTGATGATACGGTCACTGCTTGTAGTGTCACTTCTTGTAGTGTCACTTATTGCAGTGTCACTGCTTGTAGTGTCACTAATTATACGGTCACTGATTATACTGTCACTGCTTGTAGTGTCACTGATTGTAGTGTCACTGATTGTAGTGTCACTGATTTTACGGTCACTGCTTGTAGTGTCACTGCTGGTAGTGTCACTGATTATACTGACACTGCCTCTAGTGACGCTGCTTGTAATGTCACTGCTTGTAGTGTCGCTGATTGTAGTGTCACTGATTATACTGGGACCGCTTCTAGTGTCACTGCTTGTAGCGTCACTGATTAATCGGTCACTGCTTGTAGTGTCACTGCTTGTAGTGTAACTGCTTCTAGTGTTAGTGATTATACGGTCACTGCTTGTAGTGTTACGGCTTGTAGTGTCACTGATTATACTGACACTGCTTCTAGTGTCACTGCTTGTAGTGTCACTGATTATACGGTCACTGCTTGTAATGTCACTGCTTGGAGTGTCACTGATTATACGGTCACTGCTTGTAGTGTCACTGCGTGTAGTTTCACTGCTTGTAGTTTCACTGATTATACTGACACTGCTTCTAGTGTCACAGCTTGTAGTGTCACTGATTATACGTTCACTGCTTGTAATGTCACTGCTTGTAGTGTCACTGATTATACTGACATTGCTTCCAGTGTCACCACTTGAAGTGTCACTGATTATACGGTCACTGCTTGGAATGTCTCTGTTTGTAGTGTCACTGATTGTAGTGTCACTGATTATACTGTCACTGCTTGTAGTTTCACGGCTCGTAATGTCACTATTTGTAGTGTCACTGATTGTAGCGTCACTGATTATACTGTCACTGCTTGTAGTGTCACTGATTGTAGTGTCACTGATTATACTGCCACTGCTTGTAGGGTCACTGCGTGTAGTGTCACTGGTTGTAGTGTCACTGATTATACTGTCGCTGCTTGTAATGTCACTGCTTGTAGTGTCACTGATTATACTGTCACTGCCTGTAGTTTCACTGCTTGTAGCGTCACTAATTATACGATCACTGCTTGTAATGTCACTGCTTGTAGTGTCACTGATTATACTGACACTGCTTCTAGTGTCACTGATTATACTGTCACTGCTTGCAGTGTCACTGATTATACTGTCACTGCTAGTAGTGTCACTGGTTATGCTGACACTGCATGTAGTTTCACTGATTATACGGTCACTGCTTGTAGTGTCAGTTTGTTGTGTCACTGCGTCTAGTGACACTACTTGTAGTGTCACTGATTATATTGCCACTGCTTCTAGTGTCACTGCTTGTAGTGTCACTGATTATACGGTCACTGCTTGTAGTGTCACTGCTTGTAGTGTCACTGATTATACTGACACTGCTTCTAGTGTCACTGCTTGTAGTGTCACTGATGATACGGTCACTGCTTGTAGTGTCACTGCTTGTAGTGTCACTGCTTGTAGTGTCACTGCTTGTAGTGTCACTGCTTGTAGTGTCATTGATTATACGGTCACTGCTTGTAGTGTCACTGCTTGTAGTGTCACTGCTTGTACTGTCACTGATTATACTGACACTGCTTCTAGTGTCACTGCTTGTAATGTCACTGCTTGTAGTGTCACTGCTTGTAGTGTCACTGATTATATTGTCACTGCTTGTAGTGTCACTGATTGTAGTGACACTGATTATACTGTCACTGCTTGTAGTGTCACTGATTGTAGTGTCACTGCTTGTAGTGTCACTGATTGTAGTGTCACTGATTTTACGGTCACTGCTTGTAGTGTCACTGCTGGTAGTGTCACTGATTATACTGACACTGCTTCTAGTGACACTGCTTGTAGTGTCACTGATTATACTGACACTGCTTGTAGTGTCACTGCTTGTAGTGTCACTGATTATACTGTCACTGCTTGTAGTGTCACTGATTGTAGTGACACTGATTATACTGTCACTGCTTGTAGTGTCACTGATTGTAGTGTCACTGCTTGTAGTGTCACTGATTGTAGTGTCACTGATTTTACGGTCACTGCTTGTAGTGTCACTGCTGGTAGTGTCACTGATTATACTGACACTGCTTCTAGTGTCACTGCTTGTAGTGTCACTGATTATACTGTCACTGCTTGTAGTGTCACTGATTGTAGTGACACTGATTATACTGTCACTGCTTGTAGTGTCACTGATTGTAGTGTCACTGATTGTAGTGTCACTGATTGTAGTGTCACTGATTTTACGGTCACTGCTTGTAGTGTCACTGCTGGTAGTGTCACTGATTATACTGACACTGCTTCTAGTGACACTGCTTGTAGTGTCACTGATTATACTGACACTGCTTCTAGTGTCACTGATTGTAGTGTCGCTGATTATACGGTCACTGCTTGTAATGTCACTGCTTGTAGTGTCACTGATTATACGGTCACTGCTTGTAATGTCACTGCTTGTAGTGTCACTGATTGTAGTGTCACTACTTGTAGTGTCACTGCTTGTAGTGTCACTGATTATACGGTCACTGCTTGTAGTGTCACTGGTTGTGGTGTCACTGAATATACTGACACTGCTTCTAGTGTCACTGCTTGTAATGTCACTGCTCGTAGTGTCACTGATTGTACTGTCACTGATTATACTGACACTGCTCCTAGTGTCACTGCTTGTAGTGTCACTGATTATACGGTCACTGCCTGTAATGTCACTGCTTATAGTGTCACTGATTATACTGACACTGCTTCTAGTGTCAATGTTTGTAGTGTCACTGATTATATGGTCACTGCTTGTAATGTTACTGTTTGTAGTGTCACTGATTGTGGTGTCACTTATTAAACTGACACTGCTTCTAGTGTCACTGCTTGTAGTGTCACTGATTATACGTTCACTGCTTGTAATGTCACTGATTATACGGTCACTGCTTGTAATGTCACTGTTTGTAGTGTCACTGATTGTGGTGTCACTGATTATACTGACACTGCTTCTAGTGTCACTGCTTGTAGTGTCACTGATTATACGCTCACTGCTTGTAGTGTCACTGATTATACGGTCACTGCTTGCAATGTCACTGATTATACGGTCACTGCTTGTAATGTCACTGTTTGTAGTGTCACTGATTGTGGTGTCACTGATTATACTGACACTGCTTCTAGTGTCACTGCTTGTAGTGTCACTGATTATACGCTCACTGCTTGTAGTGTCACTGATTATACGGTCACTGCTTGCAATGTCACTGTTTGTAGTGGCACTGATTGTGGTGTCACTGATTATGCTGTCACTGCTTGTAGTTTCACTGATTATGCGGTCACTGTTTGTAACGTCACTGCTTATAGTGTCACTGATTATACTAACGCTGCTTCTAGTGCAACTGATTATACTAACGCTGCTTCTAGTGCAACTGATTGTAGTGTCACTGATTATACGATCACTGCTTGTAATGACGCAGCTTGTAGTGTCACTGATTATACTGACACTGCTTCTAGTGTCACTGATTATACTGTCACTGCTTGTAGTGGCACTGATTATACTGTCACTGCTTGTAGTGTCACTGATTGTAGTGTCACTGATTATACTGTCACTGCTTGAAGTGTCACTGCTCGTAATGTCACTGTTTGTAGTGTCACTGCTTGTAGTGTCCCTGATTATACGGTCACTGATTATACGGTCACTGCTTGTAGTGTCACTGCTTGTAGTGTCACTGATTATACGGTCACTGCATGTAGTGTCACTGCTTGTAGTGTCACTGATTATACGGTCACTGCTTGTAATGTCACTGTTTGTAGTGGCACTGATTGTAGTGTCACTGCTTGTAGTGTCACTGCTTGTAGTGTCACTGATTATACGGTCACTGCTTGTAGTGTCACTGATTGTAGTGTCACTGATTATACGATCACTGCTTGTAATGACACAGCTTGTAGTGTCACTAATTATACTGACACTGCTTCTAGTGTCACTGATTATACTGTCACTGCATGTAGTGTCACTGATTATACTGTCACTGCTTGTAGTGTCACTGATTGTGGTGTCACTGATTATACTGTCACTGCTTGCAGTGTCACTGCTCGTAATGTCACTGTTTGTAGTGTCACTGATTGTAGCATCACTGATTATGTTGTCACTGCTTGTAGTGTCACTGCTTCTAGTGTTACTGATTATACGGTCACTGCTTGTAGTGTCACGGCTTGTAGTGTCACTGATTATACTAACGCTGCTTCTAGTGCAACTGATTATACTAACGCTGCTTCTAGTGCAACTGATTGTAGTGTCACTGATTATACGATCACTGCTTGTAATGACGCAGCTTGTAGTGTCACTGATTATACTGACACTGCTTCTAGTGTCACTGATTATACTGTCACTGCTTGTAGTGGCACTGATTATACTGTCACTGCTTGTAGTGTCACTGATTGTAGTGTCACTGATTATACTGTCACTGCTTGAAGTGTCACTGCTCGTAATGTCACTGTTTGTAGTGTCACTGCTTGTAGTGTCCCTGATTATACGGTCACTGATTATACGGTCACTGCTTGTAGTGTCACTGCTTGTAGTGTCACTGATTATACGGTCACTGCATGTAGTGTCACTGCTTGTAGTGTCACTGATTATACGGTCACTGCTTGTAATGTCACTGTTTGTAGTGGCACTGATTGTAGTGTCACTGCTTGTAGTGTCACTGCTTGTAGTGTCACTGATTATACGGTCACTGCTTGTAGTGTCACTGATTGTAGTGTCACTGATTATACGATCACTGCTTGTAATGACACAGCTTGTAGTGTCACTAATTATACTGACACTGCTTCTAGTGTCACTGATTATACTGTCACTGCTTGTAGTGTCACTGATTGTGGTGTCACTGATTATACTGTCACTGCTTGCAGTGTCACTGCTCGTAATGTCACTGTTTGTAGTGTCACTGATTGTAGCATCACTGATTATGTTGTCACTGCTTGTAGTGTCACTGCTTCTAGTGTTACTGATTATACGGTCACTGCTTGTAGTGTCACGGCTTGTAGTGTCACTGATTATACTGACACTGCTTCTAGTGTCACTGCTTGTAGTGTCACTGATTATACGGTCACTACTTGTAATGTCACTGCTTGTAGTGTCACTGATTATACTGACACTGCTTCTAGTGTCACTGCTTGTAGTGTCACTGATTATACGGTCACTGCTTGTAATGTCACTGCTTGGAGTGTCACTGATTATACGGTCACTGCTTGTAGTGTCACAGCGTGTAGTGTCACTGCTTGTAGTGTCACTGATTATACTGACACTGCTTCTAGTGTCACAGCTTGTAGTGTCACTGATTATACGTTCACTGCTTGTAATGTCACTGCTTGTAGTGTCACTGATTATACTGACATTGCTTCTAGTGTCACCACTTGTAGTGTCACTGATTATACGGTCACTGCTTGGAATGCCACTGCTTGTAGTGTCACAGATTATACTGACACTGCTTCTAGTGTCACTGCTTGTAATGTCACTGCTTGTAGAGTCACTGATTATAGTGTCACTGATTATACTGACATTGCTCCTAGTGTCACTGCTTGTAGTGTCCCTGATTATACGGTCACTGATTATACGGTCACTGATTATACGGTCACTGCTTGTAGTGTCACTGCTTGTAGTGTCACTGATTATACGGTCACTGCATGTAGTGTCACTGCTTGTAGTGTCACTGATTATACGGTCACTGCTTGTAATGTCACTGTTTGTAGTGGCACTGATTGTAGTGTCACTGCTTGTAGTGTCACTGCTTGTAGTGTCACTGATTATACGGTCACTGCTTGTAGTGTCACTGATTGTAGTGTCACTGATTATACGATCACTGCTTGTAATGACACAGCTTGTAGTGTCACTAATTATACTGACACTGCTTCTAGTGTCACTGATTATACTGTCACTGCTTGTAGTGTCACTGATTGTGGTGTCACTGATTATACTGTCACTGCTTGCAGTGTCACTGCTCGTAATGTCACTGTTTGTAGTGTCACTGATTGTAGCATCACTGATTATGTTGTCACTGCTTGTAGTGTCACTGCTTCTAGTGTTACTGATTATACGGTCACTGCTTGTAGTGTCACGGCTTGTAGTGTCACTGATTATACTGACACTGCTTCTAGTGTCACTGCTTGTAGTGTCACTGATTATACGGTCACTACTTGTAATGTCACTGCTTGTAGTGTCACTGATTATACTGACACTGCTTCTAGTGTCACTGCTTGTAGTGTCACTGATTATACGGTCACTGCTTGTAATGTCACTGCTTGGAGTGTCACTGATTATACGGTCACTGCTTGTAGTGTCACAGCGTGTAGTGTCACTGCTTGTAGTGTCACTGATTATACTGACACTGCTTGCAGTGTCACTGCTCGTAATGTCACTGTTTGTAGTGTCACTGATTGTAGCATCACTGATTATGTTGTCACTGCTTGTAGTGTCACTGCTTCTAGTGTTACTGATTATACGGTCACTGCTTGTAGTGTCACGGCTTGTAGTGTCACTGATTATACGGTCACTGCTTGTAATGTCACTGTTTGTAGTGGCACTGATTGTGGTGTCACTGATTATGCTGTCACTGCTTATAGTGTCACTGATTGTAGTGTCACTGATTATACGATCACTGCTTGTAATGACACAGCTTGTAGTGTCACTAATTATACTGTCACTGCATGTAGTGTCACTGATTATACTGTCACTGCTTGTAGTGTCACTGATTGTGGTGTCACTGATTATACTGTCACTGCTTGCAGTGTCACTGCTCGTAATGTCACTGTTTGTAGTGTCACTGATTGTAGCATCACTGATTATGTTGTCACTGCTTTTAGTGTCACTGCTTCTAGTGTTACTGATTATACGGTCACTGCTTGTAGTGTCACGGCTTGTAGTGTCACTGATTATACGGTCACTGCTTGTAATGTCACTGTTTGTAGTGGCACTGATTGTGGTGTCACTGATTATGCTGTCACTGCTTATAGTGTCACTGATTGTAGTGTCACTGATTATACGATCACTGCTTGTAATGACACAGCTTGTAGTGTCACTAATTATACTGACACTGCTTCTAGTGTCACCGATTATACTGTCACTGCTTGTAGTGTCACTGATTATACTGTCACTGCTTGTAGTGTCACTGATTGTGGTGTCACTGATTATACTGTCACTGCTTGCAGTGTCACTCCTCGTAATGTCACTGTTTGTAGTGTCACTGATTGTAGCATCACTGATTATGTTGTCACTGCTTGTAGTGTCCCTGATTGTAGTGTCACTGATTATACTGTCACTGCTTGTAGTGTCACTGCTTGTAATGTAACTGCTTCTAGTGTTACTGATTATACGGTCACTGCTTGTAGTGTCACGGCTTGTAGTGTCACTGATTATACTGACACTGCTTCTAGTGTCACTGCTTGTAGTGTCACCGATTATACGGTCACTACTTGTAATGCCACTGCTTGTAGTGTCACTGATTATACTGACACTGCTTCTAGTGTCACTGCTTGTAGTGTCACTGATTATACGGTCACTGCTTGTAATGTCACTGCTTGGAGTGTCACTGAATATACGGTCACTGCTTGTAGTGTCACAGCGTGTAGTGTCACTGCTTGTAGTGTCACTGATTATATTGACACTGCTTCTAGTGTCACAGCTTGTAGTGTCACTGATTATACGTTCACTGCTTGTAATGTCACTGCTTGTAGTGTCACTGATTATACTGACATTGCTTCTAGTGTCACCACTTGTAGTGTCACTGATTATACGGTCACTGCTTGGAATGTCTCTGTTTGTAGTTTCACTGATTGTAGTGTCACTGATTATACTGTCACTGCTTGTAGTGTCACTGCTCGTAATGTCACTATTTGTAGTGTTACTGATCGTAGCGTCACTGATTATACTGTCACTGCTTGTAGTGTCACTGATTGTAGTGTCACTGATTATACTGTCACTGCTTGTAGGGTCACTGCGTGTAGTGTCACTGCTTGTAGTGTCACTGATTATACTGTCGCTGCTTGTAATGTCACTGCTTGTAGTGTCACTGATTGTAGTGTCACTGCTTGTAGTTTCACTGCTTGTAGTGTCACTGATTATACGATCACTGCTTGTAATGTCACTGCTTGTAGTGTCACTGATTATACTGACACTGCTTCTAGTGTCACTGATTATACTGTCACTGCTTGCAGTGTCACTGATTATACTGTCACTGCTAGTAGTGTCACTGGTTATACTGATACTGACGTAGTGTCAGTTTGTTGTGTCACTGCGTCTAGTGTCACTACTTGTAGTGTCACTGATTATACTGACACTGCTTCTAGTGTCACTGCTTGTAGTGTCACTGATTATACGGTCACTGCTTGTAGTGTCACTGCTTGTAGTGTCACTGATTATACTGAAACTGCTTCTAGTGTCACTGCTTGTAGTGTCACTGATGATACGGTCACTGCTTGTAGTGTCACTGCTTGTAGTGTCACTGCTTGTACTGTCACTGATTATACTGACACTGCTTCTAGTGTCACTGCTTGTAATGTCACTGCTTGCAGTGTCACTGCTTGTAGTGTCACTGCTTATACTGTCACTGCTTGTAGTGTCACTGATTGTAGTGTCACTGATTTTACGGTCACTGCTTGTAGTGTCACTGCTGGTAGTGTCACTGATTATACTGACACTGCTTCTAGTGACACTGCTTGTAGTTTCACTGATTATACTGACACTGCTTCTAGTGTCACTGCTTGTAGTTTCACTGATTATACTGACACTGCTTCTAGTGTCACTGATTGTAGTGTCACTGATTTTACGGTCACTGCTTGTAGTGTCACTGCTGGTAGTGTCACTGATTATACTGACACTGCTTCTAGTGACACTTCTTGTAGTGTCACTGATTATACTGACACTGCTTCTAGTGTCACTGCTTGTAGTGTCGCTGATTATACGGTCACTGCTTGTAATGTCACTGCTTGTAGTGTCACTGATTATACTGTCACTGCTTGTAATGTCACTGCTTGTAGTGTCACTGATTGTAGTGTCATTGATTGTAGTGTCACTGCTTGTAGTGTCACTGATTGTAGTGTCACTGAATATACTGACACTGTTTCTAGTGTCACCGCTTGTAATGTCACTGCTCGTAGTGTCACTGATTGTACTGTCACTGATTATACTGACACTGCTCCTAGTGTCACTGCTTGTAGTGTCACTGATTATACGATCACTGCCTGTAATGTCACTGCTTATAGTGTCACTGATTATACTGACACTGCTTCTAGTGTCACTGTTTGTAGTGTCACTGATTATATGGTCACTGCTTGTAATGTTACTGTTTGTAGTGTCACTGATTGTGGTGTCACTGATTATACTGACACTGCTTCTAGTGTCACTGCTTGTAGTGTCACTGATTATACGTTCACTGCTTGTAGTGTCACTGATTATACGGTCAATGCTTGTAATGTCACTGTTTGTAGTGGCACTGATTGTGGTGTCACTGATTATGCTGTCACTACTTGTAGTGTCACTGATTATACGGTCACTGTTTGTAACGTCACTGCTTATAGTGTCACTGATTATACTGACACTGCTTCTAGTGCCACTGATTGTAGTGTCACTGATTATACGATCACTGCTTGTAATGACGCAGCTTGTAGTGTCACTGATTATACTGACACTGCTTCTAGTGTCACTGATTATACTGTCACTGCTTGTAGTGGCACTGATTATACTGTCACTGCTTGTAGTGTCACTGATTGTAGTGTCACTGATTTTACGGTCACTGCTTGTAGTGTCACTGCTGGTAGTGTCACTGATTATACTGACACTGCTTCTAGTGTCACTGCTTTTAGTGTCACTGATTTTACGGTCACTGCTTGTAGTGTCACTGCTGGTAGTGTCACTGATTATACTGACACTGCTTCTAGTGTCACTGCTTTTAGTGTCACTGATTATACTGTCACTGCTTGTAGTGTCACTGATTGTAGTGTCACTGATTTTACGGTCACTGCTTGTAGTGTCACTGCTGGTAGTGTCACTGATTATACTGACACTGCTTCTAGTGACACTTCTTGTAGTGTCACTGACTATACTGACACTGCTTCTAGTGTCACTGCTTGTAGTGTCACTGATTATACTGTCACTGCTTGTAATGTCACTGCTTGTAGTGTCACTGATTGTAGTGTCATTGATTGTAGTGTCACTGCTTGTAGTGTCACTGATTGTAGTGTCACTGAATATACTGACACTGCTTCTAGTGTCACTGCTTGTAATGTCACTGCTCGTACTGTCACTGATTGTACTGTCACTGATTATACTGACACTGCTCCTAGTGTCACTGCTTGTAGTGTCACTGATTATACGGTCACTGCCTGTAATGTCACTGCTTATAGTGTCACTGATTATACTGACAGTGCTTCTAGTGTCACTGTTTGTAGTGTCACTGATTATATGGTCACTGCTTGTAATGTTACTGTTTGTAGTGTCACTGATTGTGGTGTCACTGATTATACTGACACTGCTTCTAGTGTCACTGCTTGTAGTGTCGCTGATTATACAGTCACTGCTTGTAATGTCACTGCTTGTAGTGTCACTGATTATACTGTCACTGCTTGTAATGTCACTGCTTGTAGTGTCACTGATTGTAGTGTCATTGATTGTAGTGTCACTACTTGTAGTGTCACTGATTGTAGTGTCACTGAATATACTGACACTGCTTCTAGTGTCACTGCTTGTAATGTCACTGCTCGTAGTGTCACTGATTGTACTGTCACTGATTATACTGACACTGCTCCTAGTGTCACTGCTTGTAGTGTCACTGATTATACGGTCACTGCCTGTAATGTCACTGCTTATAGTGTCACTGATTATACTGACACTGCTTCTAGTGTCACTGTTTGTATTGTCACTGATTATATGGTCACTGCTTGTAATGTTACTGTTTGTAGTGTCACTGATTGTGGTGTCACTGATTATACTGACACTGCTTCTAGTGTCACTGCTTGTAGTGTCACTGATTATACGTTCACTGCTTGTAGTGTCACTGATTATACGGTCAGTGCTTGTAATGTCACTGTTTGTAGTGGCACTGATTGTGGTGTCACTGATTATACTGACACTGCTTCTAGTGTCACTGCTTGTAGTGTCACTGATTATACGTTCACTGCTTGTAGTGTCACTGATTATACGGTCACTGCTTGTAATGTCACTGTTTGTAGTGGCACTGATTGTGGTGTCACTGATTATGCTGTCACTGCTTGTAGTGTCACTGCTTCTAGTGTCACTGATTATACTGTCACTGCTTGTAGTGTCACTGCTTGTAGTGTCACTGATTATACTGACAGTGCTTCTAGTGTTACTGATTATACTGTCACTGCTTGTAGTGTCACTGATTATACTGGCACTGCTTGTAGTGTCACTGATTGTAGTGTCACTGATTATACGGTCACTGCTTGTGGTGTCACTGCTTATAAAAGACTTTCTGAAGTGGTAGGGGGCTTTATAGGGAACACTGACACCCTTTTTTGCCGACGCACCCCCCCGGTGAAAAGGCGGACTCGCTAACTTGAGCACCATGTTGCGTAATATGTGCGTCTATTTATAGTCCACATACACTGTTCGTCTCGCTCATAGCAGAGTGACATACTGCGCATGCGCTGTACTGCTCCGGTCACTGGGCTGTTGTCACTATAGTTCCCCAGCCAAAAGCAGCCCAGACCTAGTGTTAATGGCTCTTATCGAAGCAATGTGTCAGTCGGTCTCTGCCCCAAACGTCCCTACCTTGCGCCCACACCACATGCTCATGCTGGCTGCACAGTCTACGTATCAGTTAACCCATTTGATTCTAGCCTATGTATATAAGTTTGACCTGCATGCTGAAGTGTAACACAGATATATCTACAACCCGCCATGTCTATTTATCGTTCAAACGGGCCCTTCTGCACGTCCTACGTATTAATGTTTCGGTTTATGGTTAAATAGAATGAACTTTGTCACTTCTGAAATACTGAATTAGATTATGATAAATTCCGTCGTTCTCCTGGTGTGTTGAATATAGAACGCTAGGAGCGAGACGCCGCGGACCCGGCCCCCCACCCCCTTTAACCCCACCAAAAGTCCGTCATGAATCGCGCCCTACCCCAAGCCAGCCAACACGCCTTGCCACCCGATACCCTCCCTCCTCACCTCCATTGCCTTCACCCCCCCCCCCCCTCTTTCGGCCACCGTCCCACCTTCCCCCCATGCTTCATCCCGCCCCCTTGCTTCAACCCTCCCCTTGCTCCACCGCCCCCCTCCCCCACCCCATGCGGCCCATCCCCCCCACGCCTTGGCATCCAAACGAGGTATTGCACCACTGCGGAATGAAGTCATTGGCATCAAAAGTGCGCGTACAGCAGTTTTTCCCCCCATCATACACCCTTGCTCCCACAACTTCTCTCCCCCCCCCCCCCCCTCCCACCACCCACACCTTCGCCTCCAAACGAGGTATTGCTCAATCGTGGAGTGACGTCTTTGACGTCAAAAGTGCCAGTACAACGGTTTTTGCCCGCTCCACCTCCTGGTGTAACGACGCAGCCGAAACGAGGCCTTGAGCAACATATGAAACCTTGAATCATTTAAAACAATTCGGTGACGGTGACGAGAGGGTGAGGGGTTACGTACAGGTATATGTAACGAATGGATGTGCTTGCATGTTTAATTCTACCAGTAATGCCCTGCTCACATAGACCCACCGACGCCTCGGCCGAGCTAAAAAGGGGGAAATTGGCCCCAAATCGGCCCCAAATCGGCCGTGACCTCGGCCGACCTCGGCCGAGCATTGCTGCTCGGTGGCTCATTTCAGGTGCTCGGCCGAGGCCTTTCCAGTTTTAAAACCAGGCCGAGCTCGGCCAATTTCCTTAGGTCGGCGGAGGTCGGCCGATTTTTAAAACTATGAAAGCTCGGTGGGAAAGTTGAAGAACTCGGTGGCGTGGGCGAGCTCTGACGTCGGCCGACCAGTCTTAGTCTATGTGAGCAGGGCATTACATTAGACATTTATTCTGCCGTTACCTAACGGTTATAGGATGTCGATCATTCCATGTGGGTCTCAATGTTTTAAAGGTAAAACTGTTAAGGGGCGCACCATTTCATATCAAGGGGAGGGGGGCCTAGAAAATATTTGAAAAAAAATAGTTTGTTTTGACTATTTGGGGGAAAAAAATGTTTGCTTTTCAGATGCTAAAAAAAAAATAACTTGCTTTCATAATTCCCCCAAAAATGCCTTATAAAATTTCCTTGTAATAATTTGATGACAGAGATACAAAACAATAAATAAAATGTCAATAAATTTGTGAAAAATAAAAAACATGCATGGTAATTTATTTTCTAGCCCCCCCCCCCCCCCTGATATGAAATGGTGCGCCCCTAAGTATCGCCCTCCGTGGTTGTACTTTATGGACCACGTTATCAGACTCTTTATATTCTCCCAACCGTGTCACCCAGCGGTATCCCCTCCGCCCCTACCCTCCCACACTGTCTTCGCCAATACCACCCCCCCCCATCCTTTCCCCCACCAAGCCTTCGTAATACACCTGACATGACGGTAGTCCTAACTTAGTCCACACACACAAAAAGAACCACCCTACCCGTTCACTTGTATGCTACATATCGCCCCCCCCCCCTAGCCATCCTCCTCTGGATGATGCTCCAACCCGTCCCCCCACCCCGAGCCAAGACCGTGAGGCTTGGGTTAACACGCAGACATCAAGTTGAGTTGAGGGGCACACGCAGACATCAACGTACACCTATCAGAGTCTCCGACGCTAACTAGCTCTCTTTACTTCGTCTCACCACCCGAACCCATGCATCCTCCACCCCTCCCCTGTGGTTTGGGCATGTTTGAACTTGTCATGTGTCGTACAAGGGAGTTGAGGGTGGCGTAGAGATATCGTAGATGAGAGAGGGCCGGGTTTAGCGTGACTGTAACAGAGTTACTATTGTTTACACATGATTAGAGCGGCTCGCTGGTAGAAGATATATATGTATCAAAACTGATATGGAAACCACTTTATGTTAATGTTTCGCTCCCCGACTCCCCCCCCCCCCCACCCCCCTTTTTTGTAATCAATGTCATTTATGGTAATGGAGACCGGGGTAGTGTTCGTGGAGGTAGATGGAGTCAATATAGTGAGAGGAATTGACTTGTAAGGCTCGTTCGACTTATGACTGTTTTTCTCGAGGATCGCGTATGTTGAATGTCGGGAGTTTATACGATTACTCCGATAGTTGTCTAAAGATTCCGATTCTCAACGGGTTGGTTGTGAGAAACAGCCGCTTGGGGGGAGTGGATACACACACGTATGCTCTATTCTTAGAGATGAAAAAGGGGGATGTGGTACCTCAAGATACTACGATTGAAAATGTTAAAAAAAATTCATAAAATTGTGTCGTTTTACTTACTTAGTTACATAAATGTCGTGTATGTACTGGGATTATGAGCGGACGGAGAATTTTCATTGAACTATTTAAAGGGGTTTTCATTCTACACGGACATGTATTGACACGTACTAAACATCTAGTGCGTGACATGACACCTTGTTTACATGAGATGTACGGTTTGATTTAATTATACATAAAACACTGTTGTATTCATCTACGTGAGTAACATTTAAATAAATTCAGGGTCACACATAACTTATAGTAATACACATACTTGTATGTTGATGAACAAGTGTAAAACGGATAGAAGAGGTTTGGAATATCATAGGGGCTGAATGTGAATAATTGTTAGCCTGTGAGACATTGTTACATATGCTCTATGTTTGTTTGTGTTGTGTTGTTAGTAGATGGGGCGAGATGGGAAAGGGAGCAGGGGGGGACTTATAGCACAGGCCCCGTATGTTTCCATCAGAACGCGATGACGCCTCCTACCAGACACCATCGAGCATTACTGCCACCACATGGTTATCACTCGTTCCAGACTACCGATGACGAAAAGATGACGCTTGCAGGCATCGTCCTTTACGCATGTTTTCGGATACCTCTATAAAACCAGGAAGGTGAGGAATATTTTGTGAATTGTTTATTTTTTAGGGGTGGGGGGAAGGGTGGGGGGCAAGGGGCCGTTAAGTTTCTCGGGCAGGGCTTTTCCTTTCTACGTGAACTAGGATTCTTCGTGATTTGGGACCACGACTCCCCCACATTTTTGGGCACCCAAAGCAAGTTTTTTTCACGCATATGTATGTGTTCAGACCTTGTCAAAACTTAGAAACAACGCCTCGATTGTTATTGCGCACTTCAGTGCTGGTGATTGCAGAGACAGGGTAAGTTCCGTATGTAGGACTTTGAAAGACTGAATAAAAAAAAACGATCATCTCTTGGTTGACGTTCTCGAGGCCAGCAGCAAATAATCTAATCAGCTGCTACTCAGCTGCTAATCAGCTGCTGCTTCGCATGCGTTTGTAACTTAGCAGCTCTATCGTTTGAAGCGAATCCCCAGCTCTGCAGTTGGCCCATGAATTCCGTATATGGACGCTTCAGTGCCAGATTATCTTACCCGCCGTAAAAGTGTGGGAGCGCGGTGTTTGGTGTAATGCGCTGAATTAACAATCAACGTGCGAGATTTTTTTTTTCGGACAGTAGAAGTACATTTTTTACTGTATGTTTACGGACATCCGCAAACATAACTAATTTATAATTTTTAGAAACATACGCTGAATACGTGGTAACGGATAATAGCGACATATGAGCCATTCTATATAATACATTGTTTTTACATGGCGTTTTATGCCAATCAAATATGTCAGCTCATTAAATCAGCTGATAATAGTCTCATGTGACTGTCCACTAGTATGCCTAAAGTAATATACTTAATATGTCCCAAGAACCCCCTGCCCTGTGTTGGGCCCCCACGCGGCTTCTTCGGTTTACAATTAAGGCTCAAGTCTGCTCGCGACCCTATATAGGCCCGGTTATTGCAGGTCGCAGGACAATCTGCGGCCATTTTCCAGTGTTCTTGTTTACTGTTCTGCTTCGAGGGAGGAGTATGTTCTGGTAGTCAGAGTGAGTGTATAATCAGAAAATCCGCATCAACTCCAAATCTGGACAACATTATACATCAACATTGCATGAGCTCCATTAATGAATTGCATGCACCTTGGACATGCCAAAGAGGAATTCTCCTGTTCTTACACCTGTATTTTGGCCGCATCAACCTTATTTAATTCGTTGCCAGATGTTATCCATCCACGAGATGGACTTTGAAGATGTAACCAACCAACCAGTCAACACATTTTTTAAGATTAGTTTATTTATCAAACCGTACATAATACATGCATACAGGAATGACCATATCCAATAAAATCGTCCATGATCAAACTAGTAATAATAATCGTGATAACACAATAGTATACATAAAAGCACATTTTACTAGAGGTGAACAGCAATACTACATATTAGTATTTTTTAGAATATATGTAATTTATTTTAACAGTTTTCTTGAATCGCCAGTCGTCTTAAGTAGCTCGAATAAAAAAATACTATAGCTAACCAAGCGTATTAATAATGTTTCAAACCAATCCTTACTATACGCTAACATTTTATTATAAATTTGACAGATATATTAACATTTGTTATAAATTTAAAATATATATACTCATTTATTATAAATTTAAAATATATATACTCATTTATTATAAATTTAATATATATATATACCCATTTATTATAAATTTAACAGATATAATAGCAATTATTACAAGTTTAAAAGATATATTATCATTTAGTATAAATATAACGGATATATTACCATTTATTATAAATTTTACAGATATATTAACATTTATAATAAATTTCACAGATATATTAACATTTATTATAAATTTAACAGATAACATATATATTAATACATGTCCACGTAACCTTAAGCTTGGGCGTGTTACCTGAACGCCTCAGCGGGTTTGCCCATCACATGGCTCAGTTAATACACGCTAAAGGGTGTCAAGAGAGTAGGACATAGCATATAGAATACGTAATAAGTATTGACGGAATGCGTGGTATAAAGAATGCAAATAATAATATATAGTATTGTAGGATTACATCTATATATTTCACACTTATCGAGTATAATATTTAAGGGATAATTGTTTCCGCCAAGTAATATATACACTCAAACAGATAGGCAACAAGGATGTGAAATAACCTTGTGTATCGTAAGGTATAACTGGACTAGTTGTAAACTGTTCTCTTGGGCCGTGTATTATATAGAAATCTGACCATCTCTTTGCATGACATCCTGGAGAATAAGAGAATCGGGTCTATGGAACACTGCTAGTGCTACCGATATTATATTAGAACATGTTTCGCATGTACATTTTTCTGTTCATATCCTATGACGCCGTATCTTCCCGCTTAGAAAGGTCAAGCCGTATCTTCCCGCTTAGAAAGGTCAAGCCGTATCTTCTATCTTAGAAAGGTCAAGCCGTATCTTCCCGCTTAGAAAGGTCAAGCCGTATCTTCCCGCTTAGAAAGGTCAAGCCGTATCTTCCCGCTTAGAAAGGTCAAGCCGCATCTTCCCGCTTAGAAAGGTCAAGCCGTGTCTTCCCGCTTAGAAAGGTCAAGCCGTGTCTTCCCGCTTAGAAAGGTCAAGCCGTGTTATCCCGCTTAGAAAGGTTAAGACGTATAGACCAGCTTAGAAAGGTCAAGCTGTATCTTCCCGCTTAGAAAGGTTAAGACGTATAGACCAGCTTAGAAAGGTCAAGCCGTATCTTCCCGCTTAGAAAGGTCAAGCCGTGTCTTCCCGCTTAGAAAGGTTAAGACGCATAGACCAGCTTAGAAAGGTCAAGCTGTATCTTCCAGCTTAGAAAGGTCAAGCGGTATCTTCCAGCTTAGAAAGGTAAATCCGTATCTTCCCGCTTAAAAAGGTCAACCCGTATCTGCCGCTTATAACTATAAAGCCGTATCTTCCTGCTTAGAAAGGTCAAGCCGTATCTTTCCGTTTAGAAAGGTCAAGCCGTATCTTCCCGCTTAGAAAGGTTAGGCCGTATCTTCCTGCTTAGAAAAGTCAAGCCATATATTCCTGCTTAGAAAGATCAAGCCGTATCTTCCTGCTTAGAAAGGTCAAGCCGTATCTTCCTGTTTAGAAAGGTCAAGCCGTATCTTCCCGCTTACAAAGGTCAAACCGTGTCTTCCCGCTTAGAAAGGTTAAGCCGTATCTTCCTGTTTAGATAGGTCAAGCCGTATCTTCCCGATTGGAAAGGTCAAGCCGTATCTTCCTGCTCAGAAAGGTCAAGCCGTATCTTCCGCTTATAACGGTCAAGCCGTATCTTCCCTCTGGGAAAGGTCAAGCAGTATCTTCCCGCTTAGAAAGGTCAAGCCGTATCTTTCCGCTATGAAAGGTCAAGTCGTATCTTCCCGCTTAGAAACATCAAGCCGTATCTTCCCGCTTAGGAAGGTCAAGCCGTATCTGCCTGCTTAGAAAGGTCAAGCCGTATCTTCCCGCTTAGAAAGGTCAAGCCGTATCTTTCCGCTTAAAAAGGTCAAGCCGTATCTTTCCGCTTAAAAAGGTTAACCCGTATCTTCCGCTTATAACGGTCAAGCCGTATCTTCCCTCTGGGAAAGGTCAAGAAGTATCTTCCCGCTTAGAAAGGTCAAGCCGTATCTTTTCGCTATGAAACGTCAAGCCGTATCTTCCCGCTTAGAAACATCAAGCCGTATCTTACTGCTTAGAAAGGTCAAGCCGTATCTTCCCTCTGGGAAAGGTCAAGCCGTACCTTCCCTCTGGGAAAGGTCAAACCGTATCTTTCCGCTATGAACAGTCAAGCCGTATCTTCCCGTAAGTAAGTAATCATCCAATATCACGAATGTATCAATAGTATAACACAGAGGTTTTGTACTTCTTAGCCTTTTTTCTACACATACGTCTGAAAACCGGGAGACAACTGATGTAACGTTGCCACGTTTATGTTTAAAGTTAGGTACTTTACTTCCTCCTAAATTGGTTGCAGTCGCCTTGTTGATATGCAGTCATGCACACCCAATCGTCAGTAATCATCATAATTTACGCGTTCATTCTCATCTTAAAGACGCCATATAATCTGAATATCGGTAATATAATACAGAACCTGGTCATTGATAACTATATGTCACCTGTTAAAACAATTGTACACATATCGCCCATGTGAAACATGCTCACGTTCAATTATTCCGTACAGATTTTCATAGAAATATAATGCCACTGAAGGCTACATAATTATACAACGTACTTTACGGCACTGGATAATGTAGCGTTCATCGTGAGCAATAAGAAGCGATAAAGTAGAAGTTTTGATATATATATATATAGCGATAAATATATATATTTATATATATATATATATATATATATATAATCAAATTTTTACATGCCGTTTCTAAATAAACGAAAACCCCGAAATGTGGTACCTCAATTCTTTAATGTCACCACTTGACAGTCCTAAGACACTTCTCAGCAACGTGGTACGGACATGCCTTCTCGTCGCCCCCCACCCCCCCTCCCCCCTCCCACCGCTTTCAGTCGTTTATCGTATCAACAAACTGGAGTTCACAATCACGAATAAACATTGAATGTACCTTGCCTCAACATTGCATCGGTTCATCGCTTTCCAAATGAGAGGATGGCTGGGCCGCCCAGTAATCGCCACCAGGAAGCGCGGACGCCTCGTCCATCAGTGTTTCGTCTTTGTCTGGCAAGACGTCGCTCACCGTGTCATTATCGTCAACGGTCACATTCTGGCTCTCCGTGAATATGGCGCTACTGTGTCTCCGCGCAAAGGCTTCCGCGTGGAAATGAGTCGATTTTTCAACAGTCCTGTCACCCGACTGTTCTTGTGACTGAGTGGATTCGTCCAATGTTATGCCATAGGATGTCGTTGGTTTCTCAGGGGTTGACAGTGGGAAAACAAGGACGCTGACGGACAGAGGGGACTTCATGGATCTCAATGTGTGGCTGAAGCACTGGGCGAAAACCACGTGCATTGTTCGAATAGTCATAGGCGTTTGCGAATTCAAGCCTTTAGATATTGCCTCGTAAAACTTGTCCTCCCCGACAAGACCCTTCTCATTGGCGAAAGCCAAGCCGCCTGTTCCGCCATGGCCGTTGAAAATGATAATTGCACGATGAACAATGCCTTTCTTTTCCATAAGAAATTTCTCTATTCCCTGACCCGCTTCCAGGAAGTTACGGACGGTGCAGGAAATGACGTGTTCAGCGTCGATAAAGGGGTAAAGTTTGCGGATATTTTCGAAGTGGAGATGTCGGGCGTTGGTATCCTCAGTCTCAGTCACTAGTGGATCATCGTTCGCGCCTGGGGCTACAATGCATAACATTGCATTTTGCCAATTACCAGAATATTCTTTGTGTTCGTTCTTAATTTGCCGTAAACTTTCTTGTAGATTCGCCATCTCCTTGGTAGTATGCGCTGAATTAAACGACAATTCTGTTCCATTAGTCAGGATATCATCGGCAGTGGCATTTACCATCTCGTCGTCGTCTGGTAGTACTGGTCGTATAATGTCGGCAACTTGCGGTTGATAAAGTCGCAAAGCGTCGTCGTAGACTTCTGCCTCCAGAATTTGTTGGTGACCAGCTAACGTTTTTTGTGTGGCCTCTCTTTTCCATGCCTTTAAATCAAAAGCCATGATCGTTGTTTCAGTGTCCTTGCAATCCTTGCTTCGGTTTGACCTGCGAACAATATCTATGTGTTTCGCTGTGAACACGGCCTGTACGTTTCGCCCTTTTATAGACCACTGTGTAAACTAACACACATTACACGTGGTCCACGCCTGGTACGTACGGAAGCACGAAGGGACATATGTCCCTTACAATAGGATACACGTTAAAGCATTGGGCTGGTCAATGAATAGTTTACGCGCAGTGTCACTAATTATACCGACAAATGCTTGTAGTGTCAGTGCTTGCAGTGTCACTGATTGTAGAGTCACTGCTTGTAGTGTCACTGCTTGTAGTGTCACTGCCCGTAGTGTCACTGCTTGTAGTGTCACTGCTTGTAGTGTCACTGCTTGTAGTGTGAGTGCTTGTAGTGTCACGGCTTGTAGTGTCATTGATTATACTGACACTGCTTGTAGTGTCACTGCTTGTAGTGTCACTGCTTGTAGTGTGTATCAATGCTTGTAATATCACTGCTTGTAGTGTCACTGCTTGTAGTGTCACTGTTTGTAGTGTCACTGCTTGTAGTGTCACTGCTTGTAGTGTCACTGCTTGTAGTGTCACTGATTATACTGACACTGCCTGTAGTGTGACTGCTTGTAGTGTCACTGCTTGTAGTGTCACTGCTTGTATTCTCACTGCTTGTAGTGTCACTGCCTGTAGTGTCACTGCCTGTATTGTCACTGCTTGTAGTGTCAGTGCTTCTAATGTCACTGCTTGTAGTTTGAGTGCTTGTAGTGTCACTGCTTGTAGTGTCACTGATTATACTGTCACTGCTTGTAATGGCACTGCTTGTAGTGTCACTGATTATACTGTCACTGCTTGTAGTGTGACTGTAGTGTGACTGCTTGTAGTGTGACTGCTTGTAATGTCACTGCTTGTAGTGTCACTGCTTGTAGTGTCACTGCTTGTAGTGTCACTGCTTGTAGTGTCACTGCTTGTAGTGTCACTGATTATACTGCCACTGCTTGTAGCGCCGCTGCTTGTAGTGTCACTGATTATACTGACACTGTTTTTAGTGTGGCTGTAGTGTGACTGCTTGTAGTGTGAGTGCTTGTAATGTCACTGCTTGTAGTGTCACTGCTTATAGTGTCACTGCTTGTAATGTCACTGATTATACTGACACGAATTGTAGTGTCACTGCTTGTAGTGTCACTATTTGTAGTGTCACTGATTATACTGACACTGCTTGTATTGTCACTGCTTGTAGTGTCACGGCTTGTAGTGTCACTGCTTGTAGTGTCAGTGCTTGTAGTGTCACTGTTTGTAGTGTCACTGATTATACTGACACTGCTTGTATTGTCACTGCTTGTAGTGTCACTGCTTGTAGTTTGAGTGCTTGTAATGTCACTGATTGTAGTGTCACTGATTATACTGTCACTGCTTGTAGTGTCACTGATTATACTGCCAATGCTTGTAGCGTCGCTGCTTGTAGTGTCACTGATTATACTGACAATGTTTGTAGTGTGACTGTAGTGTGACTGCTTGTAGTGTGACTGCTTGTAATGTCACTACTTGTAATGTCACTGCTTGTAGTGTGACTGTGGTGTGACTGCTTATGGTGTGACTGCTTGTAATGTCACTACTTGTAATGTCACTGCTTGTAGTGTCACTGCTTGTAGTGTCACTGCTTGTGTCACTGCTTGTAATATCACTGCTTGTAGTGTGAGTGCTTGTAGTGTCACTGCTTGTAGTGTCACTGCTTGTAGTGTCACTGCTTGTGGTGTCACTGATTATACTGACACTGCTTGTAGTGTCATTGATTGCACTGATACTGCGTGTGGTGTTACCGCTTGTGGTGTCATTGTTTGTAGTATCAGTCTAAATAGTGTCACTGTAGTGTAGTGACTGTAGTGTCTATTGGCGGATCCGGGGTGTCTGTCTTGCGGCTCCGGACCCTCCGCTCCCCTCCGACTTCTTGAGGGTGGAGGCTCGTTTATGTAACTATAACAACGTAGCACTTATAGGCCTCCGTACGATATAAAACCTACAACCGACTTCCCATTTCATTATCTGGCTCAGACGTTCGCCCTACTCGTAAAAAAGTTTCGGTCGGACTCCAACCGTGTATACCGTGCGCACACACCACGTGCTCCTGCTGACTGGTCTACGTGTCAATTAATCCACTTCATTCTAGCGTCCTATATAAAGACGTTCAAGTTTGACCTACGTGCTGAAATGTAACATATATATCTACAACCCGCCATGTCTATTTATCTTTCAAACGGGGAGCACACTTTCAGGAATGTAAACAACAACCGGGAAGCACACTTTCAGCAATGTAACCAACAACCGGGGGGCACACTCTCATGAATGTAACCAACAACTTACTCAAGCACGTATTAATGTTTCGGTCTATGGTGTTGTGTTCTGATGTCATTTGCCAAATAGAATCAGTTTTAAAATACTAAATTAGACTATGGGAAAATTCGTCTTTCTGCTGGTGTCCTAAATATAAGAAGCTAGGAGCGAGAGGCCACGTGTATTTCCCGCAATAGCCTGTCATTACTTGATAGTAAGGCGAGTGTCGGGGACGTCATGAACCGGACAGAACCGTCATAAAAACCTTACATAATTTTTCTTTCTGGAAATTATGTTAGTGGAGTGGGAAATGTCACTAACAAGAAGACACGTTTACCTTTCAGAATGGCTGAGAATGAAGGACGGCACTGCGCCTGCGTGGCTACTACGTCGCTACGCAACGCCGCGTGCGAGTTTGACCCCTTCGTCACACAATCACAATGCACACATGCAGGGTTTGGCGGATAGCACATTTACATATTTTATTTGACATTAAGCTCTCAATTCTGTAGAGAAGCACAACAAGGAGTTTGTCATAGCCGGTGATTTCAATATTGATCTCCTTAAGATCCATGAAAAACAATGCATTAGCGATTTTTTTTACATGATAACAACTTACAGTTTTTTTCCCAAGAATAACGCTGCCAACACGTATATCAAGACATAGAGCATCTCTCATTGACAATCTATTTTGTAAAATATCATCACACATGCTTCAAGCCAATGCTGGTATACTAGTAAAAGCAATCTCGGACCATCTGCCGTACTTTATCAGTATACCACATCCTCAAGTTAAACAAATGCTTCCGAAAATGATTATGATCAAAACCTACGACCATGATTCTGTAATGAAATTCAGAGAGGAGATAAAATCACATGAGATCTACCACAGACTAGACAAAAATGTTAGCTCGAATCCAAATAGTAATTATGATATTGTTGAATATCTTGTTCGAACGTCCAAAGAAAATTGCCTTCCGACAAGATTAGTGAAATTATCTAAATAAAAGATAAAAAATCAAAGTGGATTTCCAGTGGGATTCTAAAGTCGATCAACTTTAGGGATAAGCTATATAAAAGGTTAAAGAAAACTCCACAAACATCGCCTTTATTTGACGCCCTCAAAGTAAACCTACAAATTTATAATGGAATATTGCGTCGCATGATTGCTGAAGTCAAAAGACATTACTATCATGCAGTTTTTTCTAAATTTAAAAGCGATATTAAGCAAACTTGGGCCGCACTTACAGAGGTGTTAAATCGCAAAAAGACAAAAGGGAATGGCCTAGGCATATTTAAGGTGGATGGCAGAACAATCTCGGATAAGCAAGACATAGCCACTAAATTTAATGATTTTTTTGCTAATATTGGTCCCCACCTTGCTGAAGAACTTACTAACTCTGGTGACCAGTTTAAGGCATACTTAAAAAACCCAAGCCCAGATACCTTGCAATTTACGTTAACCGATCCAAACGAAATAGAAGATATAATTGATAAACTGAAACCCAAACCCAGCTGTGGTCATGACGGCATCTCGGTTAAACTTCTCAAAGTGATCAAGCCAGAATTAACTCGAACCTTATCGCTTATAATTAATCAAACACTCACAACTGGGACTTTCCCTGATAAGTTAAAGATAGCCAAAGTAACTCCCGTTTATAAAACTGGTGACGTAACTTCATTCAACAATTATAGACCAATATCATTATTACCAGCAATATCCAAGGTATTTGAAAAGGCATTAGCAAATCAAATTCTTAAACGCTTCCAGCAACATAATCTCTTCAATAATAGTCAATACGGATTTAGATTAAAACATTCTTACTACAGAATTAGCTAATCTTGAACTAATTGATCGAACTATGCAATATATGGATAATGGACAAACGCCGTTCAATATTTTCCTAGACCTATCTAAAGCCTTTGACACAATAGATCACAAAATATTGATTTATAAATTGAGCCATTGTGGCATACGTGACACGGCTCTAGAAGTGCTAAAGAATTATTTAACCGATGGTAAACAATATGTTGAAATTGCTAACTATGGCTCCGAGTTAGCCCATTTAACAACAGGAGTCCCCCAAGGTTCAATACTGGGTCCGCTTCTTTTTATCATTTACATGAATGATATCACGTCGGCCAGCGACCTCTTTCATTTTATATTGTATGCAGATGACACTACTCTGATAGGTACCTTAAGCCCAGGACAAAATGATACATCAGCATCCTCCAGTGCCTTATTAAACGATGAATTAAGTAATATAAGCAAATGGTTAACTGCCAGTAGACTGTCATCTCCACACGTACTTCTCACAGATCCCCATAACACGTGCCTACGAAATACACTCACATAATACAAAATATAAGGATTATGCTCATACAAGTAGAGTTTACCATGATTATGCGAAGAAATGCATTAGATATTGCCTAATTGAAATTGTAAATACCGAACCTGCAATAATTTTAGATAAGATCAATACGCACAGCCTGATAGGATTCTCAAAGTATATCAAAGATAATATCATAAGCAATTATTCTGACCATTGTAGTCTTTTGAATTACCATACATGTCAGAAACAAAATTAGCCCCTCCGCCTCGCCCCTCCCCTCCACCGCGACCGCTCCCCCGCGCCCGCCCCCCACTCCCAACGCCAGCCCTCTCACAACTCACAATTTGTAAGTAATATATAATAGAAAATCTCGTGTTTTTCTCACTGTTTGAGTTCCAGTTATATCATTCGTCTATGTTACAACAACTCCAGGTGGCTCAGACGAGAGCGGTGTTCAACCTTAGTCTGAGTCTCCTGTGTTACAGTGATGTTTATCTTTCATCTATGATCATTTATGTATTAAATATTATCGCTTTGACGAATAAATGATTTTGAATCTGAATCTGAATATAGTCATAGCATAACCTAGAGCCATTTGTCACGGGGATTTACTGCTACCATATGCACACGCTATCATGCCAGAATCAAGAATCGTTTGGTCATTGTTTTTTGCAGAAATCCAATTTGTAATTATGAGCCATGAATTAAGAGCAAATCAATAATATTTGATTTATAGGTTTGACTCTGATTGTGGCAGAAAGTTACTAAATTAATATCTGTCAGTATGTCACTGGCTCCCAAAACGTTTCAGGTTGCTTCTAACCATCCACATATCTCCTTTTGTAGTTATTTTCGGTAATTTGCCAGATTTTGATATGCTGACACACATGAAATGCATTGCGGGTTGTTGGTTCATGCAGACGTTTCCCAAACACGGGGGAAACAACGCCGAGAGGCATTGCAGCGCTAGTGCTAGCCTGGTTCCGCGACACTAATTTCGCTCACTCAGCAATACTTAGGTTGAGTTCGGACATGCGAACGGAGTAATCGGCGCAGATATTTGGAGCATGCGCACTCATACTTTTCGCTCATGTGCGGATCAAGATAAACCGAACGCAAAATTCGTGGTGCTCGTGAATGTTGCACTTGCTGAACTGCACAAATCATGAAAATTGTTAAACAGTGCCAAAAAGTAAATCGACAGATACGTGTTGTGTTCATTATTTTATTCTAATTGCTATAATATTGTTTACATATTTTTTTGCAGGTCGAAATACTACTTTATATATATATTACGTATTTTTGGGCCCGGACGCCATGTTGGAAATCCTCGTGATCCTCCTCTAGGTGGGGAGTAAGGTCCTGGAGTCAAATATACCACGTGACCGCGCTATCAGACCACAATCTCCGCCAGCTCAGTGGGCTAGAGCGCTCGCATTGAGTTCTCTGGTCACCTGAGAGCCTAACGGTACGTGGGTCGGTGGTTCGAGCCCTGCTGTGGCCATGTCTGTGTGCTCGCAGGATAAAAGATCCCATGTCTTTCTTCGTAAAGAGTAGTGGGTTACCCCCGGGGACATGGCTCCACTCTCCCTTCCTTCTCCCATTGACGCGATATGACGAAAAGTGGTCATATGAAACGCCTACAGGGCACTCCGCGGCTTGGCAGTGGTGTGTAGTAGTGGAGATAGCAACAGGGCACGACGAGGATTCCGTGCAGGTGCGGATCGTTTTTCACTCCACAGCTTGGCAGTGGTGTGTAGTAGTGGAGATAGCAACAGGGCACGACGAGGATTCCGTGCAGGTGCGGATCGTGTTTCACTCCACAGCTTGGCAGTGGTGTGTAGTAGGGGAGATAGCAACAGGGCACGACGAGGATTCCGTGCAGGTGCTGATCGTGTTTCACTCCACAGCTTGGCAGTGGTGAGTAGTAGAGGAGATAGCAACAGGGTAAGACGAGGACTCCGTGCAGGTGCGGATGGTGTTTCACTCCACAGCTTGGCAGTGGTGTGTAGTAGTGGAGATAGCAACAGGGCACGACGAGGATTCCGTCCAGGTGCGGATCATGTTTCACTCCACAGCTTGGCAGTGGTGTGTAGTAGTGGAGATAGCAACAGGGCACGACGAGGATTCCGTGCAGGTGCGGATGGTGTTTCACTCCACAGCTTGGCAGTGGTGTGTAGTAGTGGAGATAGCAACAGGGCACGACGAGGATTCCGTGCAGGTGCGGATCGTGTTTCACTTCACAGCTTGGCAGTGGTGTGTAGTAGAGGAGACAGCAACAGGGCACGACGAGGATTCCGTGCAGGTGCGGATCATTGTTTCACTCCACAGCTTGGCAGTGGTGTGTAGTGGTGGAGATAGCAACAGGGCACGACGAGGATTCCGTGCAGGTGCGGATCATGTTTCACTCCACAGCTTGGCAGTGGTGTGTAGTAGGGGAGATAGCAACAGGGCACGACGAGGATTCCGTGCAGGTGCGGATCGTGTTTCCCTTCACAGTTTGGCAGTGGTGTGTAGTAGTGGAGATAGCAACAGGGCACGACGAGGATTCCGTGCAGGTGGGGATCATGTTTCACCCTACAGCTTGGCAGTGGTGTGTAGTAGAGGAGATAGCAACAGGGCACGACGAGGATTCCGTGCAGGTGTGGATCGTGTTTCACTCCACAGCTTGGCAGTGGTGTGTAGTAGAGGAGATAGCAACAGGGCACGACGAGGATTCCGTGCAGGTGCGGATCGTGTTTCCCTTCACAGTTTGGCAGTGGTGTGTAGTAGTGGAGATAGCAACAGGGCACGACGAGGATTCCGTGCAGGTGGGGATCATGTTTCACTCCACAGCTTGGCAGTGGTGTGTATTAGTGGAGATAGCAACAGGGCACGACGAGGATTCCGTGCAGGTGCGGATCATGTTTCCCTTCACAGTTTGGCAGTGGTGTGTAGTAGAGGAGATAGCAACAGGGCACGACGAGGATTCCGTGCAGGTGCGGATCGTGTTTCCCTTCACAGTTTGGCAGTGGTGTGTATTAGTGGAGATAGCAACAGGGCACGACGAGGATTCCGTGCAGGTGCGGATCATGTTTCCCTTCACAGTTTGGCAGTGGTGTGTAGTAGAGGAGATAGCAACAGGGCACGACGAGGATTCCGTGCAGGTGTGGATCGTGTTTCACTCCACAGCTTGGCAGTGGTGTGTAGTAGAGGAGATAGCAACAGGGCACGACGAGGATTCCGTGCAGGTGCGGATCATGTTTCACTCCACAGCTTGGCAGTGGTGTGTAGTAGGGGAGATAGCAACAGGGCACGACGAGGATTCCGTGCAGGTGCGGATCGTGTTTCACTCCACAGCTTGGCAGTGGTGTGTAGTAGGGGAGATAGCAACAGGGCACGACGAGGCTTTCGTGCAGGTGCGGATCGTGTTTCACTCCACAGCTTGGCAGTGGTGTGTAGTAGGGGAGATAGCAACAGGGCACGACGAGGCTTTCGTGCAGGTGCGGATCGTGTTTCACCCTACAGCTTGGCAGTGGTGTGTATTAGTGGAGATAGCAACAGGGCACGACGAGGATTCCGTGCAGGTGCGGATCATGTTTCCCTTCACAGTTTGGCAGTGGTGTGTAGTAGAGGAGATAGCAACAGGGCACGACGAGGATTCCGTGCAGGTGCGGATCGTGTTTCCCTTCACAGTTTGGCAGTGGTGTGTATTAGTGGAGATAGCAACAGGGCACGACGAGGATTCCGTGCAGGTGCGGATCATGTTTCCCTTCACAGTTTGGCAGTGGTGTGTAGTAGAGGAGATAGCAACAGGGCACGACGAGGATTCCGTGCAGGTGTGGATCGTGTTTCACTCCACAGCTTGGCAGTGGTGTGTAGTAGAGGAGATAGCAACAGGGCACGACGAGGATTCCGTGCAGGTGCGGATCATGTTTCACTCCACAGCTTGGCAGTGGTGTGTAGTAGGGGAGATAGCAACAGGGCACGACGAGGATTCCGTGCAGGTGCGGATCGTGTTTCACTCCACAGCTTGGCAGTGGTGTGTAGTAGGGGAGATAGCAACAGGGCACGACGAGGCTTTCGTGCAGGTGCGGATCGTGTTTCACTCCACAGCTTGGCAGTGGTGTGTAGTAGGGGAGATAGCAACAGGGCACGACGAGGCTTTCGTGCAGGTGCGGATCGTGTTTCACTCCACAGCTTGGCAGTGGTGTGTAGTAGGGGAGATAGCAACAGGGCACGACGAGGCTTTCGTGCAGGTGCGGATCGTGTTTCACTCCACAGCTTGGCAGTGGTGTGTAGTAGGGGAGATAGCAACAGGGCACGACGAGGATTCCGTCCAGGTGCGGATCGTGTTTCACTCCACAGCTTGGCAGTGGTGTGTAGTAGGGGAGATAGCAACAGGGCACGACGAGGATTCCGTCCAGGTGCTGATCATGTTTCACTCCACAGCTTGGCAGTGGTGTGTAGTAGGGGAGATAGCCACAGGGCACGACGAGGATTCCGTCCAGGTGCTGATCATGTTTCCCTTCACAGTTTGGCAGTGGTGTGTAGTAGTGGAGATAGCAACAGGGCACGACGAGGATTCCGTCCAGGTGCTGATCATGTTTCACTCCACAGCTTGGCAGTGGTGTGTAGTAGGGGAGATAGCAACAGGGCACGACGAGGATTCCGTCCAGGTGCTGATCATGTTTCCCTTCACAGTTTGGCAGTGGTGTGTACTAGGGGAGATAGCAACAGGGCACGACGAGGATTCCGTGCAGGTGGGGATCATGGTTCACCCTACAGCTTGGCAGTGGTGTGTAGTAGTGGAGATAGCAACAGGGCACGACGAGGATTCCGTGCAGGTGCTGATCATGATTCACTCCACAGCTTGGCAGTGGTGTGTAGTAGTGGAGATAGCAACAGGGCACGACGAGGATTCCGTACAGGTGCGGATCATGTTTCACTCCACAGCTTGGCAGTGGTGTGTAGTAGAGGAGATAGCAACAGGGCACGACGAGGATTCCGTGCAGGTGCGGATCATGTTTCACTCCACAGCTTGGCAGTGGTGTGTAGTAGTGGAGATAGCAACAGGGCACGACGAGGATTCCGTCCAGGTGCTGATCATGTTTCACTCCACAGCTTGGCAGTGGTGTGTAGTAGGGGAGATAGCAACAGGGCACGACGAGGATTCCGTCCAGGTGCTGATCATGTTTCCCTTCACAGTTTGGCAGTGGTGTGTAGTAGTGGAGATAGCAACAGGGCACGACGAGGATTCCGTGCAGGTGGGGATCATGTTTCACCCTACAGCTTGGCAGTGGTGTGTAGTAGAGGAGATAGCAACAGGGCACGACGAGGATTCCGTGCAGGTGCGGATCATGTTTCACTCCACAGCTTGGCAGTGGTGTGTAGTAGAGGAGATAGCAACAGGGCACGACGAGGATTCCGTGCAGGTGCGGATCATGTTTCACTCCACAGCTTGGCAGTGGTGTGTAGTAGAGGAGATAGCAACAGGGCACGACGAGGATTCCGTGCAGGTGCGGATCATGTTTCACTCCACAGCTTGGCAGTGGTGTGTAGTAGAGGAGATAGCAACAGGGCACGACGAGGATTCCGTGCAGGTGCGGATCATGTTTCACTCCACAGCTTGGCAGTGGTGTGTAGTAGTGGAGATAGCAACAGGGCACGACGAGGATTCCGTCCAGGTGCTGATCATGTTTCACTCCACAGCTTGGCAGTGGTGTGTAGTAGGGGAGATAGCAACAGGGCACGACGAGGATTCCGTCCAGGTGCTGATCATGTTTCCCTTCACAGTTTGGCAGTGGTGTGTAGTAGTGGAGATAGCAACAGGGCACGACGAGGATTCCGTGCAGGTGGGGATCATGTTTCACCCTACAGCTTGGCAGTGGTGTGTAGTAGAGGAGATAGCAACAGGGCACGACGAGGATTCCGTGCAGGTGCGGATCATGTTTCACTCCACAGCTTGGCAGTGGTGTGTAGTAGGGGAGATAGCAACAGGGCACGACGAGGATTCCGTGCAGGTGCGGATCGTGTTTCACTCCACAGCTTGGCAGTGGTGTGTAGTAGGGGAGATAGCAACAGGGCACGACGAGGATTCCGTGCAGGTGCGGATCGTGTTTCACTCCACAGCTTGGCAGTGGTGTGTAGTAGGGGAGATAGCAACAGGGCACGACGAGGATTCCGTGCAGGTGCGGATCGTGTTTCACTCCACAGCTTGGCCGTGGTGTGTAGTAGGGGAGATAGCAACAGGGCACGACGAGGATTCCGTGCAGGTGCGGATCATGTTTCACTCCACAGCTTGGCCGTGGTGTGTAGTAGGGGAGATAGCAACAGGGCACGACGAGGATTCCGTCCAGGTGCGGATCGTGTTTCACTCCACAGCTTGGCAGTGGTGTGTAGTAGGGGAGATAGCAACAGGGCACGACGAGGATTCCGTCCAGGTGCTGATCATGTTTCACTCCACAGCTTGGCAGTGGTGTGTAGTAGGGGAGATAGCAACAGGGCACGACGAGGATTCCGTCCAGGTGCTGATCATGTTTCACTCCACAGATTGGCAGTGGTGTGTAGTAGGGGAGATAGCAACAGGGCACGACGAGGATTCCGTCCAGGTGCTGATCATGTTTCACTCCACAGCTTGGCAGTGGTGTGTAGTAGTGGAGATAGCAACAGGGCACGACGAGGATTCCGTCCAGGTGCTGATCATGTTTCACTCCACAGCTTGGCAGTGGTGTGTAGTAGGGGAGATAGCAACAGGGCACGACGAGGATTCCGTCCAGGTGCTGATCATGTTTCACTCCACAGCTTGGCAGTGGTGTGTAGTAGTGGAGATAGCAACAGGGCACGACGAGGATTCCGTCCAGGTGCTGATCATGTTTCACTCCACAGCTTGGCAGTGGTGTGTAGTAGGGGAGATAGCAACAGGGCACGACGAGGATTCCGTCCAGGTGCTGATCATGTTTCACTCCACAGCTTGGCAGTGGTGTGTAGTAGTGGAGATAGCAACAGGGCACGACGAGGATTCCGTGCAGGTGCGGATCATGTTTCACTCCACAGCTTGGCAGTGGTGTGTAGTAGGGGAGATAGCAACAGGGCACGACGAGGATTCCGTCCAGGTGCTGATAATGTTTCACTCCACAGCTTGGCAGTGGTGTGTAGTAGGGGAGATAGCAACAGGGCACGACGAGGATTCCGTGCAGGTGCGGATCATGTTTCACTCCACAGCTTGGCAGTGGTGTGTAGTAGGGGAGATAGCAACAGGGCACGACGAGGATTCCGTCCAGGTGCTGATAATGTTTCACTCCACAGCTTGGCAGTGGTGTGTAGTAGGGGAGATAGCAACAGGGCACGACGTGGATTCCGTGCAGGTGCGGATCATGTTTCACTCCACAGCTTGGCAGTGGTGTGTAGTAGTGGAGATAGCAACAGGGCACGACGAGGATTCCGTGCAGGTGCGGATCATGTTTCACCCCACAGCTTGGCAGTGGTGTGTAGTAGTGGAGATAGCAACAGGGCACGACGAGGATTCCGTGCAGGTGCGGATCATGTTTCACTCCACAGCTTGGCAGTGGTGTGTAGTAGTGGAGATAGCAACAGGGCACGACGAGGATTCCGTGCAGGTGCGGATCGTGTTTCATCCCACAGCTTGGCAGTGGTGTGTAGTAGAAGAGATAGCAACAGGGCACGACGAGGATTCCGTGCAGGTGCGGATCATGTTTCACTCCACAGCTTGGCAGTGGTGTGTAGTAGAGGAGATAGCAACAGGGCACGACGAGGATTCCGTGCAGGTGCGGATCATGTTTCACTCCACAGCTTGGCAGTGGTGTGGAGTAGTGGAGATAGCAACAGGGCACGACGAGGATTCCGTACAGGTGGGGATCATGTTTCACTCCACAGCTTGGCAGTGGTGTGGAGTAGTGGAGATAGCAACAGGGCACGACGAGGATTCCGTGCAAGAGCGGATCATGTTTCACTCCACAGCTTGGCAGTGGTGTGTAGTAGTGGAGATAGCAACAGGGCACGACGAGGATTCCATGCAGGTGCTGATCATGTTTCACTTCACAGCTTGGCAGTGGTGTGTAGTAGAGGAGATAGTAACAGGGCACGACGAGGATTCCGTGCAGGTGCCGATCATGTTTCACTTCACAGCTTGGCAGTGGTGTGTAGTAGGGGAGATAGCAACAGGGCACGACGAGGATTCCGTGCAGGTGCGGATCGTGTTTCACCCCACAGCTTGGCAGTGGTGTGTAGGAGGGGAGATAGCAACAGGGCACGACGAGGATTCCGTACAGGTGCTGATCATGTTTCACTCCACAGCTTGGCAGTGGTGTGTAGTAGAGGAGATAGCATCAGGGCACGACGAGGATTCCGTGCAGGTGCGGATCGTGTTTCACTCCACGGCTTGGCAGTGGTGTGTAGTAGAGGAGATAGCAACAGGGCACGACGAGGATTCCGTGCAGGTGCGGATCGTGTTTCACTCCACAGCTTGGCAGTGGTGTGTAGTAGTGGAGATAGCAACAGGGCACGACGAGGATTCCGTGCAGGTGCTGATCATGATTCACTCCACAGCCTGGCAGTGTTGTGTAGTAGTGGAGATAGCAACAGGGCACGACGAGGATTCCGTGCAGGTGCGGATCGTGTTTCACTCCACAGCTTGGCAGTGGTGTGTAGTGGTGGAGATAACAACAGGGCACGACGAGGATTCCGTACAGGTGCGGATCATGTTTCACTCCACAGCTTGGCAGTGGTGTGTAGTAGAGGAGATAGCAACGGGGCACTACGAGGATTCCGTGCAGGTGCTGATCATGATTCACTCCACAGCTTGGCAGTGTTGTGTAGTAGTGGATATAGCAACAGGGCACGACAAGGATTCCGTGCAGGTGCAGATCATGTGTCACTCCACAGCTTGGCAGTGGCGTGTATTAGTGGAGATAGCAACAGGGCACGACGAGGATTCCGTGCAGGTGCGGATCGTGTTTTACTCCACAGCTTGGCAGTGGTGTGTAGTAGAGGAGATAGCAACAGGGCACGACAAGGATTCCGTGCAGGTGCGGATCCTGTTTCACACTACAGCTTGGCAGTGGTGTGTAGTAGAGGAGATAGCAACAGGGCACGACAAGGATTCCGTGCAGGTGCGGATCCTGTTTCACTCTACAGCTTGGCAGTGGTGTGTAGTAGAGGAGATAGCAACAGAGCGCGACGAGGATTCCGTACAGGTGCGGATTATGTTTTACTCCACAGCTTGGCAGTGGTGTGTAGTGGTGGAGATAGCAACAGGGCACGACGAGGATTCCGTGCAGGTGCGGATCGTGTTTCACTCCACAGCTTGGCAGTGGTGTGTAGTAGTGGAGATAGCAACAGGGCACGACGAGGATTCCGTGCAGGTGCGGATCATGTTTCACTCCACAGCTTGGCAGTGGTGTGTATTAGTGGAGATAGCAACAGGGCACGACGAGGATTCCGTACAGGTGCTGATGGTGTTTCACTCCACAGCTTGGCAGTGGTGTGTAGTAGTGGAGATAGCAACAGGGCACGACGAGGATTCCGTGCAGGTGCGGATCATGTTTCACTCCACAGCTTGGCAGTGGTGTGTAGTAGTGGAGATGGCAACAGGGCACGACGAGGATTCCGTGCAGGTGCGGATCATGTTTCACTCCACAGCTTGGCAGTGGTGTGTAGTAGGGGAGATAGCAACAGGGCACGACGAAGATTCCGTGCAGGTGCGGATCATGTTTCACTCCACAGCTTGGCAGTGGTGTGTATTAGTGGAGATAGCAACAGGGCACGACGAGGATTCCGTACAGGTGCTGATCCTGTTTTACTCCACAGCTTGGCAGTGGTGTGTAGTAGTGGAGATAGCAACAGGGCACGACGAGGATTCCGTGCAAGAGCGGATCATGTTTCACTCCACAGCTTGGCAGTGGTGTGTAGTAGTGGAGATAGCAACAGGGCACGACGAGGATTCCATGCAGGTGCTGATCATGTTTCACTTCACAGCTTGGCAGTGGTGTGTAGTAGAGGAGATAGTAACAGGGCACGACGAGGATTCCGTGCAGGTGCCGATCATGTTTCACTTCACAGCTTGGCAGTGGTGTGTAGTAGGGGAGATAGCAACAGGGCACGACGAGGATTCCGTGCAGGTGCGGTTCGTGTTTCACCCCACAGCTTGGCAGTGGTGTGTAGTAGGGGAGATAGCAACAGGGCACGACGAGGATTCCGTACAGGTGCTGATCATGTTTCACTCCACAGCTTGGCAGTGGTGTGTAGTAGAGGGGATAGCATCAGGGCACGACGAGGATTCCGTGCAGGTGCGGATCGTGTTTCACTCCACGGCTTGGCAGTGGTGTGTAGTAGAGGAGATAGCAACAGGGCACGACGAGGATTCCGTGCAGGTGCGGATCGTGTTTCACTCCACAGCTTGGCAGTGGTGTGTAGTAGTGGAGATAGCAACAGGGCACGACGAGGATTCCGTGCAGGTGCTGATCATGATTCACTCCACAGCCTGGCAGTGTTGTGTAGTAGTGGAGATAGCAACAGGGCACGACGAGGATTCCGTGCAGGTGCGGATCGTGTTTCACTCCACAGCTTGGCAGTGGTGTGTAGTAGGGGAGATAGCAACAGGGCACGACGAGGATTCCGTGCAGGTGCGGATCGTGTTTCACTCCACAGCTTGGCAGTGGTGTGTAGTAGGGGAGATAGCAACAGGGCACGACGAGGATTCCGTGCAGGTGCGGATCGTGTTTCACTCCACAGCTTGGCCGTGGTGTGTAGTAGGGGAGATAGCAACAGGGCACGACGAGGATTCCGTGCAGGTGCGGATCATGTTTCACTCCACAGCTTGGCCGTGGTGTGTAGTAGGGGAGATAGCAACAGGGCACGACGAGGATTCCGTCCAGGTGCGGATCGTGTTTCACTCCACAGCTTGGCAGTGGTGTGTAGTAGGGGAGATAGCAACAGGGCACGACGAGGATTCCGTCCAGGTGCTGATCATGTTTCACTCCACAGCTTGGCAGTGGTGTGTAGTAGGGGAGATAGCAACAGGGCACGACGAGGATTCCGTCCAGGTGCTGATCATGTTTCACTCCACAGATTGGCAGTGGTGTGTAGTAGGGGAGATAGCAACAGGGCACGACGAGGATTCCGTCCAGGTGCTGATCATGTTTCACTCCACAGCTTGGCAGTGGTGTGTAGTAGTGGAGATAGCAACAGGGCACGACGAGGATTCCGTCCAGGTGCTGATCATGTTTCACTCCACAGCTTGGCAGTGGTGTGTAGTAGGGGAGATAGCAACAGGGCACGACGAGGATTCCGTCCAGGTGCTGATCATGTTTCACTCCACAGCTTGGCAGTGGTGTGTAGTAGTGGAGATAGCAACAGGGCACGACGAGGATTCCGTCCAGGTGCTGATCATGTTTCACTCCACAGCTTGGCAGTGGTGTGTAGTAGGGGAGATAGCAACAGGGCACGACGAGGATTTCGTCCAGGTGCTGATCATGTTTCACTCCACAGCTTGGCAGTGGTGTGTAGTAGTGGAGATAGCAACAGGGCACGACGAGGATTCCGTGCAGGTGCGGATCATGTTTCACTCCACAGCTTGGCAGTGGTGTGTAGTAGGGGAGATAGCAACAGGGCACGACGAGGATTCCGTCCAGGTGCTGATAATGTTTCACTCCACAGCTTGGCAGTGGTGTGTAGTAGGGGAGATAGCAACAGGGCACGACGAGGATTCCGTGCAGGTGCGGATCATGTTTCACTCCACAGCTTGGCAGTGGTGTGTAGTAGGGGAGATAGCAACAGGGCACGACGAGGATTCCGTCCAGGTGCTGATAATGTTTCACTCCACAGCTTGGCAGTGGTGTGTAGTAGGGGAGATAGCAACAGGGCACGACGTGGATTCCGTGCAGGTGCGGATCATGTTTCACTCCACAGCTTGGCAGTGGTGTGTAGTAGTGGAGATAGCAACAGGGCACGACGAGGATTCCGTGCAGGTGCGGATCATGTTTCACCCCACAGCTTGGCAGTGGTGTGTAGTAGTGGAGATAGCAACAGGGCACGACGAGGATTCCGTGCAGGTGCGGATCATGTTTCACTCCACAGCTTGGCAGTGGTGTGTAGTAGTGGAGATAGCAACAGGGCACGACGAGGATTCCGTGCAGGTGCGGATCGTGTTTCATCCCACAGCTTGGCAGTGGTGTGTAGTAGAAGAGATAGCAACAGGGCACGACGAGGATTCCGTGCAGGTGCGGATCATGTTTCACTCCACAGCTTGGCAGTGGTGTGTAGTAGAGGAGATAGCAACAGGGCACGACGAGGATTCCGTGCAGGTGCGGATCATGTTTCACTCCACAGCTTGGCAGTGGTGTGGAGTAGTGGAGATAGCAACAGGGCACGACGAGGATTCCGTACAGGTGGGGATCATGTTTCACTCCACAGCTTGGCAGTGGTGTGGAGTAGTGGAGATAGCAACAGGGCACGACGAGGATTCCGTGCAAGAGCGGATCATGTTTCACTCCACAGCTTGGCAGTGGTGTGTAGTAGTGGAGATAGCAACAGGGCACGACGAGGATTCCATGCAGGTGCTGATCATGTTTCACTTCACAGCTTGGCAGTGGTGTGTAGTAGAGGAGATAGTAACAGGGCACGACGAGGATTCCGTGCAGGTGCCGATCATGTTTCACTTCACAGCTTGGCAGTGGTGTGTAGTAGGGGAGATAGCAACAGGGCACGACGAGGATTCCGTGCAGGTGCGGATCGTGTTTCACCCCACAGCTTGGCAGTGGTGTGTAGGAGGGGAGATAGCAACAGGGCACGACGAGGATTCCGTACAGGTGCTGATCATGTTTCACTCCACAGCTTGGCAGTGGTGTGTAGTAGAGGAGATAGCATCAGGGCACGACGAGGATTCCGTGCAGGTGCGGATCGTGTTTCACTCCACGGCTTGGCAGTGGTGTGTAGTAGAGGAGATAGCAACAGGGCACGACGAGGATTCCGTGCAGGTGCGGATCGTGTTTCACTCCACAGCTTGGCAGTGGTGTGTAGTAGTGGAGATAGCAACAGGGCACGACGAGGATTCCGTGCAGGTGCTGATCATGATTCACTCCACAGCCTGGCAGTGTTGTGTAGTAGTGGAGATAGCAACAGGGCACGACGAGGATTCCGTGCAGGTGCGGATCGTGTTTCACTCCACAGCTTGGCAGTGGTGTGTAGTGGTGGAGATAACAACAGGGCACGACGAGGATTCCGTACAGGTGCGGATCATGTTTCACTCCACAGCTTGGCAGTGGTGTGTAGTAGAGGAGATAGCAACGGGGCACTACGAGGATTCCGTGCAGGTGCTGATCATGATTCACTCCACAGCTTGGCAGTGTTGTGTAGTAGTGGATATAGCAACAGGGCACGACAAGGATTCCGTGCAGGTGCAGATCATGTGTCACTCCACAGCTTGGCAGTGGCGTGTATTAGTGGAGATAGCAACAGGGCACGACGAGGATTCCGTGCAGGTGCGGATCGTGTTTTACTCCACAGCTTGGCAGTGGTGTGTAGTAGAGGAGATAGCAACAGGGCACGACAAGGATTCCGTGCAGGTGCGGATCCTGTTTCACACTACAGCTTGGCAGTGGTGTGTAGTAGAGGAGATAGCAACAGGGCACGACAAGGATTCCGTGCAGGTGCGGATCCTGTTTCACTCTACAGCTTGGCAGTGGTGTGTAGTAGAGGAGATAGCAACAGAGCGCGACGAGGATTCCGTACAGGTGCGGATTATGTTTTACTCCACAGCTTGGCAGTGGTGTGTAGTGGTGGAGATAGCAACAGGGCACGACGAGGATTCCGTGCAGGTGCGGATCGTGTTTCACTCCACAGCTTGGCAGTGGTGTGTAGTAGTGGAGATAGCAACAGGGCACGACGAGGATTCCGTGCAGGTGCGGATCATGTTTCACTCCACAGCTTGGCAGTGGTGTGTATTAGTGGAGATAGCAACAGGGCACGACGAGGATTCCGTACAGGTGCTGATGGTGTTTCACTCCACAGCTTGGCAGTGGTGTGTAGTAGTGGAGATAGCAACAGGGCACGACGAGGATTCCGTGCAGGTGCGGATCATGTTTCACTCCACAGCTTGGCAGTGGTGTGTAGTAGTGGAGATGGCAACAGGGCACGACGAGGATTCCGTGCAGGTGCGGATCATGTTTCACTCCACAGCTTGGCAGTGGTGTGTAGTAGGGGAGATAGCAACAGGGCACGACGAAGATTCCGTGCAGGTGCGGATCATGTTTCACTCCACAGCTTGGCAGTGGTGTGTATTAGTGGAGATAGCAACAGGGCACGACGAGGATTCCGTACAGGTGCTGATCCTGTTTTACTCCACAGCTTGGCAGTGGTGTGTAGTAGTGGAGATAGCAACAGGGCACGACGAGGATTCCGTGCAAGAGCGGATCATGTTTCACTCCACAGCTTGGCAGTGGTGTGTAGTAGTGGAGATAGCAACAGGGCACGACGAGGATTCCATGCAGGTGCTGATCATGTTTCACTTCACAGCTTGGCAGTGGTGTGTAGTAGAGGAGATAGTAACAGGGCACGACGAGGATTCCGTGCAGGTGCCGATCATGTTTCACTTCACAGCTTGGCAGTGGTGTGTAGTAGGGGAGATAGCAACAGGGCACGACGAGGATTCCGTGCAGGTGCGGATCGTGTTTCACCCCACAGCTTGGCAGTGGTGTGTAGTAGGGGAGATAGCAACAGGGCACGACGAGGATTCCGTACAGGTGCTGATCATGTTTCACTCCACAGCTTGGCAGTGGTGTGTAGTAGAGGGGATAGCATCAGGGCACGACGAGGATTCCGTGCAGGTGCGGATCGTGTTTCACTCCACGGCTTGGCAGTGGTGTGTAGTAGAGGAGATAGCAACAGGGCACGACGAGGATTCCGTGCAGGTGCGGATCGTGTTTCACTCCACAGCTTGGCAGTGGTGTGTAGTAGTGGAGATAGCAACAGGGCACGACGAGGATTCCGTGCAGGTGCTGATCATGATTCACTCCACAGCCTGGCAGTGTTGTGTAGTAGTGGAGATAGCAACAGGGCACGACGAGGATTCCGTGCAGGTGCGGATCGTGTTTCACTCCACAGCTTGGCAGTGGTGTGTAGTGGTGGAGATAACAACAGGGCACGACGAGGATTCCGTACAGGTGCGGATCATGTTTCACTCCACAGCTTGGCAGTGGTGTGTAGTAGAGGAGATAGCAACAGGGCACTACGAGGATTCCGTGCAGGTGCTGATCATGATTCACTCCACAGCTTGGCAGTGTTGTGTAGTAGTGGATATAGCAACAGGGCACGACAAGGATTCCGTGCAGGTGCAGATCATGTGTCACTCCACAGCTTGGCAGTAGCGTGTATTAGTGGAGATAGCAACAGGGCACGACGAGGATTCCGTGCAGGTGCGGATCGTGTTTTACTCCACAGCTTGGCAGTGGTGTGTAGTAGAGGAGATAGCAACAGGGCACGACAAGGATTCCGTGCAGGTGCGGATCCTGTTTCACACTACAGCTTGGCAGTGGTGTGTAGTAGAGGAGATAGCAACAGGGCACGACAAGGATTCCGTGCAGGTGCGGATCCTGTTTCACTCTACAGCTTGGCAGTGGTGTGTAGTAGAGGAGATAGCAACAGAGCGCGACGAGGATTCCGTACAGGTGCGGATTATGTTTTACTCCACAGCTTGGCAGTGGTGTGTAGTGGTGGAGATAGCAACAGGGCACGACGAGGATTCCGTGCAGGTGCGGATCGTGTTTCACTCCACAGCTTGGCAGTGGTGTGTAGTAGTGGAGATAGCAACAGGGCACGACGAGGATTCCGTGCAGGTGCGGATCATGTTTCACTCCACAGCTTGGCAGTGGTGTGTATTAGTGGAGATAGCAACAGGGCACGACGAGGATTCCGTACAGGTGCTGATGGTGTTTCACTCCACAGCTTGGCAGTGGTGTGTAGTAGTGGAGATAGCAACAGGGCACGACGAGGATTCCGTGCAGGTGCGGATCATGTTTCACTCCACAGCTTGGCAGTGGTGTGTAGTAGTGGAGACGGCAACAGGGCACGACGAGGATTCCGTGCAGGTGCGGATCATGTTTCACTCCACAGCTTGGCAGTGGTGTGTAGTAGGGGAGATAGCAACAGGGCACGACGAAGATTCCGTGCAGGTGCGGATCATGTTTCACTCCACAGCTTGGCAGTGGTGTGTATTAGTGGAGATAGCAACAGGGCACGACGAGGATTCCGTACAGGTGCTGATCCTGTTTTACTCCACAGCTTGGCAGTGGTGTGTAGTAGTGGAGATAGCAACAGGGCACGACGAGGATTCCGTGCAGGTGCGGATCGTGTTTCACTCCACAGCTTGGCAGTGGTGTGTAGTAGAGGAGATAGCAACAGGGCACGACGAGGATTCCGTGCAGGTGCGGATCGTGTTTTACTCCACAGCTTGGCAGTGGTGTGTAGTAGTGGAGATAGCAACAGGGCACGACGAGGATTCCGTGCAGGTGCGGATCATGTTTCACTCCACAGCTTGGCAGTGGTGTGTAGTAGGGGAGATAGCAACAGGGCACGACGAGGATTCCGTGCAGGTGCGGATCATGTTTCACTCCACAGCTTGGCAGTGGTGTGTAGTAGGGGAGATAGCAACAGGGCACGACGAAGATTCCGTGCAGGTGCGGATCATGTTTCACTCCACAGCTTGGCAGTGGTGTGTATTAGTCGAGATAGCAACAGGGCACGACGAGGATTCCGTACAGGTGCTGATCCTGTTTTACTCCACAGCTTGGCAGTGGTGTGTAGTTGTGGAGATAGCAACAGGGCTCGACGAAGATTCCGTGCAGGTGCTGATCCTGTTTTACTCCACAGCTTGGCAGTGGTGTGTAGTAGTGGAGATAGCAACAGGGCACGACGAGGATTCCGTACAGATGCGGATCATGTTTCACTCCACAGCTTGGCAGTCGTGTGTAGTAGTGGAGATAGCAACAGGGCACGACGAGGATTCCGTACAGGTGCTGATCCGGTTTTACTCCACAGCTTGGCAGTGGTGTGTAGTAGTGGAGATAGCAACAGGGCACGACGAGGATTCCGTACAGATGCGGATCATGTTTCACTCCACAGCTTGGCAGTGGTGTGTAGTAGAGGAGATAGCAACAGGGCACGACGAGGATTCCGTACAGATGCGGATCATGTTTCACCCCACAGCTTGGCAGTGGTGTGTAGTAGGGGAGATAGCAACAGGGCACGACGAGGATTCCGTGCAGGTGCGGATCATGTTTCACTCCACAGCTTGGCAGTGGTGTGTAGTAGTGGAGATAGCAACAGGGCACGACGAGGATTCCGTGCAGGTGCGGATCATGTTTCACTCTACAGCTTGGCACTGGTGTGTAGTAGGGGAGATAGCAACAGGGCACGACGAAGATTCCGTGCAGGTGCGGATCATGTTTCACTCCACAGCTTGGCAGTGGTGTGTATTAGTGGAGATAGCAACAGGGCACGACGAGGATTCCGTACAGGTGCTGATCCTGTTTTACTCCACAGCTTGGCAGTGGTGTGTAGTAGTGGAGATAGCAACAGGGCACGACGAGGATTCCGTGCAGGTGCGGATCATGTTTCACTCCACAGCTTGGCAGTGGTGTGTAGTAGTGGAGATAGCAACAGGGCACGACGAGGATTCCGTGCAAGTGTGGATCGTGTTTCACTTCACAGCTTGGCAGTGGTGTGTAGTAGTGGAGATAGCAACAGGGCACGACAAGGATTCCGTGCAGGTGCGGATCATGTTTCACTCCACAGCTTGGCAGTGGTGTGTAGTAGGGGAGATAGCAACAGGGCACGACGAGGATTCCGTGCAGGTGTGGATCGTGTTTCACTTCACAGCTTGGCAGTGGTGTGTAGTAGTGGAGATAGCAACAGGGCACGACAAGGATTCCGTGCAGGTGCGGATCATGTTTCACTCCACAGCTTGGCAGTGGTGTTTAGTAGTGGAGATAGCAACAGGGCACGACGAGGATTCCGTCCAGGTGGGGATCATGTTTCACTCCACAGCTTGGCAGTGGTGTTTAGTAGTGGAGATAGCAACAGGGCACGACAAGGATTCCGCGCAGGTGCAGATCATGTGTCACTCCACAGCTTGGCAGTGGCTTGTATTAGTGGAGATAGCAACAGGGCACGACGAGGATTCCGTGCTGGTGCGGATCATGTTTCACTCCACAGCTTGGCAGTGGTGTGTAGTAGTGGAGATAGCAACAGGGCACGACAAGGATTCCGTACAGGTGCTGATCGTGTTTCACTCCACAGCTTGGCAGTGGTGTGTATTAGTGGAGATAGCAACAGGGCACGACGAGGATTCCGTGCAGGTGCGGATCATGTTTCACTCCACAGCTTGGCAGTGGTGTGTAGTAGGGGAGATAGAAACAGGGCACGGCGAGGATTCCGTACAGGTGCTGATCGTGTTTCACTCCACAGCTTGGCAGTGGTGTGTAGTAGTGGAAATAGCAACAGGGTACGACGAGGGATTCCGTGCAGTTGCGGATCATGTTTCACTCCACAGCTTGGCAGTGGTGTGTAGTAGTGGAAATAGCAACAGGGCACGACGAGGATTCCGTGCAGGTGCGGATCATGTTTCACTCCACAGCTTGGCAGTGGTGTGTAGTAGAGGAGATAGCAACAGGGCACGACAAGGATTCCGTGCAGGTGCGGATCCTGTTTCACTCTACAGCTTGGCAGTGGTGTGTAGTAGAGGAGATAGCAACAGGGCGCGACGAGGATTCCGTGCAGGTGCGGATTATGTTTCACTCCACAGCTTGGCAGTGGTGTGTAGTAGGGGAGATAGCAACAGGGCACGACGAGGATTCCGTGCAGGTGCGGATCATGTTTCACTCCACAGCTTGGCAGTGGTGTGTAGTCGGGGAGATAGCAACAGGGCACGACGAGGATTCCGTACAGGTGCGGATCATGTTTCACCCCACAGCTTGGCAGTGGTGTGTAGTAGTGGAAATAACAACAGGGCACGACGAGGATTCCGTACAGGTGCGGATCATGCTTCACTCCACAGCTTGGCAGTGGTGTGTAGTAGTGGAAATAGCAACAGGGCACGACGAGGATTCCGTACAGGTGCGGATCATGTTTCACTCCACAGCTTGGCAGTGGTGTGTAGTAGGGGAGATAGCAACAGGGCACGACGACGATTCCGTAGAGGTGCGGATCATGTTTCACTCCACAGCTTGGCAGTGGTGTGTAGTAGGGGAGATAGCAACAGGGCACGACGAAGATTCCGTGCAGGTGCGGATCATGTTTCACTCCACAGCTTGGCAGTGGTGTGTAGTAGTGGAGATAGCAACAGGGCACGACGAGGATTCTGTACAGGTGCTGATCCTGTTTTACTCCACAGCTTGGCAGTGGTGTGTAGTAGTGGAGATAGCAACAGGGCACGACGAAGATTCCGTGCAGGTGCTGATCCTGTTTTACTCCACAGCTTGGCAGTGGTGTGTAGTAGTGGAGATAGCAACAGGGCACGACGAGGATTCCGTACAGATGCGGATCATGTTTCACTCCACAGCTTGGCAGTGGTGTGTAGTAGTGGAGATAGCAACAGGGCACGACGAGGATTCCGTACAGGTGCTGATCCGGTTTTACTCCACAGCTTGGCAGTGGTGTGTAGTAGTGGAATAGCAACAGGGCACGACGAGGATTCCGTACAGATGCGGATCATGTTTCACTCCACAGCTTGGCAGTGGTGTGTAGTAGAGGGGATAGCATCAGGGCACGACGAGGATTCCGTGCAGGTGCGGATCGTGTTTCACTCCACGGCTTGGCAGTGGTGTGTAGTAGAGGAGATAGCAACAGGGCACGACGAGGATTCCGTGCAGGTGCGGATCGTGTTTCACTCCACAGCTTGGCAGTGGTGTGTAGTAGTGGAGATAGCAACAGGGCACGACGAGGATTCCGTGCAGGTGCTGATCATGATTCACTCCACAGCCTGGCAGTGTTGTGTAGTAGTGGAGATAGCAACAGGGCACGACGAGGATTCCGTGCAGGTGCGGATCGTGTTTCACTCCACAGCTTGGCAGTGGTGTGTAGTGGTGGAGATAACAACAGGGCACGACGAGGATTCCGTACAGGTGCGGATCATGTTTCACTCCACAGCTTGGCAGTGGTGTGTAGTAGAGGAGATAGCAACAGGGCACTACGAGGATTCCGTGCAGGTGCTGATCATGATTCACTCCACAGCTTGGCAGTGTTGTGTAGTAGTGGATATAGCAACAGGGCACGACAAGGATTCCGTGCAGGTGCAGATCATGTGTCACTCCACAGCTTGGCAGTGGCGTGTATTAGTGGAGATAGCAACAGGGCACGACGAGGATTCCGTGCAGGTGCGGATCGTGTTTTACTCCACAGCTTGGCAGTGGTGTGTAGTAGAGGAGATAGCAACAGGGCACGACAAGGATTCCGTGCAGGTGCGGATCCTGTTTCACACTACAGCTTGGCAGTGGTGTGTAGTAGAGGAGATAGCAACAGGGCACGACAAGGATTCCGTGCAGGTGCGGATCCTGTTTCACTCTACAGCTTGGCAGTGGTGTGTAGTAGAGGAGATAGCAACAGAGCGCGACGAGGATTCCGTACAGGTGCGGATTATGTTTTACTCCACAGCTTGGCAGTGGTGTGTAGTGGTGGAGATAGCAACAGGGCACGACGAGGATTCCGTGCAGGTGCGGATCGTGTTTCACTCCACAGCTTGGCAGTGGTGTGTAGTAGTGGAGATAGCAACAGGGCACGACGAGGATTCCGTGCAGGTGCGGATCATGTTTCACTCCACAGCTTGGCAGTGGTGTGTATTAGTGGAGATAGCAACAGGGCACGACGAGGATTCCGTACAGGTGCTGATGGTGTTTCACTCCACAGCTTGGCAGTGGTGTGTAGTAGTGGAGATAGCAACAGGGCACGACGAGGATTCCGTGCAGGTGCGGATCATGTTTCACTCCACAGCTTGGCAGTGGTGTGTAGTAGTGGAGATGGCAACAGGGCACGACGAGGATTCCGTGCAGGTGCGGATCATGTTTCACTCCACAGCTTGGCAGTGGTGTGTAGTAGGGGAGATAGCAACAGGGCACGACGAAGATTCCGTGCAGGTGCGGATCATGTTTCACTCCACAGCTTGGCAGTGGTGTGTATTAGTGGAGATAGCAACAGGGCACGACGAGGATTCCGTACAGGTGCTGATCCTGTTTTACTCCACAGCTTGGCAGTGGTGTGTAGTAGTGGAGATAGCAACAGGGCACGACGAGGATTCCGTGCAGGTGCGGATCGTGTTTCACTCCACAGCTTGGCAGTGGTGTGTAGTAGAGGAGATAGCAACAGGGCACGACGAGGATTCCGTGCAGGTGCGGATCGTGTTTTACTCCACAGCTTGGCAGTGGTGTGTAGTAGTGGAGATAGCAACAGGGCACGACGAGGATTCCGTGCAGGTGCGGATCATGTTTCACTCCACAGCTTGGCAGTGGTGTGTAGTAGGGGAGATAGCAACAGGGCACGACGAGGATTCCGTGCAGGTGCGGATCATGTTTCACTCCACAGCTTGGCAGTGGTGTGTAGTAGGGGAGATAGCAACAGGGCACGACGAAGATTCCGTGCAGGTGCGGATCATGTTTCACTCCACAGCTTGGCAGTGGTGTGTATTAGTCGAGATAGCAACAGGGCACGACGAGGATTCCGTACAGGTGCTGATCCTGTTTTACTCCACAGCTTGGCAGTGGTGTGTAGTAGTGGAGATAGCAACAGGGCTCGACGAAGATTCCGTGCAGGTGCTGATCCTGTTTTACTCCACAGCTTGGCAGTGGTGTGTAGTAGTGGAGATAGCAACAGGGCACGACGAGGATTCCGTACAGATGCGGATCATGTTTCACTCCACAGCTTGGCAGTGGTGTGTAGTAGTGGAGATAGCAACAGGGCACGACGAGGATTCCGTACAGGTGCTGATCCGGTTTTACTCCACAGCTTGGCAGTGGTGTGTAGTAGTGGAGATAGCAACAGGGCACGACGAGGATTCCGTACAGATGCGGATCATGTTTCACTCCACAGCTTGGCAGTGGTGTGTAGTAGAGGAGATAGCAACAGGGCACGACGAGGATTCCGTACAGATGCGGATCATGTTTCACCCCACAGCTTGGCAGTGGTGTGTAGTAGGGGAGATAGCAACAGGGCACGACGAGGATTCCGTGCAGGTGCGGATCATGTTTCACTCCACAGCTTGGCAGTGGTGTGTAGTAGTGGAGATAGCAACAGGGCACGACGAGGATTCCGTGCAGGTGCGGATCATGTTTCACTCCACAGCTTGGCACTGGTGTGTAGTAGGGGAGATAGCAACAGGGCACGACGAGGATTCCGTGCAGGTGCGGATCATGTTTCACTCCACAGCTTGGCAGTGGTGTGTAGTAGTGGAGATAGCAACAGGGCACGACGAGGTTTCCGTGCAAGTGTGGATCGTGTTTCACTTCACAGCTTGGCAGTGGTGTGTAGTAGTGGAGATAGCAACAGGGCACGACAAGGATTCCGTGCAGGTGCGGATCATGTTTCACTCCACAGCTTGGCAGTGGTGTGTAGTAGGGGAGATAGCAACAGGGCACGACGAGGATTCCGTGCAGGTGTGGATCGTGTTTCACTTCACAGCTTGGCAGTGGTGTGTAGTAGTGGAGATAGCAACAGGGCACGACAAGGATTCCGTGCAGGTGCGGATCATGTTTCACTCCACAGCTTGGCAGTGGTGTTTAGTAGTGGAGATAGCAACAGGGCACGACGAGGATTCCGTCCAGGTGGGGATCATGTTTCACTCCACAGCTTGGCAGTGGTGTTTAGTAGTGGAGATAGCAACAGGGCACGACAAGGATTCCGCGCAGGTGCAGATCATGTGTCACTCCACAGCTTGGCAGTGGCTTGTATTAGTGGAGATAGCAACAGGGCACGACGAGGATTCCGTGCTGGTGCGGATCATGTTTCACTCCACAGCTTGGCAGTGGTGTGTAGTAGTGGAGATAGCAACAGGGCACGACAAGGATTCCGTACAGGTGCTGATCGTGTTTCACTCCACAGCTTGGCAGTGGTGTGTAGTAGTGGAAATAGCAACAGGGTACGACGAGGGATTCCGTGCAGTTGCGGATCATGTTTCACTCCACAGCTTGGCAGTGGTGTGTAGTAGTGGAAATAGCAACAGGGCACGACGAGGATTCCGTGCAGGTGCGGATCATGTTTCACTCCACAGCTTGGCAGTGGTGTGTAGTAGAGGAGATAGCAACAGGGCACGACAAGGATTCCGTGCAGGTGCGGATCCTGTTTCACTCTACAGCTTGGCAGTGGTGTGTAGTAGAGGAGATAGCAACAGGGCGCGACGAGGATTCCGTGCAGGTGCGGATTATGTTTCACTCCACAGCTTGGCAGTGGTGTGTAGTAGAGGAGATAGCAACAGGGCGCGACGAGGATTCCGTGCAGGTGCGGATCATGCTTTACTCCACAGCTTGGCAGTGGTGTGTAGTAGTGGAAATAGCAACAGGGCACGACGAGGATTCCGTACAGGTGCGGATCATGTTTCACTCCACAGCTTGGCAGTGGTGTGTAGTAGGGGAGATAGCAACAGGGCACGACGACGATTCCGTAGAGGTGCGGATCATGTTTCACTCCACAGCTTGGCAGTGGTGTGTAGTAGGGGAGATAGCAACAGGGCACGACGAAGATTCCGTGCAGGTGCGGATCATGTTTCACTCCACAGCTTGGCAGTGGTGTGTAGTAGTGGAGATAGCAACAGGGCACGACGAGGATTCTGTACAGGTGCTGATCCTGTTTTACTCCACAGCTTGGCAGTGGTGTGTAGTAGTGGAGATAGCAACAGGGCACGACGAAGATTCCGTGCAGGTGCTGATCCTGTTTTACTCCACAGCTTGGCAGTGGTGTGTAGTAGTGGAGATAGCAACAGGGCACGACGAGGATTCCGTACAGATGCGGATCATGTTTCACTCCACAGCTTGGCAGTGGCGTGTAGTAGTGGAGATAGCAACAGGGCACGACGAGGATTCCGTACAGGTGCTGATCCGGTTTTACTCCACAGCTTGGCAGTGGTGTGTAGTAGTGGAGATAGCAACAGGGCACGACGAGGATTCCGTACAGATGCGGATCATGTTTCACTCCACAGCTTGGCAGTGGTGTGTAGTAGAGGAGATAGCAACAGGGCACGACGAGGATTCCGTACAGATGCGGATCATGTTTCACTCCACAGCTTGGCAGTGGTGTGTAGTAGGGGAGATAGCAACAGGGCACGACGAGGATTCCGTGCAGGTGCGGATCATGTTTCACTCCACAGCTTGGCAGTGGTGTGTAGTAGGGGAGATAGCAACAGGGCACGACGAGGATTCCGTGCAGGTGCGGATCGTGTTTCACTCCACAGCTTGGCAGTGGTGTGTAGTAGGGGAGATAGCAACAGGGCACGACGAGGATTCCGTGCAGGTGCGGATCATGTTTCACTCCACAGCTTGGCAGTGGTGTGTAGTAGTGGAGATAGCAACAGGGCACGACGAGGATTCCGTGCAGGTGCGGATCATGTTTCACTCCACAGCTTGGCAGTGGTGTGTAGTAGGGGAGATAGCAACAGGGCACGACGAAGATTCCGTGCAGGTGCGGATCATGTTTCACTCCACAGCTTGGCAGTGGTGTGTATTAGTGGAGATAGCAACAGGGCACGACGAGGATTCCGTACAGGTGCTGATCCTGTTTTACTCCACAGCTTGGCAGTGGTGTGTAGTAGTGGAGATAGCAACAGGGCACGACGAGGATTCCGTGCAGGTGCGGATCATCTTTCACTCCACAGCTTGGCAGTGGTGTGTAGTAGGGGAGATAGCAACAGGGCACGACGAGGATTCCGTGCAAGTGTGGATCGTGTTTCACTTCACAGCTTGGCAGTGGTGTGTAGTAGTGGAGATAGCAACAGGGCACGACAAGGATTCCGTGCAGGTGCGGATCATGTTTCACTCCACAGCTTGGCAGTGGTGTGTAGTAGGGGAGATAGCAACAGGGCACGACGAGGATTCCGTGCAGGTGTGGATCGTGTTTCACTTCACAGCTTGGCAGTGGTGTGTAGTAGTGGAGATAGCAACAGGGCACGACAAGGATTCCGTGCAGGTGCGGATCATGTTTCACTCCACAGCTTGGCAGTGGTGTTTAGTAGTGGAGATAGCAACAGGGCACGACAAGGATTCCGTGCAGGTGCGGATCATGTTTCACTCCACAGCTTGGCAGTGGCGTGTATTAGTGGAGATAGCAACAGGGCACGACGAGGATTCCGTGCAGGTGTGGATCGTGTTTCACTCCACAGCTTGGCAGTGGTGTTTAGTAGTGGAGATAGCAACAGGGCACGACGAGGATTCCGTCCAGGTGGGGATCATGTTTCACTCCACAGCTTGGCAGTGGTGTTTAGTAGTGGAGATAGCAACAGGGCACGACAAGGATTCCGTGCAGGTGCAGATCATGTGTCACTCCACAGCTTGGCAGTGGCTTGTATTAGTGGAGATAGCAACAGGGCACGACGAGGATTCCGTGCAGGTGCGGATCATGTTTCACTCCACAGCTTGGCAGTGGTGTGTAGTAGGGGAGATAGCAACAGGGCACGACGAGGATTCCGTGCAGGTGCGGATCATGTTTCACTCCACAGCTTGGCAGTGGTGTGTAGTCGGGGAGATAGCAACAGGGCACGACGAGGATTCCGTACAGGTGCGGATCATGTTTCACCCCACAGCTTGGCAGTGGTGTGTAGTAATGGAAATAGCAACAGGGCACGACGAGGATTCCGTACAGGTGCGGATCATGCTTCACTCCACAGCTTGGCAGTGGTGTGTAGTAGTGGAAATGGCAACAGGGCACGACGAGGATTCCGTACAGGTGCGGATCATGTTTCACTCCACAGCTTGGCAGTGGTGTGTAGTAGTGGACATAGCAACAGGGCACGACGACGATTCCGTAGAGGTGCGGATCATGTTTCACTCCACAGCTTGGCAGTGGTGTGTAGTAGGGGAGATAGCAACAGGGCACGACGAGGATTCCGTACAGGTGCGGATTATGTTTCACTCCACAGCTTGGCAGTGGTGTGTAGTAGGGGAGATAGCAACAGGGCACGACGAGGATTCCGTACAGGTGCCGATTATGTTTCACTCCACAGTTTGGCAGTGGTGTGTAGTAGAGGAGATAGCAACAGGGCACGACAAGGATTCCGCGCAGGTGCGGATCATGTTTCACTCCACAGCTTGGCAGTGGTGTGTAGTAGAGGAGATAGCAACAGGGCACGACGAGGATTCCGTACAGGTGCGGATCATGTTTCACTCCACAGCTTGGCAGTGGTGTGTAGTAGAGGAGATAGCAACAGGGCACGACGAGGATTCCGTACAGGTGCGGATCATGTTTCACTCCACAGCTTGGCAGTGGTGTGTAGTAGAGGAGATAGCAACAGGGCACGACGAGGATTCCGTGCAGGTGCGGATCGTGTTTCCCTTCACAGTTTGGCAGTGGTGTGTAGTAGAGGAGATAGCAACAGGGCACGACGAGGATTCCGTGCAGGTGCGGATCATGTTTCACTCCACAGCTTGGCAGTGGTGTGTAGTAGTGGAGATAGCAACAGGGCACGACGAAGATTCCGTGCAGGTGCGGATCGTGTTTCACTCCACAGCTTGGCAGTGGTGTGTAGTAGAGGAGATAGCAACATGGCACGAGGAGGATTCCGTGCAGGTGCGGATCATGTTTCACCCCACAGCTTGTCAGTGGTGTGTAGTAGTGGAGATAGCAACAGGGCACGACGAAGATTCCGTGCAGGTGCGGATCATGTTTCACTCCACAGCTTGGCAGTGGTGTGTAGTAGTGGAGATAGCAACAGGGCACGACGAGGATTCCGTGCAGGTGCGGATCATGTTTCACTCCACAGCCTGGCAGTGTTGTGTAGTAGTGGAGATAGCAACAGGGCACGACGAGGATTCCGTGCAGGTGCGGATCGTGTTTCACTCCACAGCTTGGCAGTGGTGTGTAGTGGTGGAGATAACAACAGGGCACGACGAGGATTCCGTACAGGTGCGGATCATGTTTCACTCCACAGCTTGGCAGTGGTGTGTAGTAGTGGAGATAGCAACAGGGCACGACGAGGATTCCGTGCAGGTGCGGATCATGTTTCACTCCACAGCTTGGCAGTGGTGTGTAGTAGGGGAGATAGCAACAGGGCACGACGAGGATTCCGTGCAGGTGCGGATCATGTTTCACTCCACAGCTTGGCAGTGGTGTGTAGTAGTGGAGATAGCAACAGGGCACGACGAGGATTCCGTGCAGCTGCGGATCATGTTTCACTCCACAGCTTGGCAGTGGTGTGTAGTAGGGGAGATAGCAACAGGGCACGACAAGGATTCCGTGCAGGTGCGGATCATGTTTCACTCCACAGCTTGGCAGTGGTGTGTAGTAGTGGAGATAGCAACAGGGCACGACGAGGATTCCGTGCAGGTGCGGATCATGTTTCACTCCACAGCTTGGCAGTGGTGTGTAGTAGAGGAGATAGCAACAGGGCACGACGAGGATTCCGTGCAGGTGCGGATCGTGTTTCACTCCACAGCTTGGCAGTGGTGTGTAGTAGTGGAGATAGCAACAGGGCACGACGAGGATTCCGTGCAGGTGCTGATCATGATTCACTCCACAGCCTGGCAGTGTTGTGTAGTAGTGGAGATAGCAACAGGGCACGACGAGGATTCCGTGCAGGTGCGGATCGTGTTTCACTCCACAGCTTGGCAGTGGTGTGTAGTGGTGGAGATAACAACAGGGCACGACGAGGACTCCGTACAGGTGCGGATCATGTTTCACTCCACAGCTTGGCAGTGGTGTGTAGTAGAGGAGATAGCAACAGGGCACGACGAGGATTCCGTGCAGGTGCTGATCATGATTCACTCCACAGCTTGGCAGTGTTGTGTAGTAGTGGAGATAGCAACAGGGCACGACAAGGATTCCGTGCAGGTGCGGATCATGTTTCACTCCACAGCTTGGCAGTGGTGTGTATTAGTGGAGATAGCAACAGGGCACGACGAGGATTCCGTACAGGTGCTGATCCTGTTTTACTCCACAGCTTGGCAGTGGTGTGTAGTAGTGGAGATAGCAACAGGGCACGACGAGGATTCCGTGCAGGAGCGGATCATGTTTCACTCCACAGCTTGGCAGTGGTGTGTAGTAGGGGAGATAGCAACAGGGCACGACGAGGATTCCGTGCAAGTGTGGATCGTGTTTCACTTCACAGCTTGGCAGTGGTGTGTAGTAGAGGAGATAGCAACAGGGCACGACAAGGATTCCGTGCAGGTGCGGATCATGTTTCACTCCACAGCTTGGCAGTGGTGTGTAGTAGGGGAGATAGCAACAGGGCACGACGAGGATTCCGTGCAGGTGTGGATCGTGTTTCACTTCACAGCTTGGCAGTGGTGTGTAGTAGTGGAGATAGCAACAGGGCACGACAGGATTCCGTGCAGGTGCGGATCATGTTTCACTCCACAGCTTGGCAGTGGTGTTTAGTAATGGAGATAGCAACAGGGCACGACAAGGATTCCGTGCAGGTGCGGATCATGTTTCACTCCACAGCTTGGCAGTGGCGTGTATTAGTGGAGATAGCAACAGGGCACGACGAGGTTTCCGTGCAGGTGTGGATCGTGTTTCACTCCACAGCTTGGCAGTGGTGTTTAGTAGTGGAGATAGCAACAGGGCACGACGAGGATTCCGTCCAGGTGGGGATCATGTTTCACTCCACAGCTTGGCAGTGGTGTTTAGTAGTGGAGATAGCAACAGGGCACGACAAGGATTCCGTGCAGGTGCAGATCATGTGTCACTCCACAGCTTGGCAGTGGCTTGTATTAGTGGAGATAGCAACAGGGCACGACGAGGATTCCGTGCAGGTGCGGATCATGTTTCACTCCACAGCTTGGCAGTGGTGTGTAGTAGTGGAGATAGCAACAGGGCACGACAAGGATTCCGTACAGGTGCTGATCGTGTTTCACTCCACAGCTTGGCAGTGGTGTGTATTAGTGGAGATAGCAACAGGGCACGACGAGGATTCCGTGCAGGTGCGGATCATGTTTCACTCCACAGCTTGGCAGTGGTGTGTAGTAGGGGAGATAGAAACAGGGCACGACGAGGATTCCGTACAGGTGCTGATCGTGTTTCACTCCACAGCTTGGCAGTGGTGTGTAGTAGTGGAAATAGCAACAGGGTACGACGAGGATTCCGTGCAGGTGCGGATCATGTTTCACTCCACAGCTTGGCAGTGGTGTGTAGTAGTGGAAATAGCAACAGGGCACGACGAGGATTCCGTGCAGGTGCGGATCATGTTTCACTCCACAGCTTGGCAGTGGTGTGTAGTAGAGGAGATAGCAACAGGGCACGACAAGGATTCCGTGCAGGTGCGGATCCTGTTTCACTCTACAGCTTGGCAGTGGTGTGTAGTAGAGGAGATAGCAACAGGGCGCGACGAGGATTCCGTGCAGGTGCGGATTATGTTTCACTCCACAGCTTGGCAGTGGTGTGTAGTAGGGGAGATAGCAACAGGGCACGACGAGGATTCCGTGCAGGTGCGGATCATGTTTCACTCCACAGCTTGGCAGTGGTGTGTAGTCGGGGAGATAGCAACAGGGCACGACGAGGATTCCGTACAGGTGCGGATCATGTTTCACCCCACAGCTTGGCAGTGGTGTGTAGTAATGGAAATAGCAACAGGGCACGACGAGGATTCCGTACAGGTGCGGATCATGCTTCACTCCACAGCTTGGCAGTGGTGTGTAGTAGTGGAAATAGCAACAGGGCACGACGAGGATTCCGTACAGGTGCGGATCATGTTTCACTCCACAGCTTGGCAGTGGTGTGTAGTAGGGGAGATAGCAACAGGGCACGACGACGATTCCGTAGAGGTGCGGATCATGTTTCACTCCACAGCTTGGCAGTGGTGTGTAGTAGGGGAGATAGCAACAGGGCACGACGAGGATTCCGTACAGGTGCGGATTATGTTTCACTCCACAGCTTGGCAGTGGTGTGTAGTAGGGGAGATAGCAACAGGGCACGACGAGGATTCCGTACAGGTGCCGATTATGTTTCACTCCACAGTTTGGCAGTGGTGTGTAGTAGAGGAGATAGCAACAGGGCACGACAAGGATTCCGCGCAGGTGCGGATCATGTTTCACTCCACAGCTTGGCAGTGGTGTGTAGTAGGGGAGATAGCAACAGGGCACGACGAGGATTCCGTACAGGTGCGGATCATGTTTCACTCCACAGCTTGGCAGTGGTGTGTAGTAGAGGAGATAGCAACAGGGCACGACGAGGATTCCGTACAGGTGCGGATCATGTTTCACTCCACAGCTTGGCAGTGGTGTGTAGTAGAGGAGATAGCAACAGGGCACGACGAGGATTCCGTGCAGGTGCGGATCGTGTTTCCCTTCACAGTTTGGCAGTGGTGTGTAGTAGAGGAGATAGCAACAGGGCACGACGAGGATTCCGTACAGGTGCTGATCATGTTTCACTCCACAGCTTGGCAGTGGTGTGTAGTAGAGGAGATGGCAACAGGGCACGACGAGGATTCCGTGCAGGTGCGGATCATGTTTCACTCCACAGCTTGGCAGTGGTGTGTAGTAGAGGAGATGGCAACAGGGCACGACGAGGATTCCGTGCAGGTGCGGATCATGTTTCACTCCACAGCTTGGCAGTGGTGTGTAGTAGTGGAGATAGCAACAGGGCACGACGAAGATTCCGTGCAGGTGCGGATCGTGTTTCACTCCACAGCTTGGCAGTGGTGTGTAGTAGAGGAGATAGCAACATGGCACGAGGAGGATTCCGTGCAGGTGCGGATCGTGTTTCACTCCACAGCTTGGCAGTGGTGTGTAGTAGGGGAGATAGCAACAGGGCACGACGAGGATTCCGTGCAGGTGCGGATCATGTTTCACTCCACAGCTTGGCAGTGGTGTGTAGTAGTGGAGATAGCAACAGGGCACGACGAAGATTCCGTGCAGCTGCGGATCATGTTTCACTCCACAGCTTGGCAGTGGTGTGTAGTAGTGGAGATAGCAACAGGGCACGACGAGGATTCCGTGCAGGTGCTGATCATGATTCACTCCACAGCCTGGCAGTGTTGTGTAGTAGTGGAGATAGCAACAGGGCACGACGAGGATTCCGTGCAGGTGCGGATCGTGTTTCACTCCACAGCTTGGCAGTGGTGTGTAGTGGTGGAGATAACAACAGGGCACGACGAGGACTCCGTACAGGTGCGGATCATGTTTCACTCCACAGCTTGGCAGTGGTGTGTAGTAGAGGAGATAGCAACAGGGCACGACGAGGATTCCGTGCAGGTGCTGATCATGATTCACTCCACAGCTTGGCAGTGTTGTGTAGTAGTGGAGATAGCAACAGGGCACGACAAGGATTCCGTGCAGGTGCAGATCATGTGTCACTCCACAGCTTAGCAGTGGCGTGTATTAGTGGAGATAGCAACAGGGCACGACGAGGATTCCGTGCAGGTGCGGATCGTGTTTCACTCCACAGCTTGGCAGTGGTGTGTAGTGGTGGAGATAACAACAGGGCACGACGAGGATTCCGTACAGGTGCGGATCATGTTTCACTTCACAGCTTGGCAGTGGTGTGTAGTGGTGGAGATAACAACAGGGCACGACGAGGATTCCGTACAGGTGCGGATCATGTTTCACTCCACAGCTTGGCAGTGGTGTGTAGTAGTGGAGATAGCAACAGGGCACGACGAGGATTCCGTGCAGGTGCGGATCATGTTTCACTCCACAGCTTGGCAGTGGTGTGTAGTAGGGGAGATAGCAACAGGGCACGACGAGGATTCCGTGCAGGTGCGGATCATGTTTCACTCCACAGCTTGGCAGTGGTGTGTAGTAGTGGAGATAGCAACAGGGCACGACGAGGATTCCGTGCAGCTGCGGATCATGCTTCACTCCACAGCTTGGCAGTGGTGTGTAGTAGTGGAGATAGCAACAGGGCACGACGAGGATTCCGTGCAGGTGCTGATCATGATTCACTCCACAGCCTGGCAGTGTTGTGTAGTAGTGGAGATAGCAACAGGGCACGACGAGGATTCCGTGCAGGTGCGGATCGTGTTTCACTCCACAGCTTGGCAGTGGTGTGTAGTGGTGGAGATAACAACAGGGCACGACGAGGACTCCGTACAGGTGCGGATCATGTTTCACTCCACAGCTTGGCAGTGGTGTGTAGTAGAGGAGATAGCAACAGGGCACGACGAGGATTCCGTGCAGGTGCTGATCATGATTCACTCCACAGCTTGGCAGTGTTGTGTAGTAGTGGAGATAGCAACAGGGCACGACAAGGATTCCGTGCAGGTGCAGATCATGTGTCACTCCACAGCTTAGCAGTGGCGTGTATTAGTGGAGATAGCAACAGGGCACGACGAGGATTCCGTGCAGGTGCGGATCGTGTTTCACTCCACAGCTTGGCAGTGGTGTGTAGTAGTGGAGATAGCAACAGGGAACGACAAGGATTCCGTACAGGTGCTGATCGTGTTTCATTCCACAGCTTGGCAGTGGCGTGTATTAGTGGAGATGGCAACAGGGCACGACGAGGATTCCGTGCAGGTGCGGATCATGTTTCACTCCACAGCTTGGCAGTGGTGTGTAGTAGGGGAGATAGCAACAGGGCACGACGAGGATTCCGTGCAGGTGCGGATCATGTTTCACTCCACAGCTTGGCAGTGGTGTGTAGTAGGGGAGATAGAAACAGGGCACGACGAGGATTCCGTGCAGGTGCGGATCGTGTTTTACTCCACAGCTTGGCAGTGGTGTGTAGTAGAGGAGATAGCAACAGGGCACGACAAGGATTCCGTGCAGGTGCGGATCCTGTTTCACACTACAGCTTGGCAGTGGTGTGTAGTAGAGGAGATAGCAACAGGGCACGACAAGGATTCCGTGCAGGTGCGGATCCTCTTTCACTCTACAGCTTGGCAGTGGTGTGTAGTAGAGGAGATAGCAACAGGGCGCGACGAGGATTCCGTACAGGTGCGGATTATGTTTTACTCCACAGCTTGGCAGTGGTGTGTAGTGGTGGAGATAGCAACAGGGCACGACGAGGATTCCGTGCAGGTGCGGATCGTGTTTCACTCCACAGCTTGGCAGTGGTGTGTAGTAGTGGAGATAGCAACAGGGCACGACGAGGATTCCGTGCAGGTGCGGATCATGTTTCACTCCACAGCTTGGCAGTGGTGTGTATTAGTGGAGATAGCAACAGGGCACGACGAGGATTCCGTACAGGTGCTGATGGTGTTTCACTCCACAGCTTGGCAGTGGTGTGTAGTAGTGGAGATAGCAACAGGGCACGACGAGGATTCCGTGCAGGTGCGGATCATGTTTCACTCCACAGCTTGGCAGTGGTGTGTAGTAGTGGAGATAGCAACAGAGCACGACGAGGATTCCGTGCAGGTGCGGATCATGTTTCACTCCACAGCTTGGCAGTGGTGTGTAGTAGGGGAGATAGCAACAGGGCACGACGAAGATTCCGTGCAGGTGCGGATCATGTTTCACTCCACAGCTTGGCAGTGGTGTGTATTAGTGGAGATAGCAACAGGGCACGACGAGGATTCCGTACAGGTGCTGATCCTGTGTTACTCCACAGCTTGGCAGTGGTGTGTAGTAGTGGAGATAGCAACAGGGCACGACGAGGATTCCGTGCAGGTGCGGATCGTGTTTCACTCCACAGCTTGGCAGTGGTGTGTAGTAGGGGAGATAGCAACAGGGTACGACGAGGATTCCGTGCAGGTGCGGATCGTGTTTTACTCCACAGCTTGGCAGTGGTGTGTAGTAGTGGAGATAGCAACAGGGCACGACGAGGATTCCGTGCAGGTGCGGATCATGTTTCACTCCACAGCTTGGCAGTGGTGTGTAGTAGGGGAGATAGCAACAGGGCACGACGAAGATTCCGTGCAGGTGCGAATCATGTTTCACTCCACAGCTTGGCAGTGGTGTGTATGAGTGGAGATAGCAACTGGGCACGACGAGGATTCCGTACAGGTGCTGATCCTGTTTTACTCCACAGCTTGGCAGTGGTGTGTAGTAGTGGAGATAGCAACAGGGCACGACGAGGATTCCGTACAGGTGCGGATCGTGTTTCACTCCACAGCTTGGCAGTGGTGTGTAGTAGGGGAGATAGCAACAGGGCACGACGAGGATTCCGTGCAGGTGCGGATCATGTTTCACTCCACAGCTTGGCAGTGGTGTGTAGTAGAGGAGATAGCAACAAGGCACGACGAGGATTCCGTGCAGGTGCGGATCATGTTTCACTCCACAGCTTGGCAGTGGTGTGTAGTAGGGGAGATAGCAACAGGGCACGACGAAGATTCCGTGCAGGTGCGGATCATGTTTCACTCCACAGCTTGGCAGTGGTGTGTATTAGTGGAGATAGCAACAGGGCACGACGAGGATTCCGTACAGGTGCTGATCCTGTTTTACTCCACAGCTTGGCAGTGGTGTGTAGTAGTGGAGATAGCAACAGGGCACGACGAAGATTCCGTGCAGGTGCTGATCCTGTTTTACTCCACAGCTTGGCAGTGGTGTGTAGTAGTGGAGATAGCAACAGGGCACGACGAGGATTCCGTACAGATGCGGATCATGTTTCACTCCACAGCTTGGCAGTGGTGTGTAGTAGTGGAGATAGCAACAGGGCACGACGAGGATTCCGTACAGGTGCTGATCCGGTTTTACTCCACAGCTTGGCAGTGGTGTGTAGTAGTGGAGATAGCAACAGGGCACGACGAGGATTCCGTACAGATGCGGATCATGTTTCACTCCACAGCTTGGCAGTGGTGTGTAGTAGAGGAGATAGCAACAGGGCACGACGAGGATTCCGTACAGATGCGGATCATGTTTCACTCCACAGCTTGGCAGTGGTGTGTAGTAGGGGAGATAGCAACAGGGCACGACGAGGATTCCGTGCAGGTGCGGATCATGTTTCACTCCACAGCTTGGCAGTGGTGTGTAGTAGAGGAGATAGCAACAGGGCACGACGAGGATTCCGTGCAGGTGCGGATCATGTTTCACTCCACAGCTTGGCAGTGGTGTGTAGTAGTGGAGATAGCAACAGGGCACGACGAGGATTCCGTGCAGGTGCGGATCATGTTTCACTCCACAGCTTGGCAGTGGTGTGTAGTAGTGGAGATAGCAACAGGGCACGACGAGGATTCCGTGCAGGTGCGGATCGTGTTTCACTCCACAGCTTGGCAGTGGTGTGTAGTAGGGGAGATAGCAACAGGGCACGACGAGGATTCCGTGCAGGTGCGGATCATGTTTCACTCCACAGCTTGGCAATGGTGTGTAGTAGGGGAGATAGCAACAGGGCACGACGAAGATTCCGTGCAGGTGCGGATCATGTTTCACTCCACAGCTTGGCAGTGGTGTGCATTAGTGGAGATAGCAACAGGGCACGACGAGGATTCCGTACAGGTGCTGATCCTGTTTTACTCCACAGCTTGGCAGTGGTGTGTAGTAGTGGAGATAGCAACAGGGCACGACGAGGATTCCGTGCAGGTGCGGATCATGTTTCACTCCACAGCTTGGCAGTGGTGTGTAGTAGGGGAGATAGCAACAGGGCACGACGAGGATTCCGTGCAAGTGTGGATCGTGTTTCACTTCACAGCTTGGCAGTGGTGTGTAGTAGTGGAGATAGCAACAGGGCACGACAAGGATTCCGTGCAGGTGCGGATCATGTTTCACTCCACAGCTTGGCAGTGGTGTGTAGTAGGGGAGATAGCAACAGGGCACGACGAGGATTCCGTGCAGGTGTGGATCGTGTTTCACTTCACAGCTTGGCAGTGGTGTGTAGTAGTGGAGATAGCAACAGGGCACGACAAGGATTCCGTGCAGGTGCGGATCATGTTTCACTCCACAGCTTGGCAGTGGCGTGTATTAGTGGAGATAGCAACAGGGCACGACGAGGATTCCGTGCAGGTGTGGATCGTGTTTCACTCCACAGCTTGGCAGTGGTGTGTAGTAGGGGAGATAGCAACAGGGCACGACGAGGATTCCGTGCAGGTGGGGATCATGTTTCACTCCACAGCTTGGCAGTGGTGTGTAGTAGGGGAGATAGCAACAGGGTACGACGAGGATTCCGTGCAGGTGCGGATCGTGTTTTACTCCACAGCTTGGCAGTGGTGTGTATTAGTGGAGATAGCAACAGGGCACGACGAGGATTCCGTGCAGGTGCGGATCATGTTTCACTCCACAGCTTGGCAGTGGTGTGTAGTAGGGGAGATAGCAACAGGGCACGACGAAGATTCCGTGCAGGTGCGAATCATGTTTCACTCCACAGCTTGGCAGTGGTGTGTATGAGTGGAGATAGCAACAGGGCACGACGAGGATTCCGTACAGGTGCTGATCCTGTTTTACTCCACAGCTTGGCAGTGGTGTGTAGTAGTGGAGATAGCAACAGGGCACGACGAGGATTCCGTGCAGGTGCGGATCATGTTTCACTCCACAGCTTGGCAGTGGTGTGTAGTAGGGGAGATAGCAACAGGGCACGACGAGGATTCCGTGCAAGTGTGGATCGTGTTTCACTTCACAGCTTGGCAGTGGTGTGTAGTAGTGGAGATAGCAACAGGGCACGACAAGGATTCCGTGCAGGTGCGGATCATGTTTCACTCCACAGCTTGGCAGTGGTGTGTAGTAGGGGAGATAGCAACAGGGCACGACGAGGATTCCGTGCAGGTGTGGATCGTGTTTCACTTCACAGCTTGGCAGTGGTGTGTAGTAGTGGAGATAGCAACAGGGCACGACGAGGATTCCGTACAGGTGCTGATCATGTTTCACTCCACAGCTTGGCAGTGGTGTGTAGTAGAGGAGATAGCAACAGGGCACGACAAGGATTCCGTGCAGGTGCGGATCATGTTTCACTCCACAGCTTGGCAGTGGCGTGTATTAGTGGAGATAGCAACAGGGCACGACGAGGATTCCGTGCAGGTGTGGATCGTGTTTTACTCCACAGCTTGGCAGTGGTGTGTATTAGTGGAGATAGCAACAGGGCACGACGAGGATTCCGTCCAGGTGGGGATCATGTTTCACTCCACAGCTTGGCAGTGGTGTGTAGTAGTGGAGATAGCAACAGGGCACGACGAGGATTCCGTACAGGTGCTGATCATGTTTCACTCCACAGCTTGGCAGTGGTGTGTAGTAGAGGAGATAGCAACAGGGCACGACAAGGATTCCGTGCAGGTGCGGATCATGTTTCACTCCACAGCTTGGCAGTGGCGTGTATTAGTGGAGATAGCAACAGGGCACGACGAGGATTCCGTGCAGGTGTGGATCGTGTTTCACTCCACAGCTTGGCAGTGGTGTGTATTAGTGGAGATAGCAACAGGGCACGACGAGGATTCCGTCCAGGTGGGGATCATGTTTCACTCCACAGCTTGGCAGTGGTGTGTATTAGTGGAGATAGCAACAGGGCACGACGAGGATTCCGTGCAGGTGTGGATCGTGTTTCACTCCACAGCTTGGCAGTGGTGTGTATTAGTGGAGATAGCAACAGGGCACGACGAGGATTCCGTCCAGGTGGGGATCATGTTTCACTCCACAGCTTGGCAGTGGTGTGTAGTAGTGGAGATAGCAACAGGGCACGACGAGGATTCCGTGCAGGTGCGGATCATGTTTCACTCCACAGCTTGGCAGTGGTGTGTAGTAGGGGAGATAGCAACAGGGTACGACGAGGATTCCGTGCAGGTGCGGATCGTGTTTTACTCCACAGCTTGGCAGTGGTGTGTATTAGTGGAGATAGCAACAGGGTACGACGAGGATTCCGTGCAGGTGCGGATCGTGTTTCACTCCACAGCTTGGCAGTGGTGTGTAGTAGTGGAGATAGCAACAGGGCACGACGAGGATTCCGTGCAGGTGCGGATCATGTTTCACTCCACAGCTTGGCAGTGGTGTGTAGTAGGGGAGATAGCAACAGGGTACGACGAGGATTCCGTGCAGGTGCGGATCGTGTTTTACTCCACAGCTTGGCAGTGGTGTGTATTAGTGGAGATAGCAACAGGGCACGACGAGGATTCCGTCCAGGTGGGGATCATGTTTCACTCCACAGCTTGGCAGTGGTGTGTAGTAGTGGAGATAGCAACAGGGCACGACGAGGATTCCGTGCAGGTGCGGATCATGTTTCACTCCACAGCTTGGCAGTGGTGTGTAGTAGGGGAGATAGCAACAGGGTACGACGAGGATTCCGTGCAGGTGCGGATCGTGTTTTACTCCACAGCTTGGCAGTGGTGTGTATTAGTGGAGATAGCAACAGGGTACGACGAGGATTCCGTGCAGGTGCGGATCGTGTTTCACTCCACAGCTTGGCAGTGGTGTGTAGTAGTGGAGATAGCAACAGGGCACGACGAGGATTCCGTGCAGGTGCGGATCATGTTTCACTCCACAGCTTGGCAGTGGTGTGTAGTAGGGGAGATAGCAACAGGGTACGACGAGGATTCCGTGCAGGTGCGGATCGTGTTTTACTCCACAGCTTGGCAGTGGTGTGTATTAGTGGAGATAGCAACAGGGTACGACGAGGATTCCGTGCAGGTGCGGATCGTGTTTTACTCCACAGCTTGGCAGTGGTGTGTAGTAGTGGAGATAGCAACAGGGCACGACGAAGATTCCGTGCAGGTGCGGATCATGTTTCACTCCACAGCTTGGCAGTGGTGTGTATTAGTGGAGATAGCAACAGGGCACGACGAGGATTCCGTGCAGGTGCGGATCATGTTTCACTCCACAGCTTGGCAGTGGTGTGTAGTAGGGGAGATAGCAACAGGGCACGACGAAGATTCCGTGCAGGTGCGAATCATGTTTCACTCCACAGCTTGGCAGTGGTGTGTATGAGTGGAGATAGCAACAGGGCACGACGAGGATTCCGTACAGGTGCTGATCCTGTTTTACTCCACAGCTTGGCAGTGGTGTGTAGTAGTGGAGATAGCAACAGGGCACGACGAGGATTCCGTACAGGTGCGGATCGTGTTTCACTCCACAGCTTGGCAGTGGTGTGTAGTAGAGGAGATAGCAACAGGGCACGACGAGGATTCCGTGCAGGTGCGGATCATGTTTCACTCCACAGCTTGGCAGTGGTGTGTAGTAGAGGAGATAGCAACAGGGCACGACGAGGATTCCGTACAGGTGCTGATCCGGTTTTACTCCACAGCTTGGCAGTGGTGTGTAGTAGTGGAGATAGCAACAGGGCACGACGAGGATTCCGTGCAGGTGCGGATCATGTTTCACTCCACAGCTTGGCAGTGGTGTGTAGTAGGGGAGATAGCAACAGGGCACGACGAGGATTCCGTGCAGGTGCGGATCATGTTTCACTCCACAGCTTGGCAGTGGTGTGTAGTAGGGGAGATAGCAACAGGGCACGACGAAGATTCCGTGCAGGTGCGGATCATGTTTCACTCCACAGCTTGGCAGTGGTGTGTATTAGTGGAGATAGCAACAGGGCACGACGAGGATTCCGTACAGGTGCTGATCCTGTTTTACTCCACAGCTTGGCAGTGGTGTGTAGTAGTGGAGATAGCAACAGGGCACGACGAAGATTCCGTGCAGGTGCTGATCCTGTTTTATTCCACAGCTTGGCAGTGGTGTGTAGTAGTGGAGATAGCAACAGGGCACGACGAGGATTCCGTACAGATGCGGATCATGTTTCACTCCACAGCTTGGCAGTGCTGTGTAGTAGTGGAGATAGCAACAGGGCACGACGAGGATTCCGTACAGGTGCTGATCCGGTTTTACTCCACAGCTTGGCAGTGGTGTGTAGTAGTGGAGATAGCAACAGGGCACGACGAGGATTCCGTACAGATGCGGATCATGTTTCACTCCACAGCTTGGCAGTGGTGTGTAGTAGAGGAGATAGCAACAGGGCACGACGAGGATTCCGTACAGATGCAGATCATGTTTCACTCCACAGCTTGGCAGTGGTGTGTAGTAGGGGAGATAGCAACAGGGCACGACGAGGATTCCGTGCAGGTGCGGATCATGTTTCACTCCACAGCTTGGCAGTGGTGTGCAGTAGGGGAGATAGCAACAGGGCACGACGAGGATTCCGTGCAGGTGCGGATCGTGTTTCACTCCACAGCTTGGCAGTGGTGTGTAGTAGGGGAGATAGCAACAGGGCACGACGAGGATTCCGTGCAGGTGCGGATCATGTTTCACTCCACAGCTTGGCAGTGGTGTGTAGTAGTGGAGATAGCAACAGGGCACGACGAGGATTCCGTGCAGGTGCGGATCATGTTTCACTCCACAGCTTGGCAGTGGTGTGTAGTAGGGGAGATAGCAACAGGGCACGACGAAGATTCCGTGCAGGTGCGGATCATGTTTCACTCCACAGCTTGGCAGTGGTGTGCATTAGTGGAGATAGCAACAGGGCACGACGAGGATTCCGTACAGGTGCTGATCCTGTTTTACTCCACAGCTTGGCAGTGGTGTGTAGTAGTGGAGATAGCAACAGGGCACGACGAGGATTCCGTGCAGGTGCGGATCATGTTTCACTCCACAGCTTGGCAGTGGTGTGTAGTAGGGGAGATAGCAACAGGGCACGACGAGGATTCCGTGCAAGTGTGGATCGTGTTTCACTTCACAGCTTGGCAGTGGTGTGTAGTAGTGGAGATAGCAACAGGGCACGACAAGGATTCCGTGCAGGTGCGGATCATGTTTCACTCCACAGCTTGGCAGTGGTGTGTAGTAGGGGAGATAGCAACAGGGCACGACGAGGATTCCGTGCAGGTGTGGATCGTGTTTCACTTCACAGCTTGGCAGTGGTGTGTAGTAGTGGAGATAGCAACAGGGCACGACAAGGATTCCGTGCAGGTGCGGATCATGTTTCACTCCACAGCTTGGCAGTGGTGTTTAGTAGTGGAGATAGCAACAGGGCACGACAAGGATTCCGTGCAGGTGCGGATCATGTTTCACTCCACAGCTTGGCAGTGGCGTGTATTAGTGGAGATAGCAACAGGGCACGACGAGGATTCCGTGCAGGTGTGGATCGTGTTTCACTCCACAGCTTGGCAGTGGTGTTTAATAGTGGAGATAGCAACAGGGTACGACGAGGATTCCGTCCAGGTGGGGATCATGTTTCACTCCACAGCTTGGCAGTGGTGTGTAGTAGGGGAGATAGCAACAGGGTACGACGAGGATTCCGTGCAGGTGCGGATCGTGTTTTACTCCACAGCTTGGCAGTGGTGTGTAGTAGAGGAGATAGCAACAGGGCACGACGAGGATTCCGTACAGGTGCGGATCGTGTTTTACTCCACAGCTTGGCAGTGGTGTGTATTAGTGGAGATAGCAACAGGGCACGACGAGGATTCCGTGCAGGTGCGGATCATGTTTCACTCCACAGCTTGGCAGTGGTGTGTAGTAGGGGAGATAGCAACAGGGCACGACGAAGATTCCGTGCAGGTGCGGATCGTGTTTTACTCCACAGCTTGGCAGTGGTGTGTAGTAGGGGAGATAGCAACAGGGTACGACGAGGATTCCGTGCAGGTGCGGATCGTGTTTTACTCCACAGCTTGGCAGTGGTGTGTATTAGTGGAGATAGCAACAGGGCACGACGAGGATTCCGTGCAGGTGCGGATCATGTTTCACTCCACAGCTTGGCAGTGGTGTGTAGTAGGGGAGATAGCAACAGGGCACGACGAAGATTCCGTGCAGGTGCGGATCATGTTTCACTCCACAGCTTGGCAGTGGTGTGCATTAGTGGAGATAGCAACAGGGCACGACGAGGATTCCGTACAGGTGCTGATCCTGTTTTACTCCACAGCTTGGCAGTGGTGTGTAGTAGTGGAGATAGCAACAGGGCACGACGAGGATTCCGTGCAGGTGCGGATCATGTTTCACTCCACAGCTTGGCAGTGGTGTGTAGTAGGGGAGATAGCAACAGGGCACGACGAGGATTCCGTGCAAGTGTGGATCGTGTTTCACTTCACAGCTTGGCAGTGGTGTGTAGTAGTGGAGATAGCAACAGGGCACGACAAGGATTCCGTGCAGGTGCGGATCATGTTTCACTCCACAGCTTGGCAGTGGTGTGTAGTAGGGGAGATAGCAACAGGGCACGACGAGGATTCCGTGCAGGTGTGGATCGTGTTTCACTTCACAGCTTGGCAGTGGTGTGTAGTAGTGGAGATAGCAACAGGGCACGACAAGAATTCCGTGCAGGTGCGGATCATGTTTCACTCCACAGCTTGGCAGTGGCGTGTATTAGTGGAGATAGCAACAGGGCACGACGAGGATTCCGTGCAGGTGTGGATCGTGTTTCACTCCACAGCTTGGCAGTGGTGTGTAGTAGTGGAGATAGCAACAGGGTACGACGAGGATTCCGTCCAGGTGCGGATCATGTTTCACTCCACAGCTTGGCAGTGGTGTGTAGTAGGGGAGATAGCAACAGGGCGCGACGAGGATTCCGTGCAGGTGCGGATCGTGTTTCACTCTACAGCTTGGCAGTGGTGTGTAGTAGGGGAGATAGCAACAGGGTACGACGAGGATTCCGTGCAGGTGCGGATCGTGTTTTACTCCACAGCTTGGCAGTGGTGTGTATTAGTGGAGATAGCAACAGGGCACGACGAGGATTCCGTGCAGGTGCGGATCATGTTTCACTCCACAGCTTGGCAGTGGTGTGTAGTAGGGGAGATAGCAACAGGGCACGACGAAGATTCCGTGCAGGTGCGAATCATGTTTCACTCCACAGCTTGGCAGTGGTGTGTATGAGTGGAGATAGCAACAGGGCACGACGAGGATTCCGTACAGGTGCTGATCCTGTTTTACTCCACAGCTTGGCAGTGGTGTGTAGTAGTGGAGATAGCAACAGGGCACGACGAGGATTCCGTACAGGTGCGGATCGTGTTTCACTCCACAGCTTGGCAGTGGTGTGTAGTAGGGGAGATAGCAACAGGGCACGACGAGGATTCCGTGCAGGTGCGGATCGTGTTTCACTCCACAGCTTGGCAGTGGTGTGTAGTAGAGGAGATAGCAACAGGGCACGACGTGGATTGCGTGCAGGTGCGGATCATGTTTCACTCTACAGCTTGGCAATGGTGTGTAGTAGAGGAGATAGCAACAGGGCACGACGAGGATTCCGTGCAGGTGCGGATCATGTTTCACTCCACAGCTTGGCAGTGGTGTGTAGTAGAGGAGATAGCAACAGGGCACGACGAGGATTCCGTGCAGGTGCGGATCATGTTTCACTCCACAGCTTGGCAGTGGTGTGTATTAGTGGAGATAGCAACAGGGCACGACGAGGATTCCGTACAGGTGCTGATCCTGTTTTACTCCACAGCTTGGCAGTGGTGTGTAGTAGTGGAGATAGCAACAGGGCACGACGAAGATTCCGTGCAGGTGCTGATCCTGTTTTACTCCACAGCTTGGCAGTGGTGTGTAGTAGTGGAGATAGCAACAGGGCACGACGAGGATTCCGTACAGATGCGGATCATGTTTCACTCCACAGCTTGGCAGTGGTGTGTAGTAGTGGAGATAGCAACAGGGCACGACGAGGATTCCGTACAGGTGCTGATCCGGTTTTACTCCACAGCTTGGCAGTGGTGTGTAGTAGTGGAGATAGCAACAGGGCACGACGAGGATTCCGTACAGATGCGGATCATGTTTCACTCCACAGCTTGGCAGTGGTGTGTAGTAGAGGAGATAGCAACAGGGCACGACGAGGATTCCGTGCAGGTGCGGATCATGTTTCACTCCACAGCTTGGCAGTGGTGTGTAGTAGTGGAGATAGCAACAGGGCACGACGATGATTCCGTACAGATGCGGATCATGTTTCACTCCACAGCTTGGCAGTGGTGTGTAGTAAGGGAGATAGCAACAGGGCACGACGAGGATTCCGTGCAGGTGCGGATCATGTTTCACTCCACAGCTTGGCAGTGGTGTGTAGTAGTGGAGATAGCAACAGGGCACGACGAGGATTCCGTGCAGGTGCGGATCGTGTTTCACTCCACAGCTTGGCAGTGGTGTGTAGTAGTGGAGATAGGAACAGGGCGCGACGAGGATTCCGTGCAGGTGCGGATCGTGTTTCACTCCACAGCTTGGCAGTGGTGTGTAGTAGGGGAGATAGCAACAGGGCACGACGAGGATTCCGTGCAGGTGCGGATCATGTTTCACTCCACAGCTTGGCAGTGGTGTGTAGTAGTGGAGATAGCAACAGGGCACGACGAGGATTCCGTGCAGGTGCGGATCATGTTTCACTCCACAGCTTGGCAGTGGTGTGTAGTAGGGGAGATAGCAACAGGGCACGACGAAGATTCCGTGCAGGTGCGGATCATGTTTCACTCCACAGCTTGGCAGTGGTGTGCATTAGTGGAGATAGCAACAGGGCACGACGAGGATTCCGTACAGGTGCTGATCCTGTTTTACTCCACAGCTTGGCAGTGGTGTGTAGTAGTGGAGATAGCAACAGGGCACGACGAGGATTCCGTGCAGGTGCGGATCATGTTTCACTCCACAGCTTGGCAGTGGTGTGTAGTAGGGGAGATAGCAACAGGGCACGACGAGGATTCCGTGCAAGTGTGGATCGTGTTTCACTCCACAGCTTGGCAGTGGTGTTTAGTAGTGGAGATAGCAACAGGGCACGACGACGATTCCGTACAGGTGCGGATCATGTTTCACTCCACAGCTTGGCAGTGGTGTGTAGTAGGGGAGATAGCAACAGGGCACGACGAGGATTCCGTACAGGTGCGGATCATGTTTCACTCCACAGCTTGGCAGTGGTGTGTTGTAGGGGAGATAGCAACAGGGCACGACGAGGATTCCGTACAGGTGCGGATTATGTTTCACTCCACAGCTTGGTAGTGGTGTGTAGTAGGGGAGATAGCAACAGGGCACGACGAGGATTCCGTACAGGTGCCGATTATGTTTCACTCCACAGCTTGGCAGTGGTGTGTAGTAGAGGAGATAGCAACAGGGCACGACAAGGATTCCGTGCAGGTGCGGATCATGTTTCACTCCACAGCTTGGCAGTGGTGTGTAGTAGAGGAGATAGCAACAGGGCACGACGAGGATTCCGTACAGGTGCGGATCATGTTTCACTCCACCGCTTGGCAGTGGTGTGTAGTAGGGGAGATAGCAACAGGGCACGACGAGGATTCCGTACAGGTGCGGATCATGTTTCACTCCACAGCTTGGCAGTGGTGTGTAGTAGAGGAGATAGCAACAGGGCACGACGAGGATTCCGTACAGGTGCGGATCATGTTTCACTCCACAGCTTGGCAGTGGTGTGTAGTAGAGGAGATAGCAACAGGGCACGACGAGGATTCCGTACAGGTGCGGTTCCCACGTATTTTATTTCCGCATCCGCACACTCATCAGGATCTAGATGTCACAGAGGAATAGTCCCTCTATCGTCTTTTGAGCAGTCTGAACTTTCTTGATAGCGCATCGTAATTCGTCAGTGCTGACAGCAGATGGGTAAAGGAGGTTAGGATGCACTGACAGTTTGGACTTCAACCGCCTTCCCATTAGCATCTGTGCAGCTGAATATTGTCCATTGACAACAGGAGTATTTTTCCACTCCAACAATGCAACACTCCATCCACTTTGTTCTGCTTTCCTTAACATTTGCTTCACAATCTGCACATTACGCTCAACTAGCCCATTTGACCGCGCATACAGTGGACTCGATGTAACCTGCTGAATTTCCCCCGATTGTATGAAATTTACAAATTCTTGGCTTGCATAACGGGAACTATTATCAGACACAATCACATCAGGGATACCGTGCCTGGCGAAATTGGATTTTAGATGCAAAATCACAGTGCTTGACTTGCAGTTCTCTAATTTCTAAGTTGGAATGATTTTTCGTGGTACTCATTAGAAGCTACTTTCTCCCAGGGTCGACTCGGTACATGGTTGGCTGTTTATCGTTCTGAGACCGGAAGTTGCTACATGTAGGACACTTTGATACAACCTCCTCAATTTCTGACATCATTCCCGACCAAAACAAAATATCACGAGCACGTTGTTTACACTTGACGATGCCCAAATATACCTCGTGGATCGTGTTCAACATTGATTTTCTCTGTATTGAAGGAATGATCTACTTATTTCCCCTAAACATCAAGTCATCCAAACATGTGATCTCATCCCTGAAATCCCAATATGGTCCCAGACAGATTGGTACTGAGGATTTCTGTTCATGCCACCCTCGACAGGCCATGTGCTTCAACTGTTATAAGGTATCATGACGCTTTGGGTCTGAGCGTAATTCACTGAACCTTTCAGGCGATACAGGTAAATAGTTAATCAAATTGGTCTGGGGAATGTCTATCTTTACAGTCTCTGGTAATTGAGCTCTACAGATCTGCAACAAACCTTTCTTTGTCTTGCTTGTAAATAACATTCATATTATATTGCAATAACTTAAGAAGCATCCTTCGCAACCTGGGTGCTTGGTGCTTGAGCAATTGGTTTTCGACAGATTGATTCCAGTGGCATATGATTACTTTCTACGATGAAATCTCGACCATAAAGATATTGGTGAAATTTCTGACAATTGTACACAGATTTGGAACAAATTTAACCAGATAATTTACAAATCCCATGAGTTCATTTAAAATCTGAGGCTGAGGCATTTGCAATATAGCCTTCACATTACTCAAATCCGGTTTCAATCCATTCCTTGACAATGTTTATCTCACATGGTCTAGCTTAATGGCGAGATGAGTATGGGGCGGGTGGTGGTGAGAGGAGTATGGGGCGGGTGGTGGTGGTGGTGGTGATGGTGGTGGTGGTGATGGTGGTGGTGGTGGGATTAATCTAGCCCATCTTTTGATGGTCGAGACCCCCTGGACCCCCCCTCCCCCCTGGATCCGCCCCTAACGGTACAAAACCTATGCGCAGTCCACAACGGTTTTGGTGCTACTAATTTTGTGTCATTACCGTCCCGTGTCTATCCCCGCGAACACCATATTAAATGACCCAGCCCGGGAGTTTTGTCCCCCGCACCGATTAATATAGAAACCCATCTCTCGTGAAAATAAACACCCCGTCTTTCCAGGAATTATGTCATTGAACACCATGTCGACTGGTGCCCCCATGGGGCTCGACATAGCGGGTTCCCATCCGAAAGGAACCTCAGCTTCAGCAGCCTCCCCGAATCACAGTCACAGTCTATTAAGTTGATCTCCATTGCAGATAACCATCATGTATGAACGGTTCACAGGGTCGAGACGCATTCGTCCGTAGATTGCATGGAGGCTGGTCGATCGTCGTGCTTCAAGTCGCAGGTGATTGATGTAAGGACCACGTCCGGCTTCAGGGCGAGAAATATCCTCAACTTGGACGAGAGAGATCATTTTTCATTTAAATGAGGTTTCTGCCTTAGTTCACATAAGTGTAGTCTTTGATATTTATTCTGCTTCCTTAATGCCTAGTAACGCAGGGGGGGCGGGGGGGGGGCGGCAATGGATATTTACGTTAATCGGGAACGGGATTTTGATTTCACCGTGAACTGGGAATCAGGAAAAGAAAGGAGATATTAGCCGACCGTCGTAACCAATGATTTTCATTAATCGTGAACTGAGCATTTTAATAGTAAATAACCGTGAATTGGGAAATCGTAAATTTATATAATGAACAGAACTTTATTATTTCACTTCAAGGCCTCAGGCCCATAGTACACAAAAATGTCAAATTTAAGCAGGTCTTATAATTCAAACTGCGGTAATGCTGTTATGATACATATCATGACGTTTGAAGGCATAGAAAACAAATGCAGCTAATCTCTGTTCCACATCGCTGTTCTTGGTGGACTTTAAGTTTCTGAAAGCAACCTGACCATTTATTTTACAACAATGTAGAAATCTTAGTCGGATGTCGTCGTAAAGAGGACACGAGTTTACAAAGTGCGAGTCATCCTCGATGATTTCTTTCGAGTTTGAGAGACAATATTTACATAACCTATTTTATGGCACAACTAGTCCGCGTAGATTTTCAACAGCAAAATGATGGGTGGAATATCGTAGCTTAGTCAATGCAGTTCGGTGTTTCGCGACGCGTACAGATGATAAATATAGTTTTGGTTCCAACAAAAATTTCTAAGTACAATATGAAGATAACTTTGACGTGCCCGCTAACATGGCGTTCCATTCTTGAATAGTAATGTCGGTTATCCTTTGCTTGAATTCGGAAACAAATAATTCTGGGTTTCCTACTCCTTGGCATACCCAAACCTGTCCAAATCCATATTTAAATAATCATTCCTTGATATGATACGCCCAAGTTTCTTTCCCATTATTACAAAGCTGGAACAATTTTTCAATTTCCGTTCTAGACTTATATCCCCAAAGTTCACATCCGTATAACAGCATTTGTGCCACCGACTTGTTAAATATATCTAGGCATATTTTTATTGGTATATCACCTCATTTTGATCTGAGGGATTTAAGCATAAATATGCCCTTGGATGCTTGCTGAAACAAGTGATTTTAAAGGGCGGATCCATTTTAGTGTTGATGACATCACTAATCCTAAATATTTATAGTATGATACAGTTTCAATCTGTTGTCCATTGATAAACCATTTCTAATGGTTTCGTAGGTGACCGCCTCTGCGAAAAAGAACAACTCTTGTTTTCGAGAGATTTATGTGCAGAGAGTAGTCTTTACAGAATTTGGCTAATTCATCAAGTTGTTTTTGTAATCTACCAACCGTATCGTTAATTAACGTTAAATCGTCGGCGTACATTGACATGAATACACCGGGGAATACCTCACTAAAATAGATACCGTTGCAGTCTCCTTGTTTGAAACGACTTATATATTTATACAGAAAGAAAAATGGGCTGAGCATACACCCTTGTTTTACCCCTATGGAGCAATCAAAATAGTCGGAAAGACCTTTCAGAGTTTTCACACACGACTTTAAGTTTGAGTACACGGATTTAATAACTGTTAAAATCTTGCCATGGACTCCGTTCAGTGATGAGTCTATGCAATAATGCAGAATGAGGGATAAGGTCAAACGCCTTAGTCAGATCTACGAATACACAGTAAAACCTACCCTTTGATTTAATTAAACATCTCTCTATCGTGCTATATAATGTAAACAGATTATCGGTGGTAGACCGCCCTTTTCTGTAAGCCCCTTGACCTTCACTGATTTTCTGATTCATTTCAGCCCAACAGGTAAGCCGAGTGTTTAATACCTTTGTAAAAACTTTTCCTAATACATTCAGCAACGATATTCCGCGATAGTTTCGTACATCAGATTTGGAACCTTTCTTATGTATGGGGCTTATGATTGCTTCTGACCAAGCGTCTGGGAACTGCCCAGTATCTAGGACAACGTTGAAGAGGCGAGTTATTGGTTCTTTGAAGACACCCAAACAACTTCTATATATCTCGTACGTTAGACCATCTGACCCTGGGCTTTTACCATTGGGCAGATTTTTTATAACACATTCAACTTCATCAGTAGTTATTTCCCTATTTAGCATGTCGGGGTGATCATCGGTACATTCAGAACATGCCACCCCGTGCTGGTTAAGGGTTTCGTTTATTGTTTCATCAAATGCGGTTGGCTCGGGTACAGTGCTAAGGAGAGAGGAGAAAAACCCGCTCCATTCATCAATGGCTATATTTGACGGTAGGGAGTTTTTGAAGTTGATTGAGTTTATAAAAGGCTATAATTTAGCTGGTTCGTTCCTTACGCTCTCTAAATAGTTCAAATGTATCTTTTTCGTTTGGCTTTGCTTCTGTTTACACTTATTTTTAAAGGCCTTTCGTGATTTTAGATACACATCAAGATCAAACTCGCTACGGGTATTTCGGAAACAATTTAGTGCACGAGTCCTTTCACTTTTCAACGTTTCACACCATGCAGGTTGTGAATTTCGAAGGCTGGAGCGGCCTCGTGATATCTTTCTCCAATCTACAGCTGCTCTGTGTATAATACGAGTAAGTATATTTACTGCTTCCGACGCGCGATTGTTGTCTAACGCTATTTCTACTTCACCCAGTGCAGCCATTGAATTTTCGTCATGAAGAAGTGATAGAAATGTTATTTTATTTCAGTTTCAGGATCATATTTTTATTTGATTGTCTGTTTACCAGTAGCATAATGTATTCGCCCCTTCTGTTGTATGCGGGGAGTTCTCCATTCAATTCATCGTCATATGGGATTAAAGAAATTTATTCTTCCACAGGGAACCATGAGGATTTCGTGCTCGTGCGGATCCAAGGAGGGGTCACAGGTGTCCTATGATGCCCCCGCGGTAGAGAGTTGGGGGTCACGGGGGTCATAGCTTCTTGCTGTAACTTCCCGCAAAGGCAATATAAAGTTATCTGAGAAGAGGTCTTGGGGGTCTGACCCCCTCCCTCTTTTTGAGGGAGGATGCTCTTGGTCAATGGTAACCGCATGCCAACTAAGATATAGATGCCACACCCGCCTTTTTGTCTTTTCTGGACCCATATTATGATGTGGATCTCCTACTTTGGTTTACCCAGCCCCCCCGCTCATAAGACTTTCCAACTCGAATTCTCCTTCAAATTCCCAAATTCCTGCATCCACGCCAGTTTGTGACCCCCCCCCCCTCCCCCCGTGATTGTCTGCTGGATCCATCCCTACCTTGAGTTATGAAGCGATTACAACCAGCGTTAATATTTGACTTAGACTTTTATTTTACAACACAATGTTTTGTTCATATTTGTCTCATTACTGAGATATATTGCTGTCAATTTAATTTGCGTGGCAAATTAATTGTATAATATGAGGCCCCGACCAGATCAATGCAAAATAAAAGTCGAAATCAATGAAACAAAATATGTCTTTACTTAATAAATCCCCATTCATGCGGTACTGATCATAACCGAGTACGCTCAGAAAAGGGCAAATGTAGGGTTGTGCATGGTAGCGGCAACGAAACTGGCACATTATATAGTTTGATTTACGAAATGAAAGCATAGTTTAGCGGCCACGCAACGCACTGAAAACGTTATGACAAATGACACATTTATAACCGTTGGCTTATAACGTGCTCTGCACTACGAACGGTTTGACGCAGTCCGTGTGTCATTATGATTATATCTCGAAACTAGTGAGTTTTACAAATTCATTTTAACACATTAAGAAAAGAAAAACTGTTAACAAAATTCTGGTAACAGACACAGATAAAAACATGGTTTCTACAAACTACAGCTGGGTTTGTATTTATTGACTTTTAGCAGTATATCGGGAGGAATTTGACACCCCGGTTCGCCGGTTCGCGCCGCGGACCCCCCCCCCCCCCCTCCCCTACCACTGCCAAAAGTCCGTCATGAATCGCGCCCCACCCCAATCCAGCCTACACGCCTTGCCACCCCTCACCCTCCCTCCTCACCTCCATTGCCTTCACCCCCCCCTCTTTCGGCCACCGTCCCACCTTCCCCCCATGCTTCACCCCGCCCCCTTGCTTCATCCCTCCCCTTGCTCCACCCCCCCCCCCCAGTCGCCCCCCCCCCCCGCTCCAACACCTTCGCATCCAAACGAGGTATTGCACCACTGCGGAATGAAGTCATTGGCATCAAAAGTGCGCGTACAGCAGTTTTTCCCCCCATCATACACCCTTGCTCCCACAACTTCTCTCACCCCCCCCCCCCACCCAACCCCCCTCCCCCCCCCCTCCCACCACCCACACCTTCGCCTCCAAACGAGGTATTGCTCAATCGTGGAGTGACGTCTTTGACGTCAAAAGTGCCAGTACAACGGTTTTTGCCCGCTCCACCTCCTGGTGTAACGACGCAGCCGAAACGAGGCCTCGAGCAACATATGAAACCTTGAATCACCTTCGCCTCCAAACGAGGTATTGCTCAATCGTGGAGTGACGTCTTTGACGTCAAAAGTGCCAGTACAACGGTTTTTGCCCGCTCCACCTCCTGGTGTAACGACGCAGCCGAAACGAGGCCTCGAGCAACATATGAAACCTTGAATCATTTAAAACAATTCGGTGACGGTGACGAGAGGGTGAGGGGTTACGTACAGGTATATGTAACGAATGGATGTGCTTGCATGTTTAATTCTACCAGTAATGCCCTGCTCACATAGACCCACCGACGCCTCGGCCGAGCTAAAAAGGGGGAAATTGGCCCCAAATCGGCCCCAAATCGGCCGTGACCTCCGCCGACCTCGGCCGAGCATTGCTGCTCGGTGGCTCATTTCAGGTGCTCGGCCGAGGCCTTTCCAGTTTTAATGCAGACATTAAAACCAGGCCGAGCTCGGCCAATTTCCTTAGGTCGGCGGAGGTCGGCCGACCTCTCGGCCGACCTCTCGGCCGATTTTTAAAACTATGAAAGCTCGGTGGGAAAGTTGAAGAACTCGGTGGCGTGGGCGAGCTCTGACGTCGGCCCACCAGTCTTAGTCTATGTGAGCAGGGCATTACATTAGACATTTATTCTGCCGTTACCTAACGGTTATAGGATGTCGATCATTCCATGTGGGTCTCAATGTTTTAAAGGTAAAACTGTTAAGGGGCGCACCATTTCATATCAAGGGGAGGGGGGCCTAGAAAATATTTGAAAAACATAGTTTGTTTTGACTATTTGGGGGAAAAAAATGTTTGCTTTTCAGATGCTACAAAAAAAATAACTTGCTTTCATAATTCCCCCCAAAATGCCTTATAAAATGTCCTTGTAATAATTTGATGACAGAGATACAAAACAATAAATAAAATGTCAATAAATTTGTGAAAAATAAAAAAATTGCATGGTAATTTATTTTCTAGCCCCCCCCCCCCTGATATGAAATGGTGCGCCCCTAAGTATCGCCCTCCGTGGTTGTACTCTATGGACCACGTTATCAGACTCTTTATATTCTCCCAACCGTGTCACCCAGCGGTATCCCCTCCGCCCCTACCCTCCCACACTGTCTTCGCCAATACCACCCCCCCCCATCCTTTCCCCCACCAAGCCTTCGTAATACACCTGACATGACGGTAGTCCTAACTTAGTCCACACACACAAAAAGAACCACCCTACCCGTTCACTTGTATGCTACATATCGCCCCCCCCCCCCCTAGCCATCCTCCTCTGGATGATGCTCCAACCCGTCCCCCCACCCCGCGCACCGTGACGCTTGGCTTAACACGCAGACATCAAGTTGAGTTGAGGGGCACACGCAGACATCAACGTACACCTATCAGAGTCTCCGACGCTAGCTGGCTCTCTTTACTCCGTCTCACCACCCGAACCCATGCATCCTTCACCCCTCCCCTGTGGTTTGGGCATGTTTGAACTTGTCATGTGTCGTACAAGGGAGTTGAGGGTGGCGTAGAGATATCGTAGATGAGAGAGGGCCGGGTTTGGCGTGACGGTAACAGAGTTACTATTGTTTACACATGATTAGAGCGGCTCGCTGGTAGAGGATATATATGTATCAAAACTGATATGGAAACCATTTTATGTTTTTTTCTCGCTCCCAGCGCCCCCCCCCCCCCCACCCCTTTTTTGTAATCAATGTCATTTATGGTAATGGAGACCGGGGTAGTGTTCGTGGAGGTAGATTGAGTCAATATATTGAGAGGAATTGACTTGTAAGGCTCGTTCGACTTATGACTGTGTTGCTCGAGGATCACGTATGTTGAATGTCGGGAGTTTATACGATTACTCCGATAGTGGTCTAAAGATTCCGATTCTCAACGGGTTGGTTGTGAGAAACAGCCGCTTGGGGGGAGTGGATACACACACGTATGCTCTATTCTTAGAGATGACAAAGGGGGATGTGGTACCTCAAGATACTACGATTGAAAATGTTAAAAAAATTAATAAAATTGTGTCGTTTTACTTACTTAGTTACATAATTGTCGTGTATGTACTGGGATTATGAGCGGACGGAGAATTTTCATTGAACTATTTTAAGGTGTTTTCATTCTACACGGACATGTATTGACACGTACTAAACATCTAGTGCGTGACATGACACCTTGTTTACATGAGATGTACGGTTTGATATAATTATACATAAAACACTGTTGTATTCATCTACGTGAGTAACATTTAAATAAATTCAGGGTCACACATGACTTATGGTAATACACATACTTGTATGTTGATGAACAGGTGTGAAACGGATAGAAGAGGTTTGGAATATCATAGGGGCTGAATGTGAATAATTGTTAGCCTGTGAGACATTGTTACATATGCTCTATGTTTGTTTGTGTTGTGTTGTTAGTAGATGGGGCGAGATGGGAAAGGGAGCAGGGGGGACTTATAGCACAGGCCCCGTATGTTTCCATCAGAACGCGATGACGCCTCCTACCAGACACCATCGAGCATTACTGCCACCACATGATTATCACTCGTTCCAGACTACCGATGACGAAAAGATGACGCTTGCAGGCATCGTCCTTTACGCATGTTTCCGGACGCCTCTATAAAACGAGGAAGGTGAGGGATATTTTGTGAATTGTAGCAAGGGGGAGCAAGGGACAGTTCCTCGGGAAGGGATTTTCCTTTCTACGTGAATCAGGAATGAGGAAAATAATTCTCCGTGAACTGGGAATGAGATATTAGCCGATTCATTAATCGTGAACTGAGAATTTAATACTAGACAACCGCGTGAATTGGGAAATCGCCAATTTATATCACGTATTGTATACGGGGAGTTCTCCATTTAATTCATCGTGACCTGGAAATAAAGAATTCCATTCTCCGCGATTTGGAACCACGACTCCCCCACTTTTTTGGGCACCCAAAGCAAGTTTTTGTCACGCATATGTATGTGTTCAGACCTTGTCAAACCTTAGTAACAACGCCTCGATTGTTATTGCGCACTTCAGTGCTGGTGATTGCAGAGACAGGGTAAGGTCCGTATGTAGGACTTTGAAAGACATTAAAAAAACGATCATCTCTTGGCTGACGTTCTCGAGGCCAGCAGCAAATAATCTACTCAGCTGCTAATCAGCTGCTAATCAGCTGCCGCATCGCATGCGTTTGTAACTTAGCAGCTCTATGGTTTGAAGCGAATCCCCAGCGCTGACGTTGGCCCATGAATTCCGTATATGGACGCTTCAGTGCCAGATTATCTTACCCGCCGTAAAAGTGTGGGAGCTGGGTGTTTAATTAACAATCAACATGCGGGGTTTTTTTTTCGGACAGTAGAAGTACTTTTTTTACTGTGTGTTTACGGACATCCGCAAAGTTTAACATAACTAATTTATAATGTTTAAAAACATACGTTGAATACGTGGTAACGGATAATAACGACATATGAACCATTCTATATAATACAATGTTTTACATGGCGTTTTATGCCAATCAAATATGTCTATAAAAATATGTGTATTATGTGTATGAACATAATTTATATCATTAAATCAGCGGATAATAGTCTCATGTGATATAAATTGCCTACTAGTATGCCTAAAGTAATATACTCATGTCCCAAGAACCCCGTGCCATGTGTTGGGCCCCCACGCGGCTTCTGTTTACAAGGCTCAAGTTTGCTCGAGATCCTAGGCCCGGTTAGTGAAGGTCGCAGGATAATCTGCGGCCATTTTCCAGTGTTCTTGTTTACTGTTCTGCTTCGAGGGAGGAGTATGTTCTGGTAGTTCGAGAACAAGAGCAGGGACCAATCGAACGCGCGGAGTGGCGTGTTCTGATTCTAGAACAGCAGAAACAGGTCCACTCGAATACTCGCAATATCTAATGTAACTGGTAGAATTAAACATGTAAACACATCCATTCGTTACATATACCTGTACGTACCCCCTCACCCTCTCGTCACCGTCACCGAATTGCTTTAAATGATTGATGGTTTCATATGTTGCTCGTGGCCTCGTTTTGGTTGCCTCGTTTACCAGGAGGTGGAGCGGGCAAAAACCCTTGTACTGGCACTTTTGACGTCCATGACGTCACCTTTGGATGCCAAGGTGTGGGTGGGGGGGGGGGGGGTAGGGGGGGATTGGGGGGAGCAAGGTGGTGTGGAGGGGGTGTGAAGGCGATAAAAACCGGTGTACACTCCGCAATGGCGCAATACGTTTGGATGCGAAGCAGGGGGTGCGGGGAGGGTGGGACGGTGGCCGAATGGGGGTGGGGGGCGGGGGATAAAGGCAAAGCAGGTGACGGGTGAGAAGGTGGGGTGGCAAGGCGTGTAGGCTCGATTGGGGTGTGGAGCAATTCATGACGGACTTTTGGTGGTCGTAAGGGGGCGGAGTGTCCACTCCCTCCTGATATACTACTTGTAGCCAGCGATGACATCGTCGGTGTAAACCTCCATCGCGCTGAGCGCAGCAACATATGTTCAGCATATTATGCTTTAATATCAGTCAGAGTGAGTGTATAATCAGAAAATCCGCACCAAGTCCAAATCTGGACAACATTATACATCAACATTGCATGAGCTCCATTAATGAATTACTCGCACCTTGGACATGCCAAAGAGGAGGTTTCCTGTTCTTACACATGTATTTTGGCCGCATCAACCTTATTTAATTCGTTATCCATCCACGAGATGGACTTTGAAGATGTAACCAACCAATCAGTCAACGCATTTTTTGTTGCGGATAAGATTTGTTTATTTATCAAACCGTACATAATACATGCATACAGGAATGACCATATCCAATAAAATCTTCCATGATCAAAATAGTAATAATAATCGTGATAACACAATAGTATACATAAAAGCACATATTACTAGAGGTGGCAATACCACATATTAGTGTTTTTTAGAATATATGTAATTTATTTTAACAGTTGTTTTTGCATCGCCAGTCGTCTTAAGTAGCTCGAAAAAAAAAATACTATAGCTAACCAAGCGTATTAATAATGTTTCAACCCAATCCTTACTATACGCTAACATTTTATTATAAATTTGACAGATATATTAACATTTGTTATAAATTTAAAATATATAGACTCATTTATTCTAAATTCAAAATATATGTACTCATGTATTATAAATTTAACAGTTAACAGTTGTTAAGTTTTAAAGATATATTACCATTTAGTATAAATATAACGGATATATTACCATTTATTATAAATTTTACAGATATATCAACATTTATTATAAATTTTACAGATATATTAACATTTATTATAAATTTTACAGATATATTAACATTTATTATAAATTTTACAGATATATTAACATTTATTATAAATTTAACCGATAACATATATATTAATACATGTCGATGCAACCTTAAGCCTGGGCCTGTTACCTGAACACCTCAGCGGGTTTGCCCATCACATGGCTTAGTTAATACACGCTAAAGGGTGTCAAGATAGTAGAACATAGCATACAGAATACGCAAGTATAGACGGAATGCGTGGTATAAAGAATGCAAATAATAATATATATTATTGTAGGATTATATATATATATATTTATTATAAGTTTAACAGATAATATATATATTAATACATGTCGGTGTAACCTTAAGCCTGGGCCTGTTACCTGAACACGGGCTTGCCCATCACATGGCTTAGTTAATACACGCTAAAGGGTGTCAAGATAGTAGAACATGGCATACAGAATACGCAAGTTTAGACGGAATGCGTGGTATAAAGAATGCAAATAATAATATATATTATTGTAGGATTATATATATATATATTTCACACTTATCGATTATAATATTTAAGGGATAATTGTTTCGGCCAAGCAATATATATACACTCAAACAGATAGGCAACAAGGATGTGAAATTAACTTGTGTATCGTAAGGTATAACTGGACTAGTCGTAAGCTGTTCTCTTGGGCCGCGTATTATATAGAAATCTTACCATCTCTTTGCATGACATCCTGGAGAATAGGAGAATTGGCTCTATGGAACACTGCTAGTGCTACTGATATTATATCATAACATGTTTCACATAGATTGTATGTACATTTTTATGTTAGTTCATATCTTATCACTCCGTATCTTCCCGCTTGGAAAGGTCAAGCCTTATCTTCCCGTTTAGAAAGGTCAAGCGGTATCTTCCCGCTTAATAAGGAGAAGGCAAACTTGCCAGCGTAAGTTTGGACAATACATATCGTTGCTCTATATAAAAATATAATGTCACTGTATGCTACATATAATTGGTATATTTTACGGTATTGGATAATCCGGCATTTACATTGTGTAACAAAAAACCATAAAGTATCAGCTCTTATATATATATGAAGTTCAAATTTTACAAAGTCACATGCCATTTCGAAATAAACCAAGCCCCCGAAATTAGGTAATTCCATTCATGCAACCAGTTGACAACCCAACGATAATTCTTGGGGACGTGCAGGGGCAGATCAAAACTTTAGGGAGTGGGGGGCGCTTGAATTTCGAGATTACAGTTCTTACGCGGCCGAAGCGGGGGAGGGAAGTGGGCACGGCCCTTATATTCAGAGTCAGGTTGCTGCTCGTGGACAGGGATAGGCTTCTTTATTCTAGGGGGCTAAACCTGTCTCTGGGGGGGCTCCTGCTTGCCCCCCGCTGGATCAGCCACTGACGTGGAACGGGCATGCATCAAACGTCCCCTTGCCGCCCTCCCACCACCTTATAACCCCCACTCCCCTCCCCGCCCTACGCCCACCGTTCTTAGTCGTTTATCGCATATACAACTTATATGGAGTTCACTTAACGAATGCACCTTGAATGTACATTGCCTCTATCTTATTCCATTGGTTCCACATAAAACGATGGCTGGGCCGCCGAAGAATCGCCACCAGGGAGCGCGCACGCCTCGTCCATCAGTGTTTCGTCTTTGTCTGTGAAGACGTCGCTCGCCGTTGCATTATCGCCCAGGGTCTCACTCGGGCTCTCCTTCAAGATAGTGCTGCTGTGACACTCAGCAAAGCTTTGCGCCTCTGTATGAGTTGATGTTATAACACGCCTCTCACCCGACCTTTCTTGCGACTCAGACGATTCTTCGAAATCTACTGTATAGCTTGTCGTTGGTAATTCCGGCGTAGACAGTGGGAACACATGGACGCTGACGGACGGCAGGTTCTTCATGGATTTCAATGTGTGGCTGAAGCACTGGGCGAAAACCACGTGCAGTTTTCGAATAGACATTGACGTTTGCGATCCCAAGCCTTTAGATATTGCCTGGTAAATCTCGTTCTCCACAACAGGATTCATGTCATTGGCGAAGGACAAACCGCCGACTGAGCCGTGCCCGTTAAAAACGATAATTGCTCGATGAACAATTTCTCTCTTTAGCTCCAGAAAGTTCTTGATATGTTTCTCCGCTTCACGGAAGCTGTCGACTTGGCACACAATCTGGTCATTTGCGTGGATAAAGGGGTACAATTCGAGAAACTTTTCTATTTGACAATAGCCGGCGGCGGCATCCTCAGTCTGAGTCAGTCCTTGGCTCGCTCTCGGGGCGACAATGCATAAAATAGCATTTCGCCACTTACCAGGATATTCTTTGTATTCGTTCTGAATTCGTCGCAGACTTTCATCTAGATTTGTCATTTCCTCGGTAGTGCACGTTGTTTTAAAATGAATTTCTCCTCCTTTCACAATATTGGCGGCCTCTTTATTTACAACCTGCTCGCCGCCTCGTATTACTGGGCGTATAAGGGTAGTAACTTGCGGTTGATAAAGTCGCAGAGCTTCTTCGCAGACTTCTTCTTTCAGAAGTTGTTGGTGACGAGAGAACGTTATTTCCCTTGAATCATCTCTTCTCCACGCATTTAAATCAAACGCCATGATCGTTGTTTCAGTGTTGCTGCAATCCTTGCTTCGGTTTGATCTGCGAACAATATCTATGTGTTTCGCTGAGAACATGGCCTGTACGTTTCGCCCTTTTATAGGCTACTGTGTAAACATAACACGTGGTCCACGCCTGGTACGTACGGAAGCACGAAGGGACATATTATGTCCCTTACAATAGGATACACGTAAAAGCATTGGGCCGGTCAATGAATAGTTTACGCGCAGTGTTAATAATTATACCGACACTGCTTGTAGTGTCACTGCTGGTAGTGTCACTGATTGTAGTGTCACTGATTATACTGACACTGCTTGTAGAGTCACTGCTTGTAGTGTCACTGCTTGTAGTGTCGCTGCTTGTAGTGTCACTGATTATACTGACGCTGCTTGTAGAGTCACTGCTTGTAGAGTCACTGCTTGTAGTGTCACTGCTTGTAATGTCACTGCTTGTAATGTCACTGCTTGTAGAGACACTGCTTTTAGTGTCACTGCTTGTAGTGTTACTGATTATACGGACACTGCTTGTAGTGTCACTGCTTGTAGTGTCACTGCTTGTAGTGTCACTGCTTGTAGTGTCACTGCTTGTAGTGTCACTGCTTGAAGTATCACTGCTTGTAGTGTCACTGCTTGTAGTGTCACTGCTTCTAGTGTCACTGCTTGAAGTGTCACTGCTTGTAGAGTCACTGATTATACTGATACTGCTTGTAGTGACATTGCGCGTAGTGTCGCTGCGTGTAATGTCACTGCTTGTAGTGTCACTGGCTCCGGATCCCCCGCTGCTCTTCACTTCTGTTCTTGAGGATGGAGGCTTGTTTAGGTAACTATAACAACATAGCACTTATAGGCTTCCGTACGATATAAAGCCTACATCCGACTTCCCGCGTTCACTATTTGGCTCAGACGTTGGCCCTACTCATAAAACAGTTTCGATCGGGCTCTGCCCCAACCGTGTTTACCGTGCGCACACACCACGTGCTCCTGCTGACTGGTCTACGTGTCAGTTAATCCATTTCATTGTAGCGTCCTATATAAAGACGTTCAAGTTTTACCTACGTGCTGAAATGTAACACATATATATCTACAACCCGCCATGTCTATTTATCTTTTAAACGGGGAGCACACTTTCAGGAATGTAAACAACAACCGGGGAGCACACTTGTTCAGGAATGTAACCAACAACTTACTCAAGCACGTATTAATGTTTCGGTTTATGGCGTTTTGTTCTGTTATCTGCCAAATAGATTGTACTTTGTCAGTTCTTAAATACTAAATTAGACTATGGAAAAATTTGTCGTTCTGCTGCTGTCCTATAGGACGCTTGGAGCGAGAGACCACGTGTATTTCCCGCAATGGCCTGTCATTGCTTGATAGTAAGGCGAGCGTCGGGGACGTTATGAACCGGAAAAACCGTCATGGAAACCTTACATAAGTTTTGCTTCTGGAAATTATGTTAGTGGAGTGGGAAATGTCACCCACAAGGAGACACGTTTACCTTTCAAAATGGCCGAGCATGAAGGACGGCACTGCGCATGCGTGGCTACTACGTCGCCACGCAACGCCGCGTGCGAGTTTGACCCCTTAGTCACACAATCACAATGGACACATGCAGGGTTTGGCGGAGAGCACCTTTACATTTAGTCATAGCATAACCGAGAGCCATTTGTCATGGGGATCTACTGCTACCATATGCACACGTTATTATGCCAGAATCAAGGCTCTTTTGGTCATTGTTTTTTGCAGAAATCTAATTTGTAATTATGAGCCATGAAGTAAGAGCAAATCAATAATTTTTGATTTATAGGTTTGACTCTGATTGTGGCAGGAATTTAATGAATATCTGTCAGTATGTCACTGGCTCCCAAAACGTTCCAGGTTGCTTCTAACCAACCATATATCTCCTTATATACTTATTTTCGTTAATTTGCCAGATTTTGATATCCTGACACACATGAAATTCATTGCGAGTTCTTGGTTCATGCAGACGTTTCCCAAACATGGGGGAAATAACGCCGAGAGGCATTGCAGCGCTAGTGCTAGCCTGGTTCCGCGACACTAATTTCGCTCACTCAGCAATACTTAGGTTGAGTTAGGATATGCAACCGGAGTAATCGGCGCAGATATTTGGAGCATGCGCACTCATACTTTCCGCTCATGTGCGGATCAAGATAAACCGAACGCAAAATCCGTCGTGCTCGTGAATGTTGCACTTGCTGAACTGCACAAATCATGAAAATCGTTAAACAGTGCCATAAAGTAAATCGACTGATACGTGTTGTGTTCATTATTTTATTCTAATTGCTATAATATTCTTTACAGATATTTTGCAGGTCGAAATACTACTTATATATATTTTACGTATTGTTGGGCCTGGACGCCATGTCGGAAATCCTCGTGATCCTCCTCTGGGTGGGGAGTAAGGTCCGGGAGTAAAATATACCACGTGACCGCGCTATCAGACCACAATCTCCGCCAGCTCAGTGGGCTAGAGCGCTCGCATTGAGTTCTCTGGTCACCTGAGAGCCTAACGGTACGTGGGTCGGTGGTTCGAGCCCTGCTGTGGCCATGTCTGTGTGCTCGCAGGATAAAAGATCCCATGTCTTTCTTCGTAAAGAGTAGTGGGTTACCCCCGGGGACATGGCTCCACTCTCCCTTCCTTCTCCCATTGACGCGATATGACCAAAAGTGGTCATATGAAACGCCTACAGGGCACTCCACGGCTTGGCAGTGGTGTGTAGTAGTGGAGATAGCAACAGGGCACGACGAGGATTCCGTGCAGGTGCGGATCATGTTTCACTCCACAGCTTGGCAGTGGTGTGTAGTAGAGGAGATAGCAACAGGGCACGACGAGGATTCCGTGCAGGTGCGGATCATGTTTCACTCCACAGCTTGGCAGTGGTGTGTAGTAGTGGAGATGGCAACAGGGCACGACGTGGATTCCGTGCAGGTGCGGATCATGTTTCACTCCACAGCTTGGCAGTGGTTTGTAGAAGTGCAGATAGCAACAGGGCACGACGAGGATTCCGTGCAGGTGTGGATCATGTTTCACTCCACAGCTTGGCAGTCGTTTGTAGAAGTGGATATAGCAACAGGGCACGACGAGGATTCCGTGCAGGTGTGGATCGTGTTTCACTTCACAGCTTGGCAGTAGTGTGTAGTAGAGGCGTCAAAAGTGCCAGTACAACGATTTTTGCCCGCTCGACCTGGTAAACGAGGTAGCCCTGTAACATGGCCCACCGGCCGCAGGGCGGACCAGAGGGTCATGGATTAACGATCACGGTTTGTCGTCCGAAAGCAGGGGGTGACTTCCATATTGACCATGTCGTACGAGAGTATTGCTACCGTGACGCATGGTGAGGCCACAGAGCTCGGCAAGGCTCGAGTAGCCGGAGACAAGCCGGTGCTGCTACCGGCCAGGACAATTTCCGTCATAGAGTGCACGACCAAACCTTTGGCGCGAGGGGTGACCTGCGAGGCGCTGGTAGAAACGTCTGCCGGAGATGTCCGCATTCCACAACTGCCTGGTGGATTGGCGTTAGGGCCGTCGCTCGTGCAGCTCTCGGATAGTGGAAGGGTACCCGTCCAGGTCGCCAATTTTGGAGACGAAGATCAATATCTACAGCCAAGAACTCCAATTGGAAGCGTGAGAAGCGCCACCTCCCAGCCGTATATAACTGTCCAAGATGTCAGCTCGAGCGAGATCGTGGTAGAGGCACGAGACACAAAGCGAGTGTCAACGTCTGCTCTTGACCACATTGTGTCCAAACTGAAGATTAGCCCGGATGTAAGCGGAGAGCAGTATGACGAGATTCTGGCAACCCTAAAGAAACACCAAACTGTCTTCTCTACGTCCGACAGTGACATCACTGTGACCGATCCTATCCCAGTGAAGGTTCCCCACAGACGAGTGCCTCCCCACCAATGGGGTGAAGTCAGGGAGTATCTGCAGAAGTCTCTGGAACAAGGTATCATCCGCGAATCGAGCAGCCCGTTCGCGTCCCCAGTGGTTTTGGTACGTAAGCAAGACGGCAAGCTCCGATTGTGTGTGGATTATCGTGCGTTGAACGCCAAGACTCACAAGGACGCGTATCCTCTTCCAAGAATTGATGAAGCTCTAGATGCGCTGAAAGGGGCGAAATACTTCTGCAGCTTGGATCTGGCCCATGGTTTTAATCAGATCCCGATGGAGGAGAAAGACATCGAAAAGACCGCATTCCGCGTTGGCACGGGTGGCCTCTATGAATATACGAGGATGCCATTCGGCCTTTGCAATGCGCCTGCTACGTTTATGCGATTGATGGATCGTGTATTTGGTGATTTGAACTTCCAGATGATACTTGGACGATATACTTATCTTCGGGTCGACGTTTGAAGATATGCTGGAGCGGCTTGACATGGTCCTCGATCGGCTCAACACAGCGTCCTTGAAGTTGAAAACACAGAAGTGCTTCATAGGCTTCCAGACACTGCGGTACTTGGGCCACATCGTGTCAAAAGATGGAATCTCTCCTGATCCCGACAAGACGTCTGCGGTGACCAGTTGGCCGACGCCAGCGTGCGAGAAAGACCTGCGTTCCTTCTTGGGACTAGCAGGGTACTACAGACGGTTCGTGCCGAAGTTCGCTGAAATCGCAGCTCCTCTACACTCTCTACTAACCAAGAAGATGACTGGTAAGAGAACACGAAACGTGAAGCCTGTGTGGCGGTGGGATGACAGGTGTGAAGAGGCTTTCCTGGAATTGAAGAAAAGGCTTACGTCATCCCCTGTCCTGGGTTATCCAGATTGTACCCGTCCGTTCACACTGGAGATAGATGCCAGCATGGGAGGTCTTGGCGCTGTGCTCTCGCAGCAGCAAGGTGGAAGATCAATCGTCTTGGCCTACGCCAGCCGAGCGCTGAGAAAGTCTGAGAAGAACACGGACAACTATAGCAGCATGAAACTGGAACTGCTTGCGCTACGCTGGGCGGTCACGGAGAAGTTTAGAGATCTTCTAATTGGCGCTGAATTCACGGTATATACGGATAACAATCCGTTGAGTTATATCCAAACAACCGCCAAGGTGGGAGCGACAGAGGCGCGATGGGTGGCTGAGCTGGCGCAGTTCCGTTTTGACATCAAGTACAAGTCCGGCAGAAGCAACACGAATGCTGACGCTCTGAGTCGTCGACCGTCGTCCCCATCCACCTGCGAACCAGTTCGACTCGAACGAGTAGAAACAGAGTCCATAGAAGCAGCTGCTATGTTACACAGTGTTCAGTCTGAAGATACATCTCTGTCCAGGATTCTTCGCCAAGCAGTTGGTAGACAAATCAACGCGATCAACGGTGAAGTCCGTACGACCACCGCCGAGTCTCCGGTGACTGCAGCGGCCCCAATTCCTTCCTTCCCGAGAGAAGAATTACGAAATCTTCAACACGCCGATGCTACCCTTAGCAAAGTGTGGCAGTACAGACTGTCTAACTGCGTACCTACCCGGCGAGACAAACAGAAGGAACAGAAGGTGGAAGGTAACGGCCAGTGCGAACGCTTCAATCGCACCATGCACGACCGTCTGAGAACATTGCCTCCAGAGAGAAAGAAGAAATGGCCTGAGTATCTCCCGGAGCTGGTTTATGCCTACAATGCCAACCCACACTCGTCAACCGGTTACTCACCCTACTATCTGTTCTTTGGACGGGAGCCGAAGTTGCCTGTTGACTACACACTAGGGACACATGAAGATTTGGAGGACGTGAACTCAGTCGACGAGTGGCTCACTGCACACCACCAGAAATTGCGATATGCCTTTGAAGACGCATCCCGGCAGACTGAGAAAGAGGCGCTGAGAAGGAAGACACGTCATGACAAGCGGGCCGACGAAGCGCCGTTGCCCATTGGTGCACGAGTTTTCATGCGAGACCGTTCTATCCGTGGTCGCAACAAGATCCAGGATGTGTGGTGTGATGTGCCACACAAAGTTGTGCGCCGTCCTGACCCCACGGGACACGTATACATTGTAGAGCCCTTAGATGCGGATGGTCCAGGCAAGACACTTAACCGCAGAGACCTGTTAGACTCACGGGTCCTTGTAGAACATCCTAAGGATGCCGAAGAAGTCATTAGCCATGCAGAGGTGTTGAATAGCTCAGACGGCGAAGACGAAGACAAGGGGATTCCAGTTGGGTGGATGGTTCCGCCAGGCAGTGACATTCAGTGCGTACAAGACAGACAGGAGGAGGTTCCTTGTGTGGAGCCGGTCCAAGAAGAGTCCTCGGGTGAAGCAGCTGCAGACCAGCAGAGTCAGCCAGACCACGTCCCAGACGCTGCTGATGATGCTGGCGCGTTGAAGAATCTACCGGTTGAGGCGCCAGATAGCCCTGACGCATTGGACGAACTGCCCGTCAATGATACAGATACAACAGAACGCGCTCTGCCCCGCCGGCCGATCCGTCGCGGCGCGGGGCACCACTCCAACCCACACGGTCTGCCAAAGTCTGCGACGCAGTTCGAGATCTCAGGGACGAGTCCTAGGGCCCCGACAGGACAGGACCGGGTAGATCCCCAGGTGTTGGCCAACATAAGCCAAACACAGCTTCTGTTGGTCTAGATGCTCGCCGGAGTGTCCCCTTCTCCACACTATAATTAGCCAGTATTACGAGTATTTATTGTTGTTATTAACTGCGTGTATGTAAATCTGTAAACATGTTATCGAGGACGACAACAGTCAAGCGGGGAAGTGTGTGACATGTGTTAATGCGTCAAGCGCCGCCCATACAGTGGTTGTCAGCTGCCGTTTTCCATAGCGAGGCGTGCCGAATCGTACACAAACGGGTTACCACAACTGACACGTCGTCTCTTCACTGCCAATGTCATTTTACAAGGTAAATATTAAGATAACCACTGTAATTATAACCAAAGTTTATAGAGACAAGTGTGTAGCTTGTACCACGCATTTCACAAGGTGTATTATTATCAATTATATGAGTTATTTGGGATTTAGTACACTTGTCAGCTGCCGGCATTGCCGAGTTGGTGGTGACTTTAATGGCCATGTGTTGTCGACTTTAATGGCCCGGTATTAGTTTATAGTTAGTATGTCACGGTTTATGGTCAATATAATCATACTTGGGCATTATTATATTACTCACTTATAAGTCGTTAGGTGTAGTTAACGCAGTATTTTGTATTGTTTTAAAGCTTACTCCGGTCAAAGCCTGTACGTCACCGAGGCCATGAGCATGTAGATGAGCACCCTACCTGGTGGTGAGTGTTCCTCCTATTTTCAGTTATTGTTGTATTGGCTCATATCTTTATCTCAGTATGATTGCTTTATATTATATTGTAATAGCTTATACTATATCTTCACCATTTAAATAGTTCTATGACTAACGTCATACTGACCTTAAAATACTGATAATGACTGTGATGAGCGTGTCTCATGTATTAGAGCTATTTGCTCCCCATGCAGCCACAGCCATATTGTTCATTGTTTTGGTTCCTTTTCTTGTCTCCAGGGCTTTTTGCAGCCACAGCCATATTGTTCATTGTTTTGGTTTCTTTTCTTGTCTCCAGGGTTTTTTGGTTGTTTAGCCAATAAACAAGATTCAGCAGTGCAGTCGTCTTTATTCCTGTCACATAAACAATGTCATTTATGGTAATAGTGACCGGGGTAGTGTTGGTGGAGGTAGATGGAGTCAATATATTGAGTGGAATTGACTTCTAAAGCTCGTTCGACTTATGACTGTGTTATTCGAGGATCACGTATGTTGAACGTTGGGAGTTTATACGATTATTCCGATAGTTGTCTAAAGATTCCGATTAAGTGACGTCTCAACGGGTTGGTTGTGAGAAAGAGCCACTTGTGGGAGGTGGGGGGGGGGGGTAGATACATACACGTATGCTCTTTTTTTTAGAGATGACAAAGGGGGATGTGGTACCTATCAAGATACTACGATTAAAAATGTTAAGAAATTTTATAAAATTGTGTCGTTTTACTTACTTAGTTACATAATTGTCGTGTATGTACTGGGATTATGAGCGGAAGGAGAACTTTCATTGGACTATTTTAAGGTGTTTTCATTCTACACTGACATGCATTGACACATACTAAACAACCAGTGCGTGACATGACACCTTGTTTACATGAGATGTACGGTTTGATTTAATGATACATGAGACACTGTTGTATTTATCTACACAAGTAACATTTAAATAAATTCCGGATCATACATTACTTATCGTAATGCATATACTTGTCTTTTGTTGAACAAGTGAGAAAGGGAGAGAAGAGGTTCGGAATATCATAGGGGCCAAATGTGAATAATTGTTATCCTAATTGTTATACCTGTACGTACCCCCTCGCCTCTCGTCACCGTCACGGAATTGTTAAATGATTGATGGTTTCATGTGTTGCTCGATGCCTCGTTTCTGTTGCCTCGTTTACCAGGTGGTGGAGCGGGCAAAAACTGTTGTACTGGCACTTTAGACGTCCATGACGTCACTCCACGATGGAGCAATACCTCGCTTGGGTGCGAATTGGTGGGTGGTGGGTGGTGGGGGGTGGGGGGAGGGAGGGGTGAAGCGGTGGGACCAAGGGGGTGTGGAGGGGGGAAAAGTCGCGTCATGCGTTGCCCGAGGCCTCGTTTTGGTTGCCTCGCTTACCACCCAGTCGTTGGGAATAAAGCGGGCAAAAACCGCCGTACTAGCACTTTTGACGTCCATGACGTCACTCCGCAATGCCTCATTTGGATGCCTTATTTGGTGGAGGGGGGGGGGGGCGGTGGTAGCAAGGTGGTGTGGGGAAGGGTGGGGGAGGGGTGTGGAGGCGGAAAAAACCGCTGTACGCGCACTTTTGATGCCAATGACGTCACTCCCCAATGGCGCAATACCTCGTTTCGAAGCAAAGGTGTGGGGTGGATGGGGCAGAGGAGAGGGGGGGGGGGTGGAGCAAGGGAGCGGGGTGAAGCAAGGGAGCGGGGTGAAGCATTGGGGGAGGGAGGGACGGTGGCCGAATGGGGGGAGGGGGTGAAGGCAAGACAGGTGAGGAGGGAGGGGTGGGGTGTTCAGGCGTGTAGGCTTGAGTGGGGTGGGGCGCGATTTATGACGGAATTTTGGTGGTGGTGGTAGGGGGGGGTGAAGGCAAGGCAGGTGAGGAGGGAGGGGTGGGGTGTTCAGGCGTGTAGGCTCGAGCGGGGTGGGGCGCGATTTATGACGGAATTTTGGTGGTGGTGGTAGGGGGGGGGGCTGCGGCGCGAAACGGGGTATCAAATCCCTCCCGATATCTTACTTGTAGTCAGTGTAAACCTCCATCGCGCTGAATGCAGCAACATATACATCAACATTGCATGAGCTTCACTAATGAATTACACGCACCTTGGCCATGCCAAGAAGGAATTAAGTCACCTGTTCTTACACGTGTATTTTAGACGCATCAACCTCATTTAATTCGTTGCCAGATGTTATCCATCCACGAGATGGACTTTGAAGATGTAACCAACCAAAGAGTCAACACATTTTTGTTGCGGATAAGATTAGTTTATTTATCAAACCGTACATAATACATGCATACAGGAATGACCATATCCAATAAAATCTTCCATGGTCAAAATAGTAATGATAATCGTGATAAAACAATAGTCTACATAAAAGCACATATTACCAGAGGTTAACAGCAATACCACATAGTGTTTTTTAGAATATATGTAATTTATTTCAAGTTTTCTTGAATCGCCAGTCGTCTTGAGTAGCTCGAATAAAAACATACTATAGCTAACCAAGCGTATTGATAATGTTTCAACCCAATCCTTACTATACGCTAACATTTTATTATAAATTTTACAGATTTATTAACATTTATTATAAATTTAACAGATAACATATATATTACTACATGTCGGTGTAACCTTAAGCCTGGGCCTGTTACCTGTTAAGTTAGTTAATACACGCTAAAGGGTGTCAAGAGAGTAGGACATAGCATACAAAATACGCAATAAGTATAGACGGAATGCGTGGTATAAAGAATGCAAATAATCATAGATATTATTGTAGGATTATATATATATATATTTCACACTTATCGATTATAATGTTTAAGGGATAATTGTTTCCGCCAAGTAATATATATACACTCAAACAGATAGGCAACAAGGATGTGAAATAACCTTGTGTATCGTAAGGTATAACTGGACTAGTTGTAAACTGTTCTCTTGGGCCGCGTATTATATAGAAATCTGACCATCTCTTTGCATGACATCCTAGAGAATAGGAGAATTGGCTCCGTGGAACACTGCTAGTGCTACTGATATTATATCATAACATGTTTCACATAGACTGTATGTACATTTTTATGTTAGTTCATATCTTATCACTCCGTATCTTCCCGCTTGGAAAGGTCAAGCCTTATTTTCCCGTTTAGAAAGGTCAAGCGGCATCTTCCCGCTTAGTAAGGAGAAGGCAAACCTGCCAGCGTAAGTTTGGACAATGCATAGCGTTGCTCTATATAAAAATATAATGCCATTGTATGCTACATATAAATGGTATATTTTACGGTGTTGGATAATCCGGCATTCACATTGTGTAATAAAAAACCATAATCTATCAGCTCTTTTATATATATAAAGTTCAAATTTTACAAAGTCGCATGTTTTTTCGAAATAAACCAAACCCCCGAAATTTGGCAATTCCATTCATGCAACCATTTGACAACCCAACGATAATTCTTGGGGACGTGCAGGTGCAGGTTAAAACCTTAAGGGGTGGGGGCGTTTGAATTTCGAGATTACAGTGCTCAGGCGGCCGAAGCGGGGGAGGGAAGTGGGCACGGCCCTTATATTCAGAGTCAGGTTGCTGCTCGTGGACAGGGGTAGGCTTCTTTATTCTAGGGGGCTAAACCTGTCTCTGAGGGGGCTCCTCCTGCTTGCCCCCCGCTGGATCAGCCACTGACGTGGAACGGGTATGCATCAAACGTCCCCTTGCCGTCCTCCCACCACCTTATAACCCCCTCCCCCTCCCCTCCCCGCCCTACGCCCACCGTTCTTAGTCGTTTATCGCATATACAACTTATATGGAGTTCACTTAACGAATGCACCTTGAATGTACATTGCCTCTATCTTATTCCATTGGTTCCACATGAAACGATGGCTGCGCCGACGAAGAATCGCCACCAGGGAGCGCGCACGCCTCGTCCATCAGTGTTTCGTCTTTGTCTGTGAAGACGTCGCTCGCCGTTGCATCGCCTAGGGTCTCACTCAGGCTCTCCTTCAAGATAGTGCTGCTGTGACACTTAGCAAAGCTTTGCGCCTCTGTATGAGTTGATGTTGTAACACGCCTGTCACCCGATTTTTCTTGTGAATCAGACGATGCTTCGAACGTTACTTTATAGGTTGTATACGGCATCTCCGGCGTAGACAGTGGGAACACATGGACGCTGACGAACGGAAGGTTCTTCATGGATCTCAATGTGTGGCTGAAGCACTGGGCGAAAACCACATGCAGTTTTCGCATAGACACTAACGTTCGCGGATCCAGGCCTTTAGACATTGCCTCGAGAAACTTGTCCTCCCCGTAAAGATTCTGCTGATTGTCGACAGGCAAGCCGTCGGTTCCGCCATGGCCGTGGAAAAAGAAAAACGAATTCAAGCCGTCAGATATTGCCTTGTAAAACTCGTCCTCCAAAACAAGATTCCTGTCCTTGGCGAAGGACAAACCGCCGTCTGCGCCGTGCCCATTGAAAACGATAATTGCTCGATTAACAATGCCCTTCTTTTGCATCAGAAATTCCCGGATATGCTTAGCCGCTTCATCGAAACTGTCGGCGGTGCACACAATCTGGTCATCTGTGTGGATAAAGGCGTACTGTTTGCAAAACTCTTCGATTTGGCAATGGCGGGCGGCGGTATCCTCAATCTGAGTCATGCCTTGGCCCGCGCTCGGGGCGACAATGCATAACATTGCATTTCGCCACTTACCAGGATATTCTTTGTGTTCGTTCTGAATTCGTCGCAGACTTTCATCTAGATTTGCCATTTCCTTGGTAGTGTGCGGTGAATTAAAATGCAATTCTGTTCCCGTTAGGATATCGGCGGCGGTTTCATTTACATCCTGCTCGACGCCTCGTAGTACTGGTCGTAAAATGTTAGCAACTTGCGGTTGATAAAGTCGCAAAGCTTCTTGGCAGACTTCTTCTTTCAGAAGTTTTTGGTGATCAGAGAACGTTATTTCCGATGAATCACCTCTTTCCCATGCATTTAAATCAAACTCCATGATCGTTGTTTCAGTGTTGCTGCAATCCTTGCTTCGGTTTGATCTGCGAACAATATACCCGGGTTTCGCTGTGTATATGGCCTGTACGCTTCGCCCTTTGTACTCTGTTAACCAAGACACATTACAAGTGGTCCACGCCTGGTACGTACGGAAGCACGAAGGAACATATTATGACCCCTACAGTCGGATGCATATGGAAGCATTGGGCCGGTCAATGAATATTTTATGCGCAGTGTCACTGATTATACTGATACTGCTTGTAGTGTCACTGATTGCACTGTCACTGCTTGTAGTGTCACTGATTATACTGACACTACTTGTAGTGACATTGGTTGCAGTGTCACTGCTCGTAGTGTCACTGCTGTAGTGTTACTGTTTGTAGTGTCACTGTTTGTAGTGTCACTGCTTGTAATGCCACTGATTATACTGACACTGCTTGTAGTGTGACTTTTTGTAGTGTCACTGATTATACTGATACTGGTTGTAGTGTCACTGCTTGTAATATCACTGCTTGCACTGGCACTGCTTGTAGTGTCACTGCTTGTAGTGTCACTGCTTGTAGGGTCGCTGATTATACTGATACTGCGTGTGGTGTCACTGACTGTAGCGTAACTGTTTGTAGTTTCAGTCTAAATAGTGTCACTGTAGTGTAGTGACTGTAGTGTCTGTTGGCGGATCTAGGGTGTCTGTCTTGGGGCTCCGGACCCTCCGCTCTCCTCCGACTTCTCTTCTTGATGGGGGAGGCTCGTTTAGGTAACTATAACAACGTATCACTTATAGGCTTCCGTACGATATAAAGCCTACATCCGACTTCCCGCGTTCACTATCTGGCTCAGACGTTGGCCCTACTCATAAAACAGTTTCGATCGGGCTCTGCCCCAACCGTGTTTACCGTGCGCACACCCACGTGCTCCTGCTGACTGGTCTACGTGTCAGTTAACACATTTCATTCTGGCGTCCTATACAAAAACGTTCAAGTTTGACCTACGTGTAACACATATTTATCTACAACCCGCCATGTCTATTTATCTTTCAAATGGGGAGCACACTTTCAGGAATGTAACCAACAACCGAGGGGCACACTTGTTCAGGAATGTAACCAACAACTTACTCAAGCACGTATTAATGTTTCGGTTTATGGCGTTTTGTTCTAATGTTATCTGCCAAAAAGAATTACTTTGTCAGTTAGGCTGTGATAGGCTGTGATAAAATTCGTCGTCCTGCTGGTGTCTTATATATAGGACGCTAGGAGCGAGAGGCCACGTGTATTTCCCGCAATAGCCTGTCATTGCTTGATAGTAAGGCGAGCGTCGGGGACGTTATGAACCTGAAAAACCGTCATGAAAACATTACATAAGTTTTGTTTCTGGAAATTATGTTAGTGGAGTGGGAAATGTCACCCACAAGGAGACAAGTTTAGCTTTCAAAATGGCCGAGCATGAAGGACGGCACTGCGCTTGCGTGGCTACTACGTTGCTACGCAACGCCTCGTGCGAGTTTGACCCCGTCGTCACACAATCACAATGAACACATGCAGGGTTTGGCGGATAGCACATTTACATTTAGTCATAGCATAACCGAGAGCCATTTGTCATGGGGATCTACTGCTATTATGCCAGAATCAAGGATCCTTTGGTCATTGTTTTTTGCAGAAATGCAATTTGTAATTATGAGCCTTGAATTAAGAACAAATCAATAAGATTTTATTCATAGGTTTGACTCTGATTGTGGCAGGAAGTTAATTATTACTTAATTATTATCTGTGTGTATGTCACTGGCTCCCAAAACTTTTCAGGTTGCTTCTAACCAACCATATCTCTCCTTACGTACTCATTTTCGTTAATTTGCCAGATTTTGATATGCTGACACACATGAAATTCATTGCGAGTTGTTGGTTCATGCAGACGTTTCCCTAACACGGGGGAAACAACGCCGAAAGGCATTGCAGCGCTAGTGCTAGCCTGGTTCCGCGACACTAACTTTGCTCACTCAGCAATACTTAAATACGAGTACGAGCGGTGGTACCAGCTTACACTAGTTTCAATGCTTTGGCCAGGGAGCGCTTTTGTATTAAGTGAGAATTGTTTTTAACCACTTTTGGTCATATCGCGTCAATGGGAGAAGGAAAGAAGAGCGAAGCCATGTCCCCAGGGGTAACTTCCTACTCTTTGCGAACAAGGACATGGGATCTTCATCCTGCCACCACACAGACATGACCACAGCGGGGCGCGAACCACCGATCCACGTGCCGTTAGGCTCTCATCTCAGGTGGCTGACCAGGGCGCCCAATGCGGGCGCTTGAACCCACTGAGCTATCGGGCCGGCCCCGGTGACACCGTGTGAAAGCATAGGTTGGGGACCACACTGATTTGTAGCAATCCGCGGCGCCTTGGTCCTAACAATTTGCGACGCCCTGACCAGGGGAGTGAGTCAAAAGCAGAAAGTGAACAGCTTGGTTCACTGGGTCAAAGCTAACGTCATGCAAGCCTCTCCACAAACCTGAAGACGGGAAATTAATTAATACGGCTGTCGGGGCTTTGACGACCCATAAGCTGAGAGGATGGCTTGCTCGACCTAATTGTCTAACCCAGAAATATACACGTGCTACGTACACGGCCGATAGGGTGCCGGTGTGTGTGGCGTAACATTAGATCACCACTACGTACACGGCCGATAGGGTGCCGGTGTGTTTGGCGTAACATTAGATCACCGCTACGTACACGGCCGATAGGGTGCTGGTGTATGTGACGTACCATTAGATCACCACTACGTACACGGCCGATAGGGTGCCGGTGTGTGTGGCGTAACATTAGATCACGGCTACGTACACGGCCGATAGGGTGCCGGTGTGGGTGGCGTACCATTAGATCACCACTACGTACACGGCCGATAGGGTGCCGGTGTGGGTGGCCTACTATTAGATCACCACTACGTACACAGCCAGTACGGGGCCGGTGTGTCTGGCGTACCATTAGATCACCACTACGTACACGGCCGATAGGGTGCCGGTGTGGGTGACTTACCATTAGATCAGCCCTACGTACACGGCCGATAGGGTGCCGGTGTGGGTAGCATACCATAAGATCAGTCCTACGTACACGGCCGATAGGGTGCCGGTGTGTCTGGCGTACCATTAGATCAGTCCTACGTACACGGCCGATAGAGTGCCGGTATGTGTGGCCTACTATTAGATCACCACTACGTACACAGCCAGTACGGGGCCGGTGTGTCTGGCGTACCATTAGATCACCACTACGTACACGGCCGATAGGGTGCTGGTGTGTCTGGCGTACCATTAGATCACCACTACGTACACGGCCGATAGGGTGCCGGTGTGGGTGACTTACCATTAGATCAGCCCTACGTACACGGCCGATAGGGTGCCGGTGTGGGTAGCATACCATTAGATCAGTCCTACGTACACGGCCGATAGGGTGCCGGTGTGTCTGGCGTACCATTAGATCAGCCCTACGTATACGGCCGATAGGGTGCCGGTGTGGGTAGCATACCATTAGATCAGTCCTACGTACACGGCCGATAGGGTGCCGGTGTGTCTGGCGTACCATTAGATCACCACTACGTACACGGCCGATAGGGTGCCGGTGTGGGTGACTTACCATTAGATCAGCCCTACGTACACGGCCGATAGGGTGCCGGTGTGGGTAGCATACCATTAGATCACCACTACGTACACGGCCGATAGGGTGCCGGTGTGGGTAGCATACCATTAGATCAGTCCTACGTACACGGCCGATAGGGTGCCGGTGTGTCTGGCGTACCATTAGATCACCACTACGTACACGGCCGATAGGGTGCCGGTGTGGGTGACTTACCATTAGATCAGCCCTACGTACACGGCCGATAGGGTGCCGGTGTGGGTAGCATACCATTAGATCAGTCCTACGTACACGGCCGATAGGGTGCCGGTGTGTCTGGCGTACCATTAGATCACCACTACGTACACGGCCGATAGGGTGCCGGTGTGGGTGACTTACCATTAGATCACCACTACGTACACGGCCGATAGGGTGCCGGTGTGGGTAGCATACCATTAGATCACCACTATCCACACGGCCGATAGGGTGCTGGTGTGTCTGGCGTACCATTAGATCACCACTACGTACACGGCCAATAGGGTGCCGGTGTGGGTGGCATACCATTAGATCACCCCTATCTACACGGCCGATAGGGTGCCGGTGCGGGTGGCGTATCATTAGATCACGGATACGTATACGGTCGATAGGGTGCCGGTGTGTGTGGCGTACCATTAGATCACCACTACGTACACGGCCGATAGGGTGCCGGTGCGGGTGGCGTATCATTAGATCACGGATACGTATACGGTCGATAGGGTGCCGGTGTGTGTGGCGTACCATTAGATCACCACTACGTACACGGCCGATAGGGTGCCGGTGCGGGTGACGTACCATTAGATCACGGATACGTACACGGCCGATAGGGTGCTGGTGTGTATGGCGTACCATTAGATCACCACTACGTACACGGCCAATAGGGTGCCGGTGTGTGTGGCGTACCATTAGATCACCACTACGTACACGGCCGATAGGGTGGCGGTGCGGGTGGCGTATCATTAGATCACGGATGCGTACGCGGCCGATAGGGTGCCGGTGTGGGTGACGTACCATTAGATCACGGATACGTACACGGCCGATAGGGTGCCGGTGTGGGTGGCGTACCATTAGATCACCACTACGTACACGGTCGATAGGGTGCCGGTGTGGGTGGCGTATCATTAGATCACGGATACGTACACGGCCGATAGGGTGCCGGTGTGGGTGACGTACCATTAGATCACGGATACGTACACGGCCGATAGGGTGCAGTTGTGTGTGGCGTACCATTAGACCAGCCCTACGTACACGGTCGATAGGGTGCCGGTGTGTCTGGCGCACCATTAGATCACGGATACGTACACGGCCGATAGGGTGCCGGTGTGGGTGGCGTACCATTAGATCAGTCCTACGTACACGGCCGATAGGGTGCTGGTGTGGGTGGCGTACCATTAAATCACCAGTACGTACACGGCCGATAGGGTGCAGGTGTGTGTGGCGTACCATTAGATCACCACTATCCACACGGCCGATAGGGTGCCGGTGTGTCTGGCGTGCCATTAGATCACCACTACGTACACGGTTGATAGGGTGCCGGTGTGGGTGGCATACCATTAGATCACCCCTATCTACATGGCCGATAGGGTGCCGGTGTGGGTGGCGTATCATTAGATCACGGATACGTTCACGGCCGATAGGGTGCAGTTGTGTGTGGCGTACCATTAGACCAGCCCTACGTACACGGCCGATAGGGTGCCGGTGTGTCTGGCGTACCATTAGATCACGGATACGTACACGGCCGATAGGGTGCCGGTGTGGGTGAGGTACCATCAGATCACCACTCCGTACACGGCCGATAGGGTGCCGGTGTGTCTGGCGTACCATTAAATCACCACTACGTACACGGCCGATAGGATGCCGGTGTGGGTGGCGTACCATTAGATCAGTCCTACGTACACGGCCGATAGGGTGCCTGTGTGTCTGGCGTACCATTAAATCACCACTACGTACACGGCCGATAGGGTGCCGGTGTGGGTGGCGTGCCATTAGATCAGCCCTACGTACACGGCGGATAGTGTGCCGGTGTGGGTAGTATACCATTAGATCACCACTATCCACACGGCCGATAGGGTGCCGGTGTGTCTGGCGTACCATTAGATCACCACTACGTATACGGCCGATAGGGTGCCGGTGTGTCTGGCGTACCATTAGATCACCACTACGTACACGGCCGATAGGGTGCCGGTGTGTCTGGCGTACCATTAGATCACCACTACGTACACGGTCGATAGGGTGCCGGTGTGGGTGGCGTACCATTAGATCACCACTACGTACACGGCCGATAGGGTGCCGTTGTGTCTGGCGTACCATTAGATCACCACTACGTACACGGCCGATAGGGTGCCGGTGTGTCTGGCGTACCATTAGATCACCACTACGTACACGGTCGATAGGGTGCCGGTGTGTCTGGCGTACCATTAGATCACCACTACGTACACGGCCGATAGGGTGCCGGTGTGTCTGGCGTACCATTAGATCACCACTACGTACACGGCCGATAGGGTGCTGGTGTATGTGGCGTACCATTAGATCACCACTACGTACACGGCCGAAAGGGTGACGGTGTGTGTGGCGTACCATTAGATCACCACTACGTACACGGCCGATAGGGTGCCGGTGTGTCTGGCGTACCATTAGATCACCACTACGTACACGGTCGATAGGGTGCTGGTGTATGTGGCGTACCATTTGATCACCCCTATCTACACGGCCGATAGGTTGCCGGTGTGGGTGGCGTATCATTAGATCACGGATACGTATACGGTCGATAGGGTGCCGGTGTGTGTGGCGTACCATTAGATCACCACTACGTACACGGCCGATAGGGTGCCGGTGCGGGTGGCGTATCATTAGATCACGGATACGTACACGGTCGATAGGGTGCCGGTGTGGGTGACGTACCATCAGATCACCACTACGTACACGGCCGATAGGGTGCCGGTGTGTCTGGCGTACCATTAAATCACCACTACGTACACGGCCGATAGGGTGCCGGTGTGGGTGGCGTACCATTAGATCAGTCCTACGTACACGGCCGATAGGGTGCCGGTGTGTCTGGCGTACCATTAAATCACCACTACGTACACGGCCGATAGGGTGCCGGTGTGTCTGGCGTACCATTAGATCAGTCCTACGTACACGGCCGATAGGGTGCCGGTGTGGGTAGCATACCATTAGATCACCACTATCCACACGGCCGATAGGGTGCCGGTGTGTCTGGCGTACCATTAGATCACCACTACGTACACGGCCGATAGGGTGCCGGTGTGTATGGCGTACCATTAGATCACCACTACGTACACGGCCGATAGGGTGCCGGTGTGTGTGGCGTACCATTAGATCACCATTACGTACACGGCCGATAGGGTGCCGGTGCGGGTGGCGTATCATTAGATCACGGATACGTACACGGCCGATAGGGTGCCGGTTTGGGTGACGTACCATTAAATCACGGATACGTACACGGCCGATAGGGTGCCGGTGTGGGTGGCGTATCATTAGATCACGGATACGCACACGGCCGATAGGGTGCCGGTGTGGGTGACTTACCATTAGATCAGCCCTACGTACACGGCCGATAGGGTGCAGGTGTGTGTGGCGTACCATTAGATCACCACTATCCACACGGCCGATAGGGTGCCGGTGTGTCTGGCGTACCATTAGATCACCACTACGTACACGGTCGATAGGGTGCCGGTGTGGGTGGCATACCATTAGATCACCTCTATCTACACGGCCGATAGGGTGCCGGTGTGTCTGGCGTACCATTAGATCACCACTACGTACACGGTCGATAGGGTGCCGGTGTGGGTGGCATACCATTTGATCACCCCTATCTACACGGCCGATAGGGTGCCGGTGCGGGTGGCGTATCATTAGATCACGGATACGTATACGGTCGATAGGGTGCCGGTGTGTGTGGCGTACCATTAGATCACCACTACGTACACGGCCGATAGGGTGCCGGTGCGGGTGGCGTATCATTAGATCACCACTACGTACACGGCCGATAGGGTGCCGGTGTGGGTGACGTATCATTAGATCACGGATACGTACAGGGCCGATAGGGTGCCGGTGTGGGTGGCGTATCATTAGATCACGGATACATACACGGCCGATAGGGTGCCGGTGCGGGTGGCGTATCATTAGATCACCGTTACGTACACGGCCGATAGGGTGCCGGTGTGGGTGAGGTACCATCAGATCACGGATACGTACACGGCCGATAGGGTGCCGGTGTGGGTGACGTACCATTAGATCACGGATACGTACACGGTCGATAGGGTGCTGGTGTGGGTGGCGTACCATTAGATCACGGATACGTACACGGCCGATAGGGTGCCGGTGTGTGTGGCGTACCATTAGACCAGCCCTACGTACACGGCCGATAGGGTGCCGGTGTGTCTGGCGTACCATTAGATCACCACTACGTACACGGCTGATAGGGTGCCGGTGTGGGTGACTTACCATTAGATCACGGATACGTACACGGCCGATAGGGTGCCGGTGTGGGTGGCGTATCATTAGATCACGGATACGTACACGGCCGATAGGGTGCAGTTGTGTGTGGCGTACCATTAGACCAGCCCTACGTACACGGCCGATAAGGTGCCGGTGTGTCTGGCGTACCATTAGATCACCACTACGTACACGGCCGATAGGGTGCCGGTGTGTCTGGCGTACCATTAGATCACCGCTACGTACACGGCCGATAGGGTGCCGGTGTGTCTGGCGTACCATTAGATCACGGATACGTACACGGCCGATAGGGTGCCGGTGTGGGTGACTTACCATTAGATCACGGATACGTACACGGCCGATAGGGTGCCGGTGTGGGTGGCGTATCATTAGATCACGGATACGTACACGGCCGATAGGGTGCAGTTGTGTGTGGCGTACCATTAGACCAGCCCTACGTACACGGCCGATAGGGTGCCGGTGTGTCTGGCGTACCATTAGATCACCACTACGTACACGGCCGATAGGGTGCCGGTGTGGGTGGCGTACCATTAGATCACGGATACGTACACGGCCGATAGGGTGCCGGTGTGGGTGGCGTATCATTAGATCACGGATACGTACACGGCCGATAGGGTGCCGGTGTGGGTGGCGTATCATTAGATCACGGATACGTACACGGCCGATAGGGTGCAGTTGTGTGTGGCGTACCATTAGACCAGCCCTACGTACACGGCCGATAGGGTGCCGGTGTGTCTGGCGTACCATTAGATCACCACTACGTACACGGCCGATAGGGTGCCGGTGTGGGTGACTTACCATTAGATCACGGATACGTACACGGCCGATAGGGTGTCGGTGTGGGTGAGGTAACATTAGATCACCACTACGTACAGGGCCGATAGGGTGCCGGTGTGGGTGGCATACCATTAGATCAGCGCTACGTACACGGCCGATAGGGTGCCGGTGTGGGTGGCGTACCATTAGATATCCGCTATGTACACGGCCCATGGGGTGCCGGTATGGATGGCGTACCATTAGATCAGCGTTACCTGCATGATCGATAGGGTACGGGTGTGGGTGGCGTACCATTAGATCACCACTATCTACACGGCCGATAGGGTGCCGCTGTGGATGGCGTCCCATTTGATCAGCCCTACTTACAGACCCTGACACAAACATCGTAGTCCGGAATAGATATCCGCCTGACAATTACGGAAAGCAACCACCGCGCAACCCATCCAGGATTAGACACAGACGACACAACCCACCCTTCCTGACAGAGAACACTCATTCCGTATGTACGTAACAGCGAGAGCGAAGCGCCCCCTGTCGATAGATTGCGCGCAACCAAGGCAACCAAGGTCAAGGTTACTAGCAGACGGCTAAACTTGCCTAAAATATTGGGCTGGGAAGTACTTAACGTTGTGTACACGAAAGAGATGTTAGGCCAATAATAAATAGTATATTTTATTGATTATCTCATATATAAAGTCACGAAAATATTGGTTGTACGCCGACAACGGTAAACGCGTGAAGTTAGCAGTAGATTTGTTTATCGTAGAACAAACATCTAAAAATACGCGATGGTAGGGTCACGTGACCCGACGACTTGTTGGGGGCGGGGCTTAGTCAAAATTCTACCGGGGTTGGATTTCTTTCCCCACCAATGTAGAATCGACCGCGGTAGGGTCACATGACCCAACACGGGTGGGGAAGGGCCCGGCTATATAAGGAGCGCAGAACTGGGGATCGAGAGCACTGAGCGCTGGACTCGCGCAGGTACTCACCTTAGATAAGCTCCAGGCGAAAAGGGTGATTCCCTTAGCCTGCGGATGTTAGTGGTTTACGGGTGTTTATTTTAGCATTCAAAGGTCGGATGGAGGTTTCCCGTCATAGACCGGAGATGCTATGAATGATAGAGCGTATAGGGTGAAATCCTTTTAATTTATCGGGCGTACATTGAATTATCATTTGGTTTAGCCTACAACAGATGTCCATTGCTGGGGTTAGCCAACTTGTTGTTTAGTGTAGCCTGAAGTTTGTTAATTTCCCCCGAGTACCGTGCAGGCCTACAATAGATGTATCATGCCTAGGGTTGATCGCCATGTACTTTAAAGGACCGTATGATATGAGTTTCGTAGAGACCGTGAGACAGTTCACGTTATGATTTAGTGCTTAGCTGTTAGGTTGATTGGTTATTCAGGACGCTTTAACCACTTTAGGTCATATTGCGTCAATGAGAGAAGGAAGGGAGAGTGGAGCCATGTCCCCGGGGTAACCCCCTACTCTTTACGAAGAAAGACATGGGATCTTTATCCTGCGACCACACAGACATGGCCACAGCAGGGCTCGAACCACCGACCCACGTGCCGTTGGGCTCTCAGGTGACCAGAGCACTCAATGCGAGCGCTCTAGCCCACTGAGCTGTCGCGCCGGCCCGGCTTAGCTGTTAGGACAGCCATATCTCCAACAGACGTAATATTCCTGGGAGTCGGGCCTGTTGCTGAAACTAGCACTGGTAGAGTACAAGAGGTACAAGCGAGTAGGGACAGTGAGCATTTATATGTGATTAAAAGAATTCTAATTTATCTTTCGCTCAGTCTATTTCTTGAGTTGAGTCCATGTGTATATGTAGATAAATCGGTATTGGTAATTTAAGTAATAACTAAGTCGGGGTCTAAGTAAGAATTAATTGCCGGCCAGAGTAACTGAGTATGCGTGTGTGCGTGTGTGTGATCCCGGGAAGGTGGTGATCTCCACTAACCCGTGGTGTGTGAGATACGCGGATAGGGTGCTCCCTCTCCAGCGGCGGATATGAACAGGTGTGACTGACAGGTGGGCGTGGTTCCGCTACACCTGGTGTGCATGTACTAGCAAAAAGGTGAATAACCTTGGCTAGTGGGTGTGCTTACGGGAAAGGTTGGGATTTCCCCCTTCCCTGCGGTTTTGTGGCCATTAGAGAAACAACCTGACACATAGTTAAGATCAAGTGCATGCAGCGAGTTTGCGAACGAAATAAAAGTACTAAGACCATTTAAGGTGCTCATTCCTACCCGCCTGGCAAACGGAACATTTTCGTTACCATCATTGGTAGCAGAAGTGCGTTTCCGTTACGATATCCAGAAGCATCCTTGCTGCGAGAGAGAACTTTCGTGGGTCCGATTCTCCTCCCCGTCGCCGCCGAGTCTCGCAGAGCGTAGAATTACCTGGCTGCAACCAGTAGCATTGCGCCCTCTCATTGTCTCTCCGCCCGGTCTTCGGCGAATCGTACTCTACACGTTATGTGAATAGACCCCCCCCCCACCCCTCACGCCATCCCACTGCCCTCACTGCGGGTCATCAAGCCAAACTTGGACTGCGGGTCTGACCTTGAACGCGCACTAGGCCGAGAAATGGTATTACCCAATGACCTTCAACAGTATCATTAACTTGGTTCAAGCGCGTAAAGTTTTTCCAGTCCAATTACTGTTATCACGATCAGAGGGAGAACAACAGACTGTTAGTCTGCAGCCATCGGCTCTTGGACATCGGTTTCACAATTGCTTGATTTTTAATTTGAAAGCCGCAGTTCGCCTTCTTTGGCGGCTATGCGATGCAACATTTTTTTGTGTCCCGAAATATGCCTTCACGTGGCTGTAATCTTGCATACATATGAACGTCGGAGATAATGCAGAAAGCTTTCAATTAACACATATCACAAAGACTTTCGCGGTTACGAGCAATACATAGAAAGTCTAATTTACCGATGGCGCATCAGCTTGTGGCAACGTTAAATATACCTCGAGTAGCCTCCCATCTCAAGAAATGTTCTTCGATCTCGGCGAAGTAACGACTCATTTTTAATGAAGGATTATCTTAGATCAATGCAGGATAGCGTCCAATATTCCATGAGGAATATTCTTGGTTCACGGCAGAGTAACGAACCATCTCCCATAAAGAATGCATGCATGGTGTTGGATCACTGCGGAGTAAGGTCCCATCTTCCATCAAGAATGTTATTGGATCACTGCGGTGTAAGGTCCCACCTTCCATACACAATGTTATTAGGTCACGGGTGAGTAACGTCCCATCTTCCATAAAGAATGTTCTTGGATCACGGCGAAGTAAGGTCCCATCTTCCATAAAGAATGTTCTTGGATCCAGCGGCGATCACATAGTGTAATTATAGACAAGCACTTCTCACGCGTGACGAGTTGTTGCACGAAATGATTTCACTCCATTCCTCATTACCCCACTTACATCTTGCACTTCTACCGCCCCCCCCCCCACCCCCCACCCCCCCACGCACACACAATTCAGTGCAACACTACCCGTCCACAGGTGGAGCCCCCTGACGACGCGTTTGGTCGATTATTTATTCAGGACGCGGTAGCCAATCCTGGTCATATCGCGTCAATGGGAGAAGGAAGGGAAGAACGGAGCCATGTCCCCTGGGCTAGTAACCCCACTACTCTTTGCAAGAAGAACATGGGATCTTCTTCCTGCGACCACACAAACGTGACCACAGCGGGGCTCGAACCACGGATCGACGGGCTCTCATGTAGCTAGGGCGAGCGCGCTAACCCACTGAGCTACCGAGGCGGCCCCCGGGGCGTTTGGCCGCTATTTTATGGGTGGACGAGGTATATACACCGCGGCGTCACGTGTCGTCTATCTCCTTAAAGAACAGACGAGCTGGGCATCATGGTCGTCCTACATCAGACCCGTGTGACAGAGGCGTTAGGACGGAAGTGCTTCACACGGGGGAAACAGTGGCCTCCAACTGGTAGTAACCCGGGCCCTGAGAGGGTGCTTCCAGGAAGAAGTACCGGACACCGGGGAATGAATGTGGTGTAAATCCTGGTACGTGAAGAGGCAGTGGTGATGAACACGCACCGCCCCCCACCCCCCACCCCCCTCCGCCCGCCCGCCCCCCTCATTTCTCACGGCCACACACCCCGAGTCATCGGTCTTCATCGGTGTCAGCGTCTCTAGTGGCATTGTAGGCCTTGCCAGGCACGACAACTTCAAGTCAATACATGGGTAGCAATAAAGGAGGTAAGTATACAATACAATGGAACGTACGCTAAGCTACGTTATAGAGCAAGGCACTGCAACGTAAAACAATACTCCATAAGGTTACACAAAGCAACAACAAAGAATATAAATATAATAATAATTATAATATAATCATGAGAGTTGGCTGTGTGGCTATTTGATCTGTTGTAAGCCATTTGGACACACACCATAGTGGCGGCCGGCGAGGCAGGGCGGAGGGGGGGGGGATGCAAGTTACAATGAAAATCCACTGAAAATGTAACTTTTTTTTCTGTCGGAGCTACAGCGGATAGCCGTGGGCCTTTGTCACTTTGAAGTTGGAATTCCCCGTAATATCCCGTAGTATGTACGGGTGTGGGTGGGAGGGAGGTGACGCAGTGTTGTATGGATTTAGTCACCCTTAACGCTAGCTGCTCCTCGGCGCGCGGAAAGGGAGGGGAAGGGTGAGGTCGTGTCGAGAGTGGGGTGGAGGGGTGTCCATGGGATCCGGTTTCGCGATTTTTCAGCATGCAGACCCTTTGATGAGGATTTTTTTTTGTGGACCAAGAGTCCTCGATCCCAGCTTTGAAGAGCCAGGACACCCTCCGCTGTCGCTAGATTTGGTATGGATTTAGGGAATCCTACCGCTGGCAGGTCTTTGGCGAGAGGGAAGGTTGAAGGGGTGGTATAGGGGGGGGGGGCGTTGAACGGGATCGCCCTGTTTGAACAGGGAGACCGCTTGATGGTGCGGGATAAAGTTTGCTGTGGACCGCCGTCGACAGATTTACCCAGAATGGAACCGTCTATATGTCTGTTTAAACACCTTGACTCGTGGGATAAACCAGCGTGACAAGATCAGGCAGTGGTAGGCCACTGCCACCAGGACGTGGCGCAGGAACCTTCATCGCCAGGGCAGCCAGCCTCTGGGGGAGACGCCACCACCACCAGGACGTGGCGCAGGAACCTTCATCGCCAGGGCAGCCAGCCTCTGGGGGAGACGACACCGCCACCAGGACGTGGTGCAGGAACCTTTATCGCCAGGGCAGCCAGCCTCTGGGGGAGACGCCACCACCACCAGGACGTGGCGCAGGAACCTTCATCGCCAGGGCAGCCAGCCTCTGGGGGAGACGACACCGCCACCAGGACGTGGTGCAGGAACCTTTATCGCCAGGGCAGCCAGCCTCTGGGGGAGACGCCACCGCCACCAGGACGTGGCGCAGGAACCTCATCGCCAGGGCAGCCAGCCTCTGGGAGAGACGCCACCGCCACCAGGACGTGGCGCAGGAACCTTCAAAGCCAGGGCAGCCAGCCTTTGGGGGAGACGCCACCGCCACCAGGACGTGGCGCAGGAACCTTCATCGCCAGGGCAGCCAGCCTCTGGGGGAGACGCCACCACCACCAGGACGTGGCGCAGGAACCTTCATCGCCAGGGCAGCCAGCCTCTGGGGGAGACGCCACCGCCACCAGGACGTGGCGCAGGAACCTTCATCGCCAGGGCAGCCAGCCTCTGGGAGAGAAGCCACCGCCACCAGGACGTGGCCCAGGAACCTTCATCGCCAGGGCAGCCAGCCTCTGGGAGAGACGCCACCGCCACCAGGACGTGGCGCAGGAACCTTCATCGCCAGGGCAGCCAGCCTCTGGGAGAGACGCCACCGCCACCAGGACGTGGCGCAGGAACCTTCATCGCCAGGGCAGCCAGCCTCTGGGAGAGACGCCACCGCCACCAGGACGTGGCGCAGGAACCTTCATCGCCAGGGCAGCCAGCCTCTTGAAGATACGCGACATAGCGGCATATGATAATGCGACAAGAAGATGCGTCATCTACAATATTCATAATGTGAATATTGGGTTGTGGTTGTAGGGTGAGTGGGGAGGAGGGTGTAGGGGTGGAGGAGTGCCATCAACATGTATCAGATAAAAGGGGGTCAGGGGTAGATACTTTCAACAAGAGGGGAGGACGAGAGTGGGATGTCAAATGACTCAATTTGTACACAACTCCTCACACATTGCCGGAAAGAGAAACACTGACAGCCTAGTTACATGCCATGTGTCATATGAAGTTATATATATTAGTCTATGCTGACAACTTATCAAGGGAGATTTTGGCGCTTCAATAGGTCACGGCAAGAGGTCATGCCCAAAGGTGAGGTCCAGTGGTCACGCCGAGATGTCATGGTCAAAGGTCACTCCAAGAGGTTACGTCAAAAGAGTTACGTCAAAAGGTTACTTCAAGAATTCGTGTCAAAAGGTTACGTCAAGAGGTCGCTTCAAAGGTTACGTCAAGAGGCGGTCCTGTCAGCAATTCACTTCGAAGGGTCACCTCAAAATGTGACTTGCAGCGGCCACGTCCCGATCTTCGTGAAGAGTGAATTCCGAAACCCTTGTCACTTATGAAGACATAACACGTGTGTGCATGTCAGGACACTAGACCTAACCTTTACAGATGCAATAACAGCACAAGCGATTCTGTCAGAGTAACACGAATATTAACAGCGATCTGTCACGGCAGCCATTTACATCAGCATTCATGGCCCTGGTCCGGCAATAACACGCTGACACGGACAAAAGACGCGGTGGCGTGAGGAGTGTGAAGCTGGGGACGGCAGGTCAAAGGATGTCATTCGCCAGAAGGCGCTTGTCATAATCTACAGGGGGCGTGGTCGCGCGTCCTTGACCTTGGAAGCTGTTCTCCCAGTGGGTGTCTGTGTTTGTGACCCTCTGGTGACTGATGGCTTGTCCTGAGCCATTGCAGCTCAACGCAACCAGGGAACGCCGAGCAAGTTACTGCGGCCACAATGGACTCTTATAGGCGCTTCACTGTCACACAATAGCCACTGTCAGGTAGGTTTATATGGCAGCCAATAGCCCTAAGTGCAACTAAAAAAACTAAACAATATCTGCTAATCTGATGGATTGTAAGATAAACTGGTTCTAACCGACGAGGACAATTATTCCGAGTGTCTAGGCAATTTTAGCCTATAAATTACTATGAACAATGAAAAATGTATGTGTTTTTTTTGTCCTTGGCATAGTAGTACGAAATACGACAGTGCGACTGCAATGACTCATTTGTGCGCCGCGCGAGAGTGAAAAACCGAAACGTAAACGTATCGGCGCTAACGGATCGGGATGCGTATCAGTGGCGCGGAAACGTAGTGCAATAACTTTATTGACTGACCGCAACCAGCGTGAACGCCGCTCGGGTCAGGTCAGATATGTTGCGGTCCTGCCGTGCGTGGGTCATATACAGCATAAATGAAATCACAGCGTGGATTAAGACCTCACATACGCCATCGCCTTGATAGGGATAAGCTGTCCAGGCTGGTTGGCCTATGTTAAACTGCTATTGTCTTTCGCACATTTATATTTATATTTTTTAGGGTTTCATGCCAAGTGTCACTTAAATAAATTATTCTACTACTGCATAGGCTGTCCAGGCTGGTTGGCCTATATTAAGCTGCTATTGTATTTCACACATTTATATTTATATTTGTTAGTGTTTCATGCCAAGTGTAAATTATTCTATTAAACTATTAAAATTATTCTATTAAATTATATGTGCTACTCGATCCGTCTTCAGCAAGGTGCGTGTGTGAGTGCGTTTCCTGACGAGGTAACTGTTAGTGCTGACATATGTTCCCGGTATGGACGTTGAAGTCGCGCTATCGTCCTATCGAGCGAATATCTCACATATGGATCAACCTATGACGTCACGCCCTCATGCTAGATCGAGAGAATGCCTCACAATCTCACAACCTATGTCATTAACCCTCGTCGTCCTATATTTAGATAATACCCTACATAGGAACAATCTGTGACGTCACGGCATCGTCATAGGTCTAGATAATATCTTTCATAGCTAACAACCTATGACGTCACGCCCTCATTCTAGATCTAGCTAATACCTCACATATCGAACAACCTATGACGTCCCTCCCTTGTCATATATGTAGATAATACCTGTCATAGCTAACAACCTATGACGTCACGCCCTCGTCCTATATTTAGATAATACCTCACGTATGGAACAACCCATGAAGTCACATCCTCATCCTAGAACTAAAGAATGCCTCACATATGGAACAACCTATGATGTCACGCCCTTTTGCTCGGTCTAGAGAATATATCGCATAAAAACCTACCTGTGACATTATACCGTCGCCCTAGATCTAGAGAATACTTTTCATTTAATATGAATAACAAAATGATATTAAAATGATTCACTGTTTAATTTGCAAATTATTATTCAAACATTTTTATGTTTGAATATCCGCAAGCGATGTATTTTATATGCAACGGAGATTATCTGATTTGAGTATATAATGCATTAATCCATTGGCGAACCATTAATAGACCATCATTACACATGGCTATGTTCAGATATCATAATAAGTTTGACTATCACGGAATTTGCTTCTCTTAAATGTTATTAAATTCATTTACGTCACGTATGATGTGTTTTATTGTGTAATCATATATTTCATTATGTAATGGAACATCTTTAACACTGCGCCATGCCAGTGACCGGCTTATATGTTGAACTTGCAATCCACAAAGTTTATATTTCACATCTATTATGTTTACACTCATCCATGATGTATCTCTAAATATATCTGGATACGTATTAATAGTGACGGGCATTTCTTATTTGGCGAAATGTGTCTCATTGGGAGTTCAAGACGCTCATATTAACGGAATAGGTAAAGTATCGTCAAAGTATCGTCAAACAGTATCATAACAGCGCTGGCTCAAACATTCATGCTGTTTGATGGCAAGGCGATAAAAGCGCTCAGACTCGAAGCATCATGATTTCGGTGTGTGTGCCCGTGTTCTTGCTCTTCGTCTTCCGCAAATTGAGACTTGGTAGACCGACCAGCAAGTTCTTTGGGATGTTATTGACAGATCGGAAATAAGCAGGGGCTTAGAACAAAACCGGCGTTTAGAACTACTTCGTCTGGTAGGGCGTCACCTAATGCAAATTTAATGGTTCTGTCGTTTAGGAAACAAATCGTGTTAGCTTAGAGGGCAAACCCGGTTTTAATAGTTTATGTTTTATGCCGTCTTGCCATGGGGAGTCAAACGCGTTTTTCACATCTAGCAGGATGGCCCTGACGATACCTGGTGGAGATTGGACACACACGTGGGTCGTTATCACCATCCTCTTCTGGGAGGTCAATTTTTGAGTTAAGTGAATCAGTTTCCTTTCGAATGAAATCTTCGACTTTTTCTTTAAAAGTAAAAATCGTCATCGAACCTTCGTGGGTGTTATGGATGTGGTATCGGCGGGCCTCCTTGTTGCCTTTTGGGGCTACGCAACAGGTCCTAACAAAATTTTGGTTTTTCCTGGGGAATCTGGTCTGTTTAGTGGCGAGGGATTTTATACAGGCACGAATAGTCAGGTAGAGGTGGATGGGTAGGTGGCAGCTGCCCTTCCCTTCCCCCACAGAGCATTCAGAGACAAGAGAGAGGTAATTGTCAGTGACAAACAGCATCTGTGTCTCTGGCTTTCTCACCCTTTTATCTCATTACTGCACACGTTCATTGCCCCGGTTCAACGCACGATTGTCCACAGTGGGATACAGTCCCACATCACCCATCTATTGTCAACCCCCCCCCCCCCCCCTCACCCTTCCCCCTCTTCCCTCTACCCTCACCACCCTACAGTTTCGGCTCCACGGATCCCAAAGCAGGGATTCACCAGACATTGACGGCTCGTTCAGCAGGCGTCGGCTAGAGACGTCCACCTGCAAGGACAATGGACCAATATGTCGGTCTTTCATGCTAGCTTAATACACGCAAGGGTTAAAGTGCTACTGTAACAATCCGAGGTTTCGATGCGGAGTGTGAAGCTAAGTGCGTTCCCCACTGATGAGTGAGGCAGGAGGCTCGTCGCGCAGGGAATGAGTGACAATGCGGAGTGGGGCAGAGGAGGCTGGGGTGGTGGTGGATCGGGAACGGGTAGGTGGTGGGAGGGTGGCTGCTGTTGGATGCAGGAGATGCAGTGCCAGCAACAATATTAAGGAAAAACAACGTTTTTTTTTTTAATTTACCCCCTGCACTTGTCTAGCCAGGGGATTAAGCACCTCGAGGCAAAGAGCTGTCGCCACGTCTCCTCAAGGGCTGTAACCATGACAGCAGCCGGCCTCATAGACCGGTCATACGGCAAAGGTCAATCATCGTAAAAGATCATGAAACGCACCTGGGTTTGGTCAGCTGCCAGTCAGATGCTTTGTCGCTAGACTTGGTCGGGTGTATGAACCCTCTGGGTTGTTATTGTGACCCCCCCCCCCCACCCAACCCATCTGATCTTGCATGGCACTCAAATGATCCCGAGCGGCCCGGGTATAAATGCTGTTTTATTTTCTCCCATCCGTGTCGCTGCCCTGTTCCGAAACTGGTCTGTTTGCGTCTTTCTAAAACGTCTGTTCTTAGTTATTTTCTCTTCTCCCTTGTCTGACTGCTTTACATTGTGGGAAGGTTCAAGTGACAATATAGCCGTGACATTTTCTCAAGGGTGGTGACCTGTTTTAGCGACATTTTGTGCATTAATGGCGACAATGTATGCCGTTACATTAACTCTCAGTAGTGCATTGTCTTGTCGCAAAGTGAATGCATGTTAAGCCGTTTTTTTCTTGTTATAGCCACATACCCACATTCACCCTTTCCCATCTCTTCCGCTTAGCCTTCCACTGTGCCACCCGATTTCAGCTCCTTAATCCCCATGTCTTTGGTTGCCTCTCTTGTCACATTGTTCCCTTGTGCCGCATTTGACAAAGAGTACCCTGGGGTCTCTAAAACCTTAAAAATATCCGGTCATGGTGGAGCGTGTGGACCAGGCATGTGCAGGTTGGCAGGTATCTCCCAGGCACACCGACCTGGTCAATTAAGCAAATGTATTAGGACGCAAAGGCTCCACGGGTGCCAGCTTTCCGCCTTTGGATTATTGGATTTACACATCCATCACGTTATCAATACCCCCACAATGTGTCCTTAGTTCGCTCTATGTGTAAAGATGACCTTTTTATTCTGATCTTGACAGGTGCCGTCTGTAAATGGCAGGCAGGGCATTTCACTAATGAGATAAAGGCAACAACTTTCCCTAATTGCGGCTCGTAGTAAAATCCCCATCAACGACTGGCTATGATCTTGTTATATCGTTATTATTAACTAATTATGAACTGTCCGACTGGTATCAGTAACTGTGGCTGATATCTATGTACATAAAATAAGGTAGTGGCATCATCCTTTCATGTGTCTACACTTCATTGGAGTCGCTTGCCGATGTCAATATGACCGGTTTCAGCTATCTATTTCAATGAGAAATAATATGGACGAAGCCCTGGACAATTGTCTCTCGAATACAATGCTGGTCACACTGTCGTTGTAAGTATTGCAGTATGATCTTCAATACGCTGTATACGGTGCTGCGGTTTCACAGATGGCCAACTCGTCCCCATCTCATGGCCAATTAATGTCGGGGGATGTCCGTATTTAAGTCAATATAAGATGCAGCAGCTGCTACACAGTGAGTTAATGCACTTTTTAATCATAGGAAAGCTGCAAAACCCAACAGAAAAGACGCCGCACAGTGTCGTTTTGTTTTCATATCCATCTTCACAAACCAGCGTACGTCCCCCACAGACTGGACGTATACCTCGCGCCGATAGCGATGGAACTGCCACATTAAATATTCCCGGTATGGGGACCGTAAAGCGAGATCTCAGGCCCCGACTCTGTGGAGGACAAAGCCAGGAGGTATATTACATAACGTCAGACAGACTGGCGCCCAATGTCGTTAAGCTCGCCACAACTCACGCCTCACCCCACCTGCCCGGTACCCGGATGTGGCCTTCCTGACGATAACATCGCCAACATCTCTTGAAGCCGCCGAAGTGGTCTTTGATAGAGCCAATGTCATTTCGACCGCCCCCCGCCCACCCCCTCTAACGCTTTCTTCACCCCTATATCCTTCTTTCCTTGCCAACGGCCCTCGCCCAGGCTCATGCGCGGGCCACAGAATGTCTGGAGGGGATACCTGCGGAAGTAGGGTGCAGCTTTGGATTAAGTGTTGCACTGCGTTTTGCTATGAGTTACTGCTAACCAAGGCAGGGCCCTATGCGATTGCTAGCCGTGATAACTAGCCATTAAGCCAGTAATGATTGCAAAACGTGACTTTAAATAATACCACACAAGTGAACTAAAACAAAGAATTTGTGCACACAAGTTATAAACGGGGCCAGTATTGTCTAAATCATACATAGCAAGTCCCATGAATGTACCATCAATCAGTGAAACAATTCGTGTTCCAAATGAGGTGTTTTAGAATGTCTCCTAAATTTCCAAAATTTCTAAGTTTAATGCACGCCTACCACTTAATAACACATATTTGAACAATATGGCAAAAACTTGCAAACTATTTCTGATTGCATAACCTGTACTGCTTTCATTGCTTACCGTCGAGGAGGTCTTCTCCTCGACGTTCATATATATGTTTTTCCTCTCCCTCTCTCTCTCTCCCTCTCTCTTTCCATCTCCCCGTCTCTTTCTATCCCGTGTTTGCTCGTTTTTCTTTGTTTGGCGCTACCGCTCTCAATTCTTGGTTACACCAGAAAAATTCAGCCAAAGGTCGTTGATTAACGCTTTAGGCCCCCTTGTTTCCTTTTTGGGTATCTGTCATCCGTTATAACGCAATTGATGGCCAGATTAAATGTCAAAGCGCTTATGCGCTTGACTTGCCCGCCCGATCCAATCCAACATCAGTAGCGACAATGACCGTTGACATGGTAACACGCTCTCGACCGTTGCAAGGACACGCCACACTAAGATCTATATCCGCCGGCGCGTGGCAAGGATGACACGTGGAATGGCGGGTAATTTGTGACGTCATTTTGATCGTTATCATGACATGAACGGCAACCATCTTTCGACATCCATTCCCTGTGAGGATGACATTTCTACCATGGGATATTTTTTATATTTCGATTCTGAATGCACGCTTTTGCGATGTGTTGCCATTGTTCGCCGCCTGGCGACGAGAATGTCTGGATGGCAGTCAGTATAGCTTTCTATTTTAGTCGCCGCGCTGACAATTGCTACTATTGTGTGTCACGACCGCCGGTTAATTACACAAATATCGCTCAGGAAAACACCCTTATCTTTGGCGGGTGGGTGGGTATTTGTGTCTTGGAAAAGGATGTGAGTCTGTGTGGAAAGAGGTGGGGGGGGGGCAGAAGTTCTGACGCAGTTAACGCTGACGATGTCGCTGATCATAGACAGTCAATGCCATTTCAATTACATCCGGGCACTACATTCGGGCACTGTCCGACCCGATGTGCGTAAACACGCAGTAAATGATGGGAAATCTATGAAAGGGATGAAATGCATTTAATTTAATTTGAGACTCAATTATGGACGGAGACGCAACCTTTATTTGCCGATGAATGTCCGCTGACCATTCAATGTAAAACTGCTTATAAATATTAATATTAGTTAAAGTATTCATCGCTCTTCTCGATCCCCCCCCCATCCCCCGTCTTTTTTTATATATATTTTTTATATATATATATATGCGTCGTCGAAAACATTTATCCCGTATCCAATTTTTTTGGTATTATTGTTTTTTAACAGAAATACACATCAATGAGCACAGAGAGATACATCAATCACACATACAGATTCTTAATGTAAGTCTAAGGATTTAAAAAAAGCAAAAACAAAGTATGCTATCAGGGAGCGTCGTCCGCCTCATTTGGTGGCGGTCGGAAGAAATGTGTTCATTGAAGGCTTGCCATTCCCGTCTATTGTTGCTACGTAGAACTTCTGCCGTGTGCTCGCTGGCTACATGAGCTTTTAGGGTATTAACAAAAGGCGTTGTGGATATAGTACTAAAATTCTTAAACATTAATCCACATAAAAAAACATTTCCCTACTAATATATTTGATATACAATTGATCCGTCCGTTCTAACAATTTCCATTTAGCCAGGTTATACCCGCCGGCAGCAATTCTACTTAAAACCTTATATTGGAAGCTTGGCAATCTTGTGCTTCAAGTAATTTGCTGTGGTAGGGAAAAAAATGTTCTAAAATCAGCATCATGAAGGTAAGGCAACTGTTCAATCCATTTCGCGATGGAGGCAGGAGGCTTCTGGAATCTCATACACCCACCGGTTTTATAACTCGGCTAGCAGTTGTCCATTACACAATATATTACCTCGTGGGATAGATACTCTAAAAACTATGTTATCTTTTCCCATTATATGGCGATATTTGTGAATCGAGATTTTTGGTATCGCGTGAATAATACTGTTATGGAGCATCACATCCATATACATATTGTACCTATCCTCTAAATCAGATACACTAATTATTTCGACTTCGACATTCCAAAGGTCGCCTACTGTTTTTATACCGACATTTTCCCATTTTACATCAATACCATATTATTGTGTTTGCTTGCAATGTCCTTATCAATTAATATAAATTTGGTACGCCATAAATGTTCGTCTCGGATCGATTCCGCTTCAGGTTTCTCGTTGTTACATGTTTTACACCATTGACGTGTTGTGTTCTGGCGTATCACATCCACCTATAATAATGGAAGTACTCTGGCGACCATCCCGTGTCACAAATCGGAATAAACAATGGGCTGCATAGATAGGTTGATTCACCTCATCTTTACCGAGGGATAAAATCGGCATCAAATTTGCAAGATTTTATTCAAAAAGACCCCCATATATTCCACCTGAAGCTCAGGGCGCCTACCCTCTGGACTAGCGGTTCCGTAGTTTCCACAATCAATGCAAATACAAACCTGTCTAGACAGTTATACCAAATGACGGCACTTACTAGTCTCGTCACGTCGGCTTCTCCCCTTCTGACCCCACTGTGTAAACTGTGTTATAGGCAGCGCTGCATACATAGACAGGGTTTTTTTAAGGGGTTAATTGCGACACGAGACACAGCCATATTTGAAAATTCGACATTCGACATTGACCCCCAAATTCTGACACTGAGGATCTGACAAAGATCTGACATTGTAGAAAAAACACGACACTGAACTTCTGACTGACCTGACATCGACAAATATTTTTAAAAAGACGACACTAAAACTGCCAAAAAGCGACAGGAAACGTCGTGCAAAATCGACATTCGACACTGAGCATTTTGAAAAATCGACACTGGACATTGGACGCTCCCTTCCAGACCCTATATACACGCCCAACATGGGCCGAAAGCATAATTTGAGCGTTGCGTGACAGGCTATTTGTTTTTCCGGCAAAATCTAAGAGTTCTGAAACATTTTCAGATGACGGGTTCGGCGTTGGCGATCCAATTACAGTTGTGGAGCTTCTTGATGCTGTGAGCATGGGTGACGGCGGTAATGTAACGTGGGTGGAGCGAGGTCGAGTGAGCTATCCGAAAATCCGACAATACAAATACAATATACACAAGAATAAACTGGCAATCCATAGATTTTGACATGGTGATATATTCCATAATTTTAGATGGTTCCAATTCATATAATTCAATCAAGAGCGTCTGGTACATCGTAATGCATTTATCAAGGACACGCAGCCGACCGTTGTAACTGATCAACGACAGCGGCTTGGGTACGCCACGATATCCCTAGCTTTCCAATTAATCCCAGCTCGTGTCAATTCCTGTCTGATCTTTTTTTCGGTCTTATCTTTGACCTAATGACTTGACCTAGGCAGCATGCCGTGGGTAACTAGCCATAGCCGCGGAGTCCGTACCGAACCACCGCAGCAGTGACAAGGTTCAGTTTAATGTCTCGCCCATTGCCTCAGGTGGAATAATGTTGAATAAATGTTAGATATATTTGGCAATTGTTCATTATCACTGATATAAGATTGTGACGTGTCGTTAACTGAGCTCTAAAGTGATGCCTGGCTTTAGTTTTATGTCTTCAGAATCGTTCTCATGAGTTAATAAGCAGCGCTCAATTTCACTATATTGCTCTGAAATTTGTAATAGTTCTGATGTGTTTTACATGTGCAATCACGGCATACGGGTCGGTTGAGACCTGCCCCGGACGGATCGCAGACAGCCTCAAAGGCTTCCAGAAAACCGGCATCCTGCTTGAAATAGGAACGACGCTATATTAGGATCATGGCGAATCCGAGTTCACTGCTCGGATCTGGCTAGTTCTGGGAACTGCGTGATACAGTCTGTGATACCGCATCCGACACCAACATCAGGAAGCCATAGTATGTAATAGGCTATTAGTATACATAACACATTCACTAGACTTTTGGCTGGTTTGGGGGCTTAATTCGTTAGACACTGATACCAACAGAGGCATGAGAACTCATAGACACATACATACGGAGTGATGTGCTCCCTAGGCCTGACCCTCGGACTTATTAACCTTTGGGTAATTTTCCACAACTCCTTAAATGAAACATGTCCCTAAGCGCCCGGCTAACAATATGCCCCCTCCCCCTCCCCCCCTTCCCACCCTTGAAAATTATTTCGTACCCGAATGAAGTGTCATTCTGCTTGTTTAATGAAAGAACCAACGGCAAATGCAACATAAAAAAAGGTGCGGGCCCATTATATTTTATACACTCTACAAAAAATAGGCCAAAAATATATGGCAAAGAGCAAACCTCCCAAAAAAGATAGAGCCACAATTATTAAGAAACAAAAGACGTGACCATCCTGAAATTGAATAAGTCTGACTTAAACCATTCCAATTTGAATCCATTTGACTGCCAGAGGGTCAAACAAATATGGATATATATATCGCGGATTTTGAACATAAGTATTCCATTGAAACAAGTTGATTTTAGATTTTTGCCCACAGCTATGTTGCTTACGCTAAAAACAAATATTGTTCTATATACCATATTTAGAAAATGGCTCAAATGTGGACAAACTGATCCAAATCATTTTGATAAAATAAATTTATGGCGACCTTGTCAGATACAACTTAATAAGCTATTTGACGAGAGGAAAAACATGTAAGGAATCAAAATGGACAATATGTGTATTACTTTACCCTTTAAAGTATTTACTATTTTATAGTTCAATAAACCATTTATTTTTAAAAAGACCATATTGGAATGAAGTCCTCTCCAGGGACATGCCGCGCGCTAGTGCAGAGTAAAGAAAACGATGCGAGAAAACTTGATGGAGCAGACGACATTTGAACTGGCTGGGAGGGTCTTGCCTCGTGACAAGCCTCGTAATAAGCCATTCATCCCTTCTTGGTTCCATCATGGAACGCATTAGAATAACGTGGGTATGTTGAATGGTTACATTCGCGTTTTTATCGTGCCACAGATTGTAAAGTCTTATTTATTAATGAGCAACCGGCGTTGGGGGGAATATCACGTGGTCAGCCAGGGGGTGGGGGGGGGGGGGGCAATGAAACACATCTTCTGTTTATGCGACGCCGTTACCCGGTACCAGATATTTTCAGGTGGTGTTTTTTGAAACAGTGTTTGTGGATGAAATTTAAATGCGTTCCAGGGGACGGATTAACGATGAGATACGCGGTGAATCCCATATGGCTTGATGGATCTTTATGTCAATAATTCCTTTGATAAATTGATCGGTCTCTTCGATTCTGTACCAATGCAGTACCATGTCAGCACCAGTCAGGCACAATTCCAGCGCCATTCAGGCCTCATTCTATCACCATTTCAGCAATTGTTGGCCGTTTGACGTGTTGACGGCGGTCAGTCCATTTTCGTTGATGTGGTGAAAATTGTTACTACTGTGTGTCACAGTCACAGGATTGCCGAGGGTTGGATCAGTCGAACAAAAACAATCACAAATAAACTAATGAACTTTTATGCAACTATATATAACTGTATGCGAATGATAAATTGTAATACAATGGTTGCCTAATACAACGGTTGAGTTCAACCCTTGTTCCGTTCCCACTTGGTTGGCATTCAGTCTCTCGGGGATTTCCCGACTTCGTTTCTCGTTACAACAAAACTTTTCTTCTTAACACAAAACTTCTTCAACACCGTCTTCACACTTCATTAAAGTTCTTCTTTCATAACTTCCATAACATAACTTACGTAGGTAATATCTCTCTGTCGCTCTCTCTCTCTGGCTCTGCACTTCACAACATCTCTTCATGAGCATACACGCTCACGTGATCTAGGATTCGCTCAACTTATAGCCAGCCGTTCTTGCAAAACTGAAATTTATTATTGTGACAGTCACCACCGCAGATCAATGACACCCATATTGCTCTAAATACCCCTGATTGTTGTCGAAGTGGTGGCTGGATGGACGTTGTGCTTTGTTTTCCCTCTCTCAATTTTTTGTTGTACCGGAAGAATTCCGCCAAAGGTCGTTGATTAACGCTTTAGGCCCCTGTTTTTTCCTTTTGGGCATCATAAAAACCCGCCTAATTTTTGGCGTGGTGAGTGGGTGGATGGATGGGTATTTGTGTATGAGTGAGGGGTGGGGGTCACGGTTATCACGCTGACGATGGCGTTTATCATGGAGAGTCAATACGGTTTCAATTACATCCGGGCACTGTTCGACAACCGGGCACTACATCCGGGCACTACATCCGGGCATTGTTCGATAACCGGGCACTACATCCGGGCACTACATCCGGGCATTGTTCGATAACCGGGCACTACATCCGCGCACTGTCTCCGGCCTGATGTGCATAAATGCGCAGTAAAAGACGGGAAATTGGTTTTGAAATGGAATGGTCCAATCCATGAAAGGGATGAATAATTAATTCATAAATCATTTTATCTTCATAACATTTGCTTCTAGCCGTTAAAATTTTAATTAATTAATAACTATATATGGTAAAAGCTATGTTTCCCTTCAGCCACACTTCGATGCAGGTCCTTAAAATTACGCGGCTTCAAATTTACAAGATTTTATTCCAAAAAGTACCCACATATATTCCACCTGAAGCTCAGAGCGCCTACCATCCGGACTACAGGTGCCACAATCAATGAACATCTTTCCAGACAGACATCCCGCCTCACGTCGCTTATGTCTCGTCACGTGGACGACCTCTCCACTTCTAACGCCACTGTGTAAGGGCCCTTCAGCCCGAAAGTCATGCCATACCGTTATAGACAGTGCTGCATACATGAACAGCGGTGTTTAAGCGGTCAATGGCGACACGACACAGGCATATTTAACAAAAATGGACATTCGACATTGACCCCCAAATTCTGACACTGAAGATCTGAAAAAGCGACATCGACATCGGTGAACGATATAAATCAAAGATAAGATTGACAAGCAATTCCCCATAGTTCATGAGCATAAAGAATGTATGGATGGATAAATGAGAAGTAGAGCGTGCGGAGGGTTTCAGTTTTAAAATACTTCCGAGCTTTAGTAATTACGCCTAAGCCTCGTGCGATTTTTCCTTTTATATATGCTATGTGTTCCTTCCATGTTAGATTACTATTAATATACACCCCTAGAAATTTCGTGTTTGTGACTTTTGTAATACATTGACCCATTATCTCGACATTGGTGGAAGCTATAACTTTCTTACGGGTTGATGTAAATACCATGTACTTTGTTTTATTTACATTCAGTGTAAGTTTATTTAAACGTAACCAACGCACAATGAAATCTAATTCCCTATTTAAAAGGGAAAGGGAAATGTTGGCATATCCTCTAATTTTGTCCCTGTAATGAGAAAATTCGAATCATCGGCGAAAAGAATGCAAAACAATGTTTTACTCACTGAGACTAACTCATTTATATATAAAAGAAACAGGATTGGTCGCAGTATGGATCCTTGTGGTACTCCACAAGTAATTTTATGTCTAGAGGAGGTAGCTCCATTATACTCTACATATTGTACTCTATCAGTAAGGTAACTTTTTATCCAGTTTAACAGCACTCCTCGTACACCATATTTTTCTAACTTAGTAAAGAGTATGTCATGGTTTACTGTATCGAAAGCTTTTGAGTCAAGAAATACACCTAAAGCATATTCACCTTTATCTATTGCTGTTGCAATTTTATCCATAAATACGATGAGAGCAGACGTTGTGGAGTGCTGAGTTCTAAATCCGAACTGGTTATCGTGCAACAAGCAGTGTCTGTTAATAAACGTCGTTAATCTATTATGCATCAGTTTTTCAAACACTTTTGAGAACGTCGAAAGAATAGATATCGGTCTGTAGTTGTTGAATTTGTTTTTGTCTCCTTCCTTATATATGGGTATCACTTTCGATATTTTCAATTATTTTGGGAATCGACCCTCTGATAATGACAAGTTTAAAATATGTATCAGGGGTTCTTCTAAAATTAAATATACACTCTTAATGATTTTAGATCCTATGTAATCCCATCCAGGTAAGTTTTCTTTCAGTGACCACACTATGTCATGTAGTTCTTCTTTAATCACTGGTTCAAGAAACAGGCTCGCACCGTTCTTTAGTTAATGTAGCTGCAGGGTGAATGATCCTGGATATGAGGAATACTCTTGCATAAGGTTGAACCTATATTAGCGAAAAACTTAAATCCATTCGCAATGCTGTCTCTATCTGTAACTACTGAGTTATTGATTACAAATTTATCTTGGACATGCTTTCTTTTGGTGCGATTTATTACTTCTTTTATCACATTCCACGATTTATATGAATTACCACGGTATTGCAAGATCAGATTTTCGAAGTGGTCCTTTTCTGCATTTTTGAGGATTCTTAGTAGACTATTTTTGTAGACTTTGTATTCTTCCTTAATCTTTTCTTCTTTTGTCTTCGTGTATCTAAGGAAAAGTTTATTTTTAACCTTGATCGACGCTTTTAAGCCAGATGTCAACCACGGTTTTCTTTTCTTATAGTTAGGCGTGATTTTGGTTATTGGGAAGGTTTCATTAAATAAACTACATATACGACCATGCAGGGCTGAAAAGGCTTCCTGAGTGTCTTTCATATCGAGCATCGTCGACCAATCTGTTTCAGCTAACTTCTGCTTGAATATCTCTACGTTTTTCTCGTTGACACATCTCGTCAGCCTTGCATTCACATGGGTGTGCATGATATCCTTGTATGATATATAAAAAATTAGGAAAATGATCGGTTACATCAGTGTACATGATACCTGGAATGGAATTAACTACCTGGATATCGTAAGTGAAAATATTGTCGATCAGGGTTGCTGATGTTTTTGTTATACGTGTCGGTTTGTTTATAACAGGAAACAATGAATAACTGAACATCATGTTTGCAAAGTCGGAGGTTTCCTTATGAGTTTCATAGTTCAATAAGTTAATCACCAGTTAAATAAATGCTACTTCCCGCATCCATGCTTTGCAATAGGTCACGGAGTATGTCGTTAAGCACCTTTATATTTGTATCGGGGGGTCTGTATATTACACCAATAATGATGGTCTTCCCCGTCGCGTTGGTAGATTTATCTAATGCAATGAACAAGGTCTCCATGCTCTCATTAAATATTTTTAAATCATAGCGAACTCGAAATAACAAATTTTCTTTGACAAATAGAGTAACGCCCCTACCTCTTCTGTCACTGCGATAATTATTTACTGACGTATAGTTATCTAGACCATAAAGACCAACATTGTTTTCGTTATGCCAGGTTTCTGTAAGGGCAAGGACCTGAAATTCATGAGATAACGTACTCAGGTAAGATGTAAAATTAAGAAAGTTCTTTGGTAGGCTTCTTATATTCATGTGCATGATTGACCAAGTATTGTCGCCAGGTACTCCAGTTTTGCACACTGAATTAAAACTATCTTCCAGGAAATACTGGCAGCTAGAATTATACAACGTAGTTTCATTGTAATAGTGGATATCTGGATCGATATCACTCAGATAAGTATTGTCAGTTGCAATTAATTCAAATGGGTTAAACAGGTATTTCTCAAGTATATCAACCGGCAACATTTGGTTGCTAGACCCAGTATCTGCTAGATCGTTGACAAGTTCCTTATCGGGGACATCACTGAATGGAAAAATATCTGTAATACAGGAACTACAATACCAGGACTCTCTATGTAGGTGGGTTTGATCATTCCAGAGGACATATGACGCACACAGTATGTGATGTGATCTTTTACATATAGTACATATCAAGTAACGAGCAGTACTATTAACTTGTCTGGAGCAGACAGGACATGAATTAGGTAACATTAGGTTATTAGGTAACATATTTACATAATATAAAATCTTGTCTGCCCAAATGAAGAGGTTTGCCGTAAATTAGGTTGGGGATTGCGATAAATAAGGTTCGATGTCGGACTAAGCCGTGTACTGACATGATTGATATCTGCCACATTCCATATAAAGCAGTTACGACTCATGCAATAACCAAAAAATGGTACGATCACAATACATAAAAGAATACAGTTGGATGGAAACAAATGAAACAAAGGAAACAGAAAAACAATACATTGTTATACAAAATAGCACTCGAGGGATTCGAGCTTCAGAAGTTACATCGGTAGGTCATTATTATCTCCATACGTATCACTGACTGCCATGCAGGAACAATTGTATAAACACAAATTAGTTTTCTGAGCCATCGCAGGATATTTTAGGCTACTGGCCGTTCGCAAGGCCTGTACGGCAGTAATGCTAATCACGTGATGATTTAAACACACTTAACATAGCCTCGAAACAACCTGCTCTTGCGATGTGAGGAGCCAGCATCTCATATCGAGGTGGCCTTAGTTTTGCTTGCAGGTCGTTTGCAGAGTTATAAGTGAGCTTTACTTCATTTGTGGCTCGCCACGGGTTAACTGTACTGTGTGGTTGCAGCGAATGTCGGTCAGCTGCTGGTCAGTCACGGATGATAGCGCTGGTCACTTGTTGAATGCGGGTGGAGCGCGGCGGCTGCAGTCACACGAAGGACCCACTGCTCGCAAAAAGTGTCCCACTGGGCAGTGTGATACACTTCACAGACCAAATACCATTCTAACTCGCCAAGTCGCGAACCGACGTGGCAAACGAGAGCGATCGGCGGATTAACATGAATGGCAAGAGAGCAGATCAACATCTCTGGGTAGTGGTTTGACGTTTCTCTGGTGCAGTCAGTGCTGTGCCTTCGCTTGGGGGGTGGGGGGCTTCTCAAAGGCAATCTTCTATTTCTCCATGGTCAATAGTCTAAGTTGATGAAGATTCTGGTTGTCATATATACGACCGTCGACTTTAAGTTTACTTCCTGACAGGTCCGCCTTCTTTCCCATCCGCCTTGCAGCCTTTAAGTACGGAAGAAGTGTCCTCCTCTCTTCTTGGACTTTCCGTGGGAAATCTCGGTCAATAAACAGGTTACTTCCCTTGAGCCCTTTTTTAGCATCCCATACCAACTGCTTGTCAGGGTAGAATGCAAAACGGACTATAACGGGTCTCGACTTCCTTTCTTGAGTTGCCCCTGGTCGGGTTGCACTCAAGCGATGACAGCGCTCTATCTTAATCGTGGTTGTGTTGGCTATGTCCAACTTCTTTGCGAGCAGATTTCTAACTGATTGTTCGCAGTTTTCTTCCGTTTCCGGCAGTTCATGTAGTACGAGATTTTGACGCCTACTATATGTCTCGAGTGACACCTATCGTTCCTGGACCCGTTTAAGTTCATTGGTAATTTGACTTACTTGACCGCCCGCGTCACGCATTTGAAGGTCTATCACCAACGCCTTTAAGTCTCTGTTCTTTTTTCCAGGTAATCCATGCGTTCACTATTGAACGAAGCGGCTTGTTTAAGTTCGTCAGTCTCTGTCCTCAGAGCTTTTATGCTATCCATTATATCAGGGAGGCATGACACCTTGAGTAGTATATCCGCTAGGGTTTTCTGCATATCCTGAATATCCTGGGACATGGTAGTTGGTTCTCCCATAACGCTGGAAGTATCAGTTTCACATTCACCAAAACTGTGTAACGTTGGAAAGCACTCCAAGTGCGAGCTCCCAGTTTGGGTAAACCTTCTTAAGGCGTTAAAATGAACCACGGCTATGACGTACCTCACACGCCCTTCAAATGACTCCGTATCCAAATAGAGCGCCATGCGTCTCTAGAAATATAACGGGCTTTAGAGTGAGAGAAATTCGGCGCTCTTATGCAGAAGCGTGGCCGAATGTTATCCTACCCCCCCCCCCCCACCCCCCCTAGAATTAATTCATCGCCAGAGACATGTCGCGCGTCAGTGCAGAACAAAAAAACGATAAGATCAATATGAACGAGAAAACGTCACGCCAGACGACATTTGACGTGCTATGGCGCCGTCTCGCTAAGACAAACCTAGAACAAACTACCCGATGACAGCCAGTCGTGACCCAATCACACGGAGAAATCCGAGTCAACGACATGCTAGCAATACCTTTCAGTGCGTTAGACAAGACGCGGAATACGACATCCGGGGCGCTTTGTACCAGAATATCGTGGGTCGGCTGAATGGCTACACCCGTGTCTTGATCGTGCTACTAAATGTTGAGTCATGCTTCTTAATGGCCAACTGACATGGCGACGACGGGGGCCTCCCTGGTGTAGTGGTTAGCGCACTAGACCGCAGATCAATAGGTCCTGGGTTCGAATCCGGGCTCGGGCACCTAATCTGGGGCATGTTTCATTCCTTCATCCTTCATTGTCTCGGGAGGGTCCTTGGCCCAATTTAGCCTGTATGTGTACAAAAGTGGCCTAAAACACCAATATTCCATTCCATGGCGACGAATAATACCACAGCCTAGACGTGGTGTGTGAAGGGCCACTGAACCTCAGTGTCTGCTTATGTGACGCAGTTATCCCGGTTCCAGACATGTACGACTCAAAGGCGCGTCTTGGGAGGGACAAGCTATGCGGCGAATCCCAGATCCCTTGATACATCTTTACATCATTGATTCCGTTAATAATAATCTTCGCCGCATATGGCTTATTGTAAAGACCATCCATTTTGTAGTTTGGTTTGTTTTGCCAGCGAAAACACACCTTCAAAGTAGAGCAATATCTAGATATTGGCCAGCTGCTGGACAGTCTTGTCATTTACTGCTGAAGAAGGTCAGGTCATGTCAGTCGTGACCCCATCAGAGACACACAGACAGGCGTTTTAAAGGAGCTGAGCGCAACACCAGACCAATCCTTCCCCATCGTCAATTGATTATTGTCTGTTCCCCAAGTTGGCTTCCTGACAGGAGGATGTGGCCATCTGCAACAAGACGAGGTTGTGCGGAATAAGTTCTTTTCAAATCGATGTAATTCCAGTTCTGGCTTCATTCCAGATGCACCAACCAACAAACATGTTATGGCATGGGAAGGAACAACGGTAGTGGTATGAGATGCGAAATGATGTCTGAACGTTGACGGGTCCAACCGGGAAGAGTCTCCAGCTGATACCGATACATTGCCCAACAGCTAAAAGACATGGTATTGCAATTTTTATTTCTTTCGTGAAATGTCCATCCTTTTGGTACATTGACTTATCTTCCGGGTATAACACTAAATAGTCAAGTCAATTGCTTGATTTCTACACACCTGCGTTAAAGATAGTCCATATGGAAGCGCGGTTTATAGCGTTTAATTGTCATGTCAATAGCGTTCAATTGCTTGCTGAACTATTAGATAAGCTCCAAACACGTATTTTACCATATTACGCGTCAGTGGAGGCTTATATTTGGGAAAATATCAATCTAAGGGTTCCATTTTTTATATATATTTACATTTGAACGATGTTCAACATACCGCAAATCAAGAGTGAAAATAGTCAAGTATAACATTGATGATTTACCTTTTTCAGGTTAAAATACTTATAAAATAGCAGCACATTGCACCTTGAGAACATAACAGAGTTGACGCAAGAGTTCGGGGCGGGAACACAGCTAGACGAAGCCGGATGGGAACCTTCATTAAACTGGTAAGTCATCTTGAGGACAGGAAATACTAGTGCTGAAGAGGTTGGTCATTTGTTTTTAAGTTGAAGTTGCACCCAATCTCTCGACAGCAATGTGACATTTCCTCTACTTGCTATCGTTACCGCGGGAGCCGCGGAACCAGCTGCCGAGAATCCGGATGTACGTCATCCTTGTCAATGTGGCCGCCAGGGGTGTGACGTCACGTGACGGGCGCGTCTCCGTCAGTGGAGATCAGCAGAAGCCGGGATTGGAGTAGGAGAGGGTTGGGTGGGAGCTTGGCAGAGAAGTGCATAGCGGCGGACAATGATAAATTAACGAAATTGCCGAAATATTCCATCTCGTCCATCAAGGATCATTTCAGCTGCTTCAAGAACAGCGCGGGATATGCTCTTCAGGAGCGTCACATCCGGGAACCTGCAGTTGAAGCCTGGAGTGGGACGTGATTTATGATATGAGATTAACGGCGCGGGGCCGAAAGACGCCAGAGTGTGGTTTGTTACACAATGAATGTCGGCCGTCTTCCGTCTCGACGGCCTCGTGTAGAGGACACGTGGCGCCCCCAAGCGGGCAGTATTCATGGGCCGCCAGTACGAGAGCTTGGCAATGGGCCTGACACAGTGCTGCCATTAACGGTGTTTTCACTGTTGTAAAACACGTATGCCGCTTGTGTTGTTCTGTGACGGTTCAGCTGCTGACGTCACAGCTGAGTGGTGTGTTTTACTATACGAATGAAGAATGAGTCAGCTAGCGCTGTTTATCTAAAAGAAGAGAAAAGTTAAATGTGACAACCAGAGTCAGTCCCGAGATGACAGATGACTGAACCGGCGCCAACTGACCTTGGTGGAACCTCCACGGCCGTTAACCTTTGACCTTAGCTCCGCCAGTCAGGCTAACCCGCTGACATCCGAGAGTGGCCAGCACCTGCCAGAAACCGACAGCGCTATGTCCAGCTGTCAAGCGATGTACTGGTGCTAACCTATGACCGTATCGGGAGCTCACGTCGCCTTCACAACTAAAATTTCTCAACTGTTAACGTGTTTAAGTTGACTTTGCTCAACCCTTGATACCGTGCTTGGTAGTAGCGTACCATTAAATCACGGCTATAGTGCTGGTGTGGGTGGCGTACCATTAGATCAGGCCTACGTACACGGCCGATAGGGTGCCGGTGTGGATGGCGTACCATTAGATCAGCGTTACGTACACGGCCGATAGGGTGCCGGGGTGTGTGTCGTAGAGTCTCCTGAATGGTTGTTAATCAAGGATGTGATGGGCGGAATCCATTTGAGTCTCCAGTGTGTTGGCGGCTGGCGGAATCCACCCAAAACGCTTTTTGGGTGAAGTTGAGTCTAGGTGTGGTGGGTGTGGGGTGTCTGCGTTTGCGTAGCTGCTTGGAGAGAGAACTGGGTTACTGAATATGTCCTAACGCATCCTGACTTGCTTTGCCCCGGCCCCCGGGCCTAGCAGAGCGCAGGATTACCTGGCTGTAACCAGTGGCATTGCGCCCTTTCATTGCCTCTCCGCCCTGTTGCGGGTCATCAAGCAGAAATTGGACTGCGGGTCTGACCTTGAACCTGCGCTAGGCCGAGACATGGTATTACCCAATTACCTTCAAAAGTATCATTACCTTCGTTCAAGCGCGTAAAGTTTCTCCAGTCCAATCACTGTTATCACGATCAGAGGGAGAACAGCAGACTGTTAGTCTGCAGCCATCGGCTTCTGGACATCGGTCTCACAATTGCTTGATTTTTTTAAGATGAAAGCCGCAGTTCGCCTTCTTTGGCGGCCATGCGATGCGACACTTTTGTGTGTCCCGAAATAGGCCTGCAGGTGGCTGTAATCTTGCATACATATTAACGTCGGAGATAATGCAGATAACTTTAAATTAACAAATATCACAGACTTTTTCGGTTGCGATTAATAAAATGAAACTTTAATTTACTCCTGGCTTATTAGCTTGCCGCAATGTCAAATGTACCACGAGTAACGTCGAATGACGAATTATCTTAGATCAATGCAGAATAGCGTCCCATATTCCATGATGAATATTCTTGGTTCACGGCAGAGTAACAACCTATCTCGCATCAAGAATGTTGGATCACTGAGGAGTAAGGTCCCATCTTCCATAAAGAATGTTCTTGGATCACGGGTGAGTAACGTCCCATCCTCCGTAAAGAATATTATTGAATAACTGTGGAGTAAGGTCCCATCTCCCATAATGAATGTTAATGGATCACTGCGGAGTAAGGTCCTTTCTTCCATCCAGAATGTTATTGGATCATTGCGGAGTAACATCCTATCTTCCATAAAGAATGTTCTTGGATCCAGCGGCGATCACAGGGTGCAATTATAGACAAGGTTTTCGCACGCGTGACGGGTTGTTCCAAGAAATCATTTCCCTCCATTCCTCACTACCCCACTTACATCTACACTTCTACACACCCCCCCCCCCCTCTCTCCCCGCGCTCTCCACACACAATACAGTCTCCACACTACCAACCCATCCAGTCCACTTCCGTCGAATGTACCAAAATCACTTCCGCTGATAACATGGGGCGGGATAGCTTCGTGCGTGAAGATCACATGAGTTTAGGAGCACACAGGCAGAGCCCCCTGACGACGCGTTGGTTGGTTGTTTATTCAGGGCGCTGTAACCAATTCTGGTCATATCGCGTCAATGGAAGAAGAAAGGGTAGACGGAGCCATGTCCCCGGGGGTAACCCCACTACTCTTTGCAAAGAAGAACATAGCAGCTTCATCCTGCGGCCACACAAACGTGACCACAGCAGAGCTCGAACCACCGATCCACGTTCCGTTAGGCTCTCATGTGGCCAGAGCGAGCGTGCTGACCCACTGAGCTATCGAGGCGGCCCCCGGGGCGTTTGGGCGCTACTTTATGGGTGGACAAGTTATATACACCGCGGCGTCACGTGTCGTCTATCCCCTTAAAGGACAGACGAGCTGGGCAATATGGTCGCCCTACATCAGACCCGTGTGACAGAGGCTATAAGGCGGAAGTGCTTCACACTGGGGAAACGGTGGCCTCCAACTGGTAGTAACCCGGGCCCTGAGAGGGTGCTTCCAGGAAGAAGTACCGGACACCGGGTAATGAATGGGGTGTAAATCCTGGTCCGTGTAGAGGCAGTGGGAGATGCACACGCCCCCTCCCCCCCCCCCCTTCGGTTCTCATGGCCACACACCCCAAGTCATCGGTTTTCAGCGTCTCTAGTGGCATTGTAGGCGTTGCCAGGCACGACAACTTCAAGTCGCTACATGGGTAGCAATAAAAGAGGTAAGTATGCAATACAATGGAACAAGTACGCTAAGCTACGTTATAGAGCAAGGCACTGCAACGTAAAACAATACTCCATAAGGTTACACAAGGCAACAACAAAGAATATAAATATAATAATAATTATAATATAATCATGAGAGTTGGCTGTTTTTGATCTGTTGTAAGCCATTTGGACACACACCATAGTGGCGGCCGGCGACGTAGGCGGGACGGGGGGTGCAAGATAGATTGAAAATGTGACTTATTTTCTGTCAGAGCTACAGCGGATAACCATGGGCCTTTGTCACTTTGAAGTTGGAATTCCCCGAAATATCCCGTGGTATGCACGGGTGTGGTTGGAAGGGAGGTGACGCAGTGTCGTATGGATTTAGTCACCCTTAACGCTAGCTGTTTCTCGGCGCGCGGAAAGGGGGGGGGGAGAGGGGGGGGGGTTGTGTCGGGGGAGGGGCTGAGGGGTGTCCATGGGATCCAGTCTCGCCATTTTTGAACATGCAGACCCTTTGATGAGGATTTTTTTTCTGCGGACCCAGAGTCTTCGATCCCAACTTTGAAAAGCCAGGACAGCCTCCGGTGTCGCTAGATTTGGTATGGATTTAGGCAATCCTACCGCTGGCAGTTCGTCGGCGAGAGGGAAGGTTGAAGGGGTGGTGTGGGGGGGGGGGGCGTTGAACGGGATCGCCCTGTTTGAACAGGGAGACCGCGTGATGGTGCGAGATAAATTTTGCTGTGGACCGCCATCGACAAATTTACACAGAATGAAACCGTCTAAGTATATATGTCTGTTTAAACACCTTGACTCATGGGTTAAACCAGCGCGACAAGATCAAGCAGGGGGAGGCCACTGCCACCATGACGTGGCGCAGGAATCTCATCGCCAGGGCAGCCAGCCTCTGGGAGAGACAATACCTGCTATGTATACGCGGCATCTGTCTTATATGCCTCGCATGTAATGACAATGTGATAAGAAGATGCGTCATCTGCAGTATTCTGGGTGTGAATATAGCCCATCGAGCTGCATAATGTTGCATAATGTGAATATTGGGTTGTGATCATAGGGTGAACTGGGGAGTAGGGTGTAGGGGTGGAGGACTGCCATCAATATGTATCAGATAAAAGGCGACCAGAGTTAAATACTGTCAACAAGAGGGGAGGTTGAGAGTGGGAGGTTATACCACTCAACTTGTTAACTCATCACACATTCCCCGGACGGGAGACACTGACAGCCTAGTTACATGCCGCTTGTCATATCAAGTTAGTTTTCTATGCCGGCAACTTACCAAGGGATATGTTAGTGCGTCAATAGGTTACGGCAAGAGGTCATGTCGAGAGGTCAAGGGTAACTCGAAAAGAGGTTACGCCAAAAGTTACATCAAAAGCTTAGGTCAAGAGGTTACGTCAAGTGGTTACGTCAAGAGGTCGCGTCAAAAGGTTACGTCAAGAGGTCGCGTCAAAAGGTTGCGTCACGAGGTCGCGTCAAAAGGTTTCATCAAGAGGTCGCGTCAAAAAGTTGCGTCAAGGGGTCACGTCAAAAGGTTACGCCAAGAGGTCGCGTCAAAAGGTTACGTCAAAAGGTAACGTCATGAGGTCGCGTCAAAAGGTTGCGTCAAGAGGTCGCGCCAAAAGGTTACGTCAAAAGGTTACGTCAAATGGTTACGTCAAGAGATCGTTTCAAATGTTACGTCAAGAGGCGGTCCTGTCAGCAATTCACTTCGAAGGGTCACCTCAAAATGTCACTTGCAGCGGCCACGTCCCGATCTTCGTGAAGAGTGAATTCCGAAACCCTTGTCACTTATGAACACATAACACGTGTGTGCATGTCAGGACACGGGATCTAACCTTTACAGATGCAATAACAGGACAAACGATTCTGTCAGAGTAACAACAATATTAACAGCGATCTGACACGGCAGCCATTTACATCAGCATTCATGGCCCTGGCCCGGCAATAACACGCTGACACGGACAAAGGACGCGGTGGCGTGAGGAGTGGGAAGCTGGGGACGACAGGTCGAAGGGTGTCATTCGCCAGAAGGCGCTTGTCATAATCTACAGGGGGCGTGGTCGCGCGTCCTTGACCTTGGAAGCTGTTGTCCCACGGGTGTCTGTGTTTGTGACCCTCTGGTGACTGATGGCTTGTCCTGAGCCATTGCAGCTCAACGCAACCAGGGAACGCCGAGCAAGTTACTGCGGCCACAATGGACTCTTATAGGCACTTCATTGTCACACAATAGCCACTGTCACGTAGATTTATATGGCAACCAATAGCCCTAAATGCAACTAAAAAAACTAAACAATATCTGCTAATCTGATGGATTGTAAGATAAACTGGTTCTTGCCGACGAGGACAATTATTCCGAATGTCTAGGCAATTTTAGCCTATAAATTACCATGAACAATGACAAATGTATGTGTTTTTTTGTTCTTGACATGGTGGTACGAAATGCGACAGTGCGACTGCAATGACTCATTTGTGCGCCGCGCGAGAGTGAAAAACCGAAACGTAAACGTATCGGTGCTAACGGATCGGGATGCGTATCAGTGGCGCGGAAACGTAGTGCAATAACTCTATTGACTGACCCCAACCAGCGTGAGCGCCGCGCGGGTCAGGTCAGATACGTTGCGGTCCTGCCGTGCGTGGGTCATATACAGCATAAATGAAATTACACCGTGGATTAAGACCTCACATACGCCATCGCCTTGATAGGGATAAGCTGTCCAGGCTGGTTGGCGTATATTAAACTGCTATTGTATTTCACACATTTATATTTATATTATTTAGTGTTTCATGCCAAGTGTCACTTAAATAAATTATTCTACTACTGCATAAAAGGTCCAGGCAGGTTGGCGTATATTAAACTGCCATTGTATTTCCCACACTTATATTTATATTATTTGGTGTTTCATGCCAAGTGTCTTTTAAGTAAATTATTCTACTACTACTACCCCATCGTCTTCGTAATCCATCCCTGATAAAACTGAAGTTGAATGATCACGATGGACAACGTTTCATTATCGCGGTATCGTTGTGGTATTGTTGGCTGGTGACAGCCGTGTGAGTAGCGAATCGCGGATCAATCTCTGCATGTATTGACATAATAACCTGGCTGGGTTAAGTGGGTCATAAAATAGCAGAATAGACGCGGGGCACGGTTTGTAAGGTGAGGGCACGGGGTGGGCGGGGGAGGGGGGGTGCTACTCGATCCGTCTTCAGTAAGGTGCGTGTGTGAGTGCGTTTCCTGACGAGGTAACTGTTAGGGCTGACATATGTTCCCGGTATGGACGTTGAAGTCGCGCTATCGTCCTATCGAGCGAATATCTCACATATGGCTCAACCTATGACGTCACGCCCTCGTGCTAGATAGAGAGAATGCCTCACACATCTCACAACCTATGTCACTAACCCTCGTCGTCCTATATTTAAATAATACCTGACATGGGGAACCATCTGTGACGTCACGAAATCGTCATAGATCTAGATACCTTTCATAGCTAACAACCTATGACGTCACGCCCTCATTCTAGATCTAGCTAATACCTCACATATCAAACAACCTAAGACGTCACTCCCTTGTCATATATGTAGATAATACCTTTCATAGCTAACAACCTATGACGTCACGCCCTCGTCCTATATTTAGATAATACCTCACGTACGGAAAAACCTATGACGTCACATCCTCACCCTAGATCTAAAGAATGCCTCACAATTGGATCAACCTATAAAGTTTCGCCCTCGTTCTAGATCAAGTTAATGCCTCCCATATGGAACAGCCTATGACGTCACGCCCTTGTGCTCCATCTAGAGAATATCTCGCATAAGAACCTACCTGTGACATTATTTTCCGTCGCCCTAGATCTAGAGAATGCTTCTCATTTGATATGAATAACACTATGACGGCCCGCCTTCGTACTAGATTTCCCTGTGGGCTTGGTGATAACAAAATAATATTACAGTGATTGACAGTAAGTTTGAGAGTATCTCCGATTTTGCTTCTCTTAAATGTTAATAAATTCATTTACGTCACGTATAATGTGTTTTATTGTGTAATCACATATTTATTTGATTATATAGTTGAGTATATTTAACATTGTGCCATAGCAGCGACCGGCTTATATGTTGAACTTGCAATCCACAAGGTTTATATTTCACTTCTATTATGTTTACACTCACCCATGATGTATCTCTAAATATACGTATTAATAGTGACGGGCATTTCTTATTTGGCGAAATGTGTCTCATGTCATATGGGAGCTCATGACGCTCATATCCACGGAATAGGACTTGTTTACAGGTAAGGTATTGTCAAAGTGCCGGTTTGAATCTTAATGATATTGGCTGGTAAAACTGTATCATAACAGCGCTGGCCCAAAGCATCATGCTGTTGGATGGAAAGGCTATAAAAGCGCTCAGACTCGAAGCATCATGATCTTGATGTGTGTGCCCCCCCCGCCCCCCCCCCCCCCCCCGCAACGCGTGACGGCCGAGGGTGACTCGTCACCGTGGCCACCTCGCGCTATGTCAGACGACATCCGGGGCCAGGTAGGTGTCGACCGGAAGTCTCCACAGACAGCAAGGATGACTTCCGGTTTCCCGGTGCGAGTCACTGCCATGTATCTGCCTCGTTAATCACCACCCGTCGCTTGCCCGTATAGTTCGTTTGACCCCATCCCACACCGTCCTATAGCTTGGGAGGGGGGGGGGTCATCATTTCGTAGTTGAAGTGAACGTGTTCTTGCTCTTCGTCTTCGTCAAATTGAGACTTGGTAGACCGACCAGCAAGTTCTTCGGGATGTTATTGACAGATCGGAAATAAGCAGGGGCTTAGGACAAAACCGGCGTTTAGAACTACTTCGTCTGGTAGGGCGTCACCTAATGCAAAGTTAATGGTTCTGTCGTTTAGGAAACAAATCGTGTTAGCTTAGAGGGCAAACCCGGTTTTAATAGTTTATGTTTTATGCCGTCTTGCCACGGGGAGTCAAACGCGTTTTTCACATCTAGCAGGATGGCCCTGACGATACCTGGTGGAGATTGGAGACACAAGTGGGTCGTTATTACCATCCTCTTCTGGGAGGTCAATTTTTAAGTTAAGTGAATCAGCTTCCTTTCGAATGAAATCTTTAAAAGTAAAAATCGTCATCGAACCTTCGTGGGTGTTATGGATGTGGTGTCGGCGGGCCTCCTTGTTGCTATTTGTGCGACAGCCCTCTGGCATTTTGAGGTGCATGGGGTGTTATGGGATCACTATTTATTTCTCTACGCAGTGAGGCGTTTACAAATCGCCCACAAACTCTTGTCCAAAAATAGGGTTGAGAGAGGAGGTAGCAGATTGCCATTGGTGCTGATGAAATAGTTTTATTTCATTTTCAATTTAATTCGCCAGGAAGTAGTTTTGAGGGTAAAGCAGTTTCATGCATAGCCTAAGCAGAGTGTGTTTATGTTTAATGCGATGTATGGGGTAATGTGGTTACTTTGTGGATTACTATCGTTATTGAACAGGATTTATGGTAGGCACCGGTTATGGCTACTTCTAAAGCAGAAATTACCTTAATTGGATTTAGGGCCTTTTGGGCCTACGCAACAGGTCCTAAAAAAAGATTTTCCTGGGGAATCTGGTCTGATTAGTGGAGAGGGATTTTATACAGGCACGAATAGTCAGGTACAGGTGGATGGGTAGGTGGCAGCTGCCGACCCCTTTCCCCACAGAGCATTCAGAGACAAGAGGTAGTAGATTGTCAGTGACTATAGCATCTGTGTCTCTGGCCTCTTAACCCTTTTATCTCATTACTGCACAGGTTTATTGCCCCGGCTCAACGCACGATTGTCCACAGGTGGGATACAGTCCCACATCACCCATCCATTGTCAACACCCCCAAGCCCCCTCTTCCCTCTACCCTCACCACCCTACAGTTTCGGCTCCACGGATCCCAAAGCAGGGATTCACCAGATATGGACGGCCCGTTCAGCAGGCGTCGGCTAGAGACGTCTACCTGCAAGGACAATGGACCAATATGTTTTTTTTTATGCTAGCTTTAATACACGCAAGGGTTAAAGTGCTACTGTAACAATCCGAGGTTTCGATGCGGATTGTGAAGCTAAGTGCGGTGCCCACTGATGAGTGAGGCAGGAGGCTCGTCGCGCAAGGAAGGAGTGACAATGCGGAGTGGGGCTGAGGAGGCTGGGGTGGTGGAGGATCAACGGCTGGCTATGATCTTGTTATATCCTTATGAATAACTGACTCGTCCTGCTGGTATCAGTAACTGTGGCTGATATATATGCATAAACTAATGTAGTGGCATGACCCTTTCGTGTGTGCGTGTGTCTACACTTCATTGGAGTTGCTTGCCCTTACCCATATGAGCGGTTCCATCTATCTATGTCGGTGAAAAATAATATGGAGACAACCCTGGAAAACTGTCTCTGGGATGAAACGCTGGTTACCCTGTCAGTTCAAGTATTGCGGTATTATCTTCAATACGTTGTATACGGTGCTGCGGTTTCACAGATGGCCAACTCGTCCCCATCTCATGGCCAATTAATGTCGGGGATGTCTGTATTTAAGGTCAACATAAGATGCAGCAGCTGTTACACTGTAAGTCAATGCACTTGTCCATCATAGAAAAGCTGCAAAACCCAACACAAAGACGCCGAGCAGTGTCGTTTTGTAGTCATATCCATCTTCACAAACCAGCGTACGTCCCCCATAGACTGGACGTATACCTCGCGCCGTTACCGATGGAACTGCCACATTAAATTCTCCCGGTATGGGGACAGTGAAGCGACATATCCGGCCCCGACTCTGTGGAGGACAAAGCCGGGAGGTATATTACATAACGTCAGATAGACCGGCGCCCAATGTCGTTAAGCTCGCCACAACTCACGCCTCACCCCACCTGCTCGGTACCCGGATGTGGCCGTCCTGACGGGCACATCGCCAACGCTTCTTGAAGTCGCCGAAGTGGTCTTTGATGGAGCCAAGGTCATTTCGACCACCCCTCCCCACCCCCGCACTCGTCCCGCACGTCCATATCTTTCTTCCCTTGCCAACGGCCCTCGCCCAGTGTCATGCGCGGGCCACAGAATGTCTGGAGGGGATACCTGCGGAAGTAGGGTGCAGCTTTGGATTAAACGTTAGACTGGGTTCGGCTGGGAGTTACTCTTAACCAAGGCACGGCCTTAGATGCTTGCCAGCCATAATAGCTAGCCATTACGCCAGTAATGGATGCGAAACGTGGCTTTAAATAATACCAACACAAGTGAACTATAACAAAGGAATGTGCGCACAAGTTATAAACTGGGCCAATATTGTCTAAATCATACATAGCAAGTTCCATGACTGTACCATCAACCAGTGAAACAATTCATGTTCCCAATGAGGTGTTTTATAATGTCTCCTATATTTACATGATGTACTACTCGCTGTCGTGCATTCACCATTTTGGCGAATGCACTCCAGCTCGTTCTATAACGTACCTATAAAATTGTTATAACAAGGCATGACATGTGCTCACGTTTGGACACAGGAATTGACTATTGTGTCAATTGCACTGCCCGACGAATACATGAGGCACATTGTGGAAACAACGGTTCGTCATTGTGAAGCCCCAGGGGGAAGGGTAGGCGTGGGAAGGCGTGGATGCAGTAGACATTTTAGAAGTCATTGCTTCTAATTTTCGTGAAAACATCGCCCCCTGAATAGCGATATGACGGATATAATAAGAAATGTATGCAATCGATAACTGTGGAATTTCCATCTATTTTGAGATTTCTGATCTAACCCGCCCCTTTGGTGCTTAACATTGACTTAAGCATTCCACTGTTTGTCTTCAAATTGGCAAGTTCTGTCAACACCAGCCAACTCGGCTCCTCTCAGCTCAGCTCGACTGGTTATACCGTGACACTTGATGAGTCACTATTAACAACTGTTCTTTATGTAGATAATGCACAGTTTTTCCGTTCATTATTAAAATAAAGCACTGTTTTGCCGTTTTTTATTTGAATAACGTACACTTACGTTACTACAACACGGCTATTTTTTATCCATTCTTCAAGATAATGAACACTTAAGACAATGGCGTGACGTTACACATTTTTTTAAATTCTAAGTTGAATGCACGCCTATCACTTAATAACACATATTCGAACATTATGGCAGAAACTTGCAAACAATTTCTGATTGCATAACGCTTTAGGCTCCTTATTTTCTCTTTTGGGGCATCTGTCATCCGTTATAGCGCAATTGATGGCTAGAGTAACTGTCGAACGCTCATGTGCTTGACTTGGCCCGCCCGATCCATGGTAACACGCTCTCTACCGTTGCAAGGACACGCCACACGAAGATCTATTTCCGCCGACACGGGACATGAACGGGTAATTTGTGACGTCATTTTGATCGTTATCATGACAGGAACGGCAACCGTCTTTCAACATCATTCCCTGCGTGGATGACATTTCTAGCGTCTGATATTTCTTATACTTCGATTCTGAATGTACGTTTTTGCCAATTGCTGCAACCGTTAATCGCTTGAAGACAGGAAAGTCTGGTGCGCAGTCACAATAGCTCTCATATATCAAGGTTTGTCGCCGTGGTGACAATTGTTACCACTGTGTGTCACGACCGCAGATCAATACCCCCTTCTTGTTGTCTGACTAGTGGGGGGATGGGTATTGGTGTGTGTGTGGGGGTGGGTGTGTGTGTGTGTGTGTGTGTGTGTGTGTGTGTGTGTGTGTGGGAGGGGGGGTGGTTGGAGGCGCGTTTCTCATGCAGTTAACGCTGATAATAGATTTTATCACGGAGAATATGGCGTCAATTACATCAGGGCACTGTCTGACCTGATGTGCGTAAACACGCAGTAAATGACGGGAAATCGGATTTCAAATAGAATGGAATGAAAGGGATGCCCTTTGTTTTATTTAATTTGTGGCTCAATGATTGACAAAGACTCACTCAGCATTCTTTCTTTTCTTTTTTTCTTCGGCGATGAATGTCTCCTGTCCAATCACTGTAAAGCTGCTTACAAATGTTAATATTAGTTAAAGTATCCATTGATTATCTCTACCCCCCCCCCCCCCGCCCCCGCCACCCCCCCCCCCCGTCCCACTCACAAGCCTGAATAGACAATGCGCTGAATATATAACTTGATTCGCCTCACCTTTGCACAGACATAAAGAGGAGCAAAGCGAACAAAAGTAATATTATGTTAACCTCTCCGCCTACTCAAGTACTACTCGCCACTTGATAATTCCTTGAACCAGCTGAACGGGCCACTAAACATTGAAGACTCGACGTACGTTTTGTGCTGCGACAAATAAAAACGCAAAGACTTATCTTCATGCCATTTGCTTCTAGCCAATAACATTTGAATTAATTAATAACTATTCATCATAAAAGCTAGTTAACTTTCCCACCACCATTTCAATGTAGTTTCTTAAATCCAATTTGCAAGATTTTTATTTTAAAAATACCCCCATATATTCCACCTGAAGCTCAGAGCGCCTACCATTCGGACTACAGTGCCGCAGGTACCACAATCAATGAAAACCTTTCCAGACAGACATCCCGCCTCCGGTCGATTATTCGTCTCGCCACGTGGGTGACCTCTCCATTTCTGACGCCACTATGTAAAAGCCCTTCCGCCCAAAAGTCACGCCATGCCGTTATAGGCAACGCTGCATACATGGTCAGGGTTGTGTTAAGGGGTCCATAGCGACAGGCGACACAGGCATATTTGAAAAATCGACATTCAACATTGACCCCGAAATTCCGACACTGAGGATCTGAAAAAGCGATATCTATACGGATAGTGACAGTTTAGAGAAAAAAATGACAACTGCTGTGCTGTGCATTTTTCCAGCAGAATCTGTGGGTTACCGACCGCAGTGAGATATAAGGCCTAGTTTTATGAAACGTTTTCAGATCACTGCTCGGACCGGGCTAGTTTCTGGGAACTGTGTGATAGAGTCTATGATATAATAGGCTATTAGTATACATAACACATCCACTAGGCTTTTTGCTGGTCGGATCGTTTTTAAAGGGAACCGCCAGCCTGGCCTGGCTTAGAAGTGACCGCCAGCCACAATTTCGCCACTTAACCAAGAGGCAGCCCTTTTTGGAGGTGTGTGAGCGATTGAATAATAAGGAGACGATACTCTAATTATATGTAAACCGGAAATGACGCCTAAAAAAATTGCTGCGATGCTAACTCCAATCATGGCTGTTTGATGGCGACAATCGTCGCAAAACGTATATCAATTTCAATGAAACCCTTAGATCGTGGTTTGCTGCACGGCTTGGAACTGCCGCAAGTCATCAGCAAATCGCTACCCTTATCTCTCGTTGTATGCCTTTCCCTTCAAGGTTACCTCCTCTGTGAAGAGTTGACTTCCAGTTAAAATGCAAGGCGGCGCCACATGAAGGGTCACAATATACAATATACTCCGGCAAAATGGCGCATTTCTCGACATTAGTGGATGCGGTTTGACTTAATTCTCCTTTTCTCCTTACCAGTATCCCGAAACGAAACGCTAACACTCGCCAATTTGATTTTATGATGTAAACTGTGAGTGCAGATCGTCAATAAATTAGGATGGACACCCGCTTCAATCTAAATCATTCACAGAATATATGCACATCATATGCAGCGATGGGATCTCTCAACCTCCCCATCATACATTTCAGAGTTTGAGTGAACCTTCATAAAGTGTTAAAATGAACCATGTGCCCTTGATAACGGGTAAGACGTACCTGGCACGCCCTTAAAATGATTCCGTATCCAAATAGAGCGCCATGCGACTTTAGAAACCAAACAAGAGTGAGTCGGAGAAAATCCATAAACAAATTCTGCGCTCCCAGCGTACCGCAATGTAATCCTAGGCCTAGGCCATCCTAGAATTTATTCCCCGACAGACCCATGGCGCGCGTCAATGCAGAACAAAGAAGCGATAAGATCAATTTGCACGAGAAAACATTGCGGCAGACGACATTGTACGTGCCATGGCGGGGTCTCGCTTCTTGTTCCCGCAACAACACACCCTGCAGTAAATCATTCCGCTCTTGGCTCCTTTATGGAACGCCTTAGACTACCGAGCGAAAGACTAAGACTAACTTGGAATAAACTACCCGATGACAGCCAGTCGTGACGCAATCAAAGAGAAACATCGATGACTTACTAAGAATATCTATCAGTGCGTTAGACAAGACGCAGAGCACGACATCCGGGGCGTTTGTACCAGAATACCGTATGTCTGCTGAATGGTCTTTATCGTGCTACTAAATGTTTAGTCACACTTCTTAATGGCCAACTGACACGGCGACGAATAATACCACAGCTTAGGCGTGGTGTGTAAAGGGCCACTGAACCTCAGTGTCTGGTTATGTGACGCGGTTAGCCCGTCTCCAGACTGAAAGGGGCGGCATGGAAGGGATATGCGGCGAGATATGCGGCGAATCCCAGATCCCAGTGATTACATCAGTGATTCCGTTTATGATGATCGGTCTCTTCGCCGCACATGGCTTAATGTGAAGACCATCCATTTTGTAGTTTGATGTAGTTTGCAGAAACGTTTTGCAAGCGAAACCACACCTTCAAAGTAGAGCAATATCTAGATATTGGCCACCTGCTGGACAGTCTTGTCAAGTACTGCTGAAGTAGGTCAGGTCATGTCAGTCGTGACCCCATCAGAGACACACAGACAGGCGTTTTAAAGGACCTGAGCGCAACACCAGACCAATCTTTCCCGATCGTCAACTGATTATTGTCTGTTCCCCAAGTTGGCTTCCTGACAAGTTGACATTTGGAGGATGTGGCCATCTGCGACAAGACAAGGTTGGGCGTAATAGGTTGTTTTCAAATGGATGTAATTCCATTTCTAGCTCGATCCACTCCAGATGCACCAGCCAACAAACAGGTTATGGCATGGGAATGAACGACGGTAATGGTATGAGATGCGGCTTTATGGGCTGGACGTTGAGGGGTCCAACCGGAGAGAGTCTCCAGCTGATACTGATACATTGTACTACAGCTAAAAGACATGGTATTGCAATTCTTATTTCTTTCGTGAAATGTCCATCCTTTTGGTACATTGACTTATCTTCCGGGCAAAATATTTTACAGTCATGTCGAATTCTTGATTTCTACACATCTGCGTTACAGATATTTCATATGAGAGTGCTAAATTATCCGGTTTATAGCGTATAATTGTCATGTCTATAGCGTTTAATTGTAATGTCAATAGCGTTCAATTGCTTGCCGCCGAACTATTAAATAAATTCGAAACACGTATTTTACCATATTACGCGTCATATTACCACATTTATTATATATAGTAACATTTGAAGGATGTTCAACATACCGCAAATTCAGAGTGAAAATATTAAAGTATAACATTATGATTTAATTTACCTTTTTTTCAGGTTAAAATACTTATAAAATAGCAGCACATTGCACCTTGAGAACATAAAAGAGTTGACACAAGAGTTCGGGGCGAGAATACAGCTAGACGAAGCCGGATGGGAACCTTCATTAAACTGGTAAGTCATCTTGAGGACAGGAAATACTAGGGTTGGAGAGGTTGGTCTTTATTCCTTTTTAAGTTGAAATTACACCTAATCTCTCGACAGCAGTGTGACATTTCCTTCTTGCTATCGTTCCCGCGGGAGCCGCGGAACCAGCTGCCGAGAACCCGGATGTACGTCATCCTTGTCAATGTGGCCGCCAGGGGTGTGACGTCACGTGACGGACGCTTCTCCGTCAGTGGAGATCAGCAGAAGCTGGTGTCGGAGTAGGAGAGGGAATGGGTGGGAGCGGGGGAGGAGTGTGTATAGCGGTGGACAAGGATATATTAACGGCATTGCCGAAATGTTCCATTGCGTCCATCAAGGATCGCTTCAGTTGCTTCAAGAACCGCGCGGGATATGCTCTTCACGAGCCACACATCTGGGAAGCTGCAGTGGAAGCGTGGAGTGGGACGTGATTTATGACGAGATTAAGGGCGCTGGGCGAGAAGACGCCAGAGTGCGGTTTGTTATATAATGAATGTCGGCCGTCTTCCGTATTCGACGGCCTCGTGAAGAGGACACGTGGCGCCCCCAAGCGGGCAGTATTCATAGGCCGCCAGTACGAGAGCTTGACAATGGCTTATAAACGCAGTGCTACCATTAACGGTGTTTTCACTGTTGTAAAACGCGTATGCCGCTTGTTTTCAGCTGCAACGGTTCAGCTGCTGACGTCCCAGCTGAGTGGTGTGTTTTACAGTACGAATGAAGAATCAGTCAGCTAGCGCTGTTTATCTAAAAGAAGGGAAAAGTGAAATGTGACAACCAGAGTCAGTCCCGAGATGACAGATGACTGGACCGGCGCCAACTAACCTTGGTGGGACCTCAACGGCCGTTAACCCTTGACCTTATCTCCACTAGCCAGGCAGATCCGCTGACATCCCAGAGGGGCCAACACCTGTCAGAAACGGACAGCTCTATGTCCAGCTGTCAAGCGATGTACTGGTGCTAACCAATGACAGTATCGTGAGCGCTCGTCGCCTTCACAACTAAAATTTCTGGACGGTTCACGTGTTTGAGTTGACGTTGCTCAACCCTTGATACCGTGTCTGGTAGTGACGTACCATTAAATCACGGCTACATACACGGCCGATACAGTGCAGGTGTGGGTGGCGTACCATTAAATCATCGCTATGTACACGACCTATAGGGTGCTGGTGTGGGTGGCGTACCATTAGATCAGCGCTACGTACACGGCCGATAGGATGCCGGTGTGGGTGGCGTACCATTAGATCACCACTACGTACACGGCCGATAGGGTGCTGGTGTGGGTGACGTACCATTAGATCACCACTACTTGCACGGTCGATAGGGTGCCGGTGTGGGTGACGTACCATTAGATCACCGTTACGTACACGGCCGATAGGGTGCCGGTGTGGGTGGCGTAGAGTCTCCTGAATGGTTGTTAGTCGATGAATGTGAAGGGCGAAATCTATTCGAGTCTCCAGTGTGTCGGCGGCTCTCGGATTGAATCCATCCAAAACGCTTTTTGGTTGAGGTTGAGTCTATGTGGGGTGGGTGTGGGGTGTCTGTCTGTGTGAAGGTGCTTGGCGAGAGAAGAACTGGGCTGCTGAATAGAGCATCCTGACTTCGGGAGAGCACGTCCGTGGGTCTGGTTCTCCTTCCCCTCGCCGGCGGGCCTCGCAAAGCCTATGATTACCTGGCTGTAACCAGTAGCATTGCGCCCTTTCATTGCCTCTCCGCCCAGTCTTTGGCAAATCGCACCCTACTCGTTATGCGAATAGACACACCCCCCCCTCCCCCCCGCTATCCCACTGCCCTGTTGCGGGTCATCAAGCAGAAATTGGAGTGCGGGTCTGACCTTGAACGCGCACTAGGCCGAGAAATGGTATTACCCAATGACCTTCAACAATATAATTAACTTGGTTCAAGCGCGTAAAGTTTCCCCAGTCCAATTACTGTTATCACGATCAGAGAGAAAACAAACGACTGTTATTCTGCAGCCATCTCTTTCTGGACATGGGTCCCACAACGGCTTGATTTTTAATTTGAAAGCCGCGGTTCGCCTTCTTTGGCGGCCATGCAATGAGACACTTCTTTGTGTCCCGTGGCTGAACCGTATTACATAATAAATATTAACGTCGGAGATAATGCAGGTAACTTTAAATTAACAAATATCGGAAAGACTTTCACGGCTACGAGTAATACATTGAAAGTTCAATTTACTCATGGCTCATTAGCTTGTGGCAATGTTAATGTACCACGAGTAAGGTCCCATCTTTAAAAACAATGTTCTTGGATCTCGGCGAAGAAACGACCAATCTTCAATAGCGAATTATCTTAGATCAATGCAGTTATATGAGTGTGTAATTATAGACAAGCTATTCACATGCGTGACGGGTTGTTGCATGAAATCATTTCCCTCCATTCCTCACTACCCTACTTACATCTAAACTTCTACCCCCACCCCCTCCCCCCCCCCCCCCGCCCACACACACAGTCCCACACTACCCACCCATCCAGTCCACTTCCGTCGAACGTACCAAAATCACTTCCGCTGATAACATGGGGCGGGATAGCTTCGTGCGTGAAGATCACGTGATTTCAGGAGCACACAGGCGGAGACCCCTGACGACGCGTTGGTTGGTTGTTTATTCAGGACGCTGTAGCCAATTCTGGTCATATCGCTTCAATGGGAGAAGGAAAGGAAGAGCGGAGCCATGTCCCCCGGGGTAACCCCACTGCTCTTTGCGAAGAAGAATATGGGAGCTTCATCCTGCGGCCACACAAACGTGACCATAGCGGGGCTCGAACCACCGATCCACGTTCCGTTAGGCTCTCATGTGGCCAGAGCGAGCGTGCTGACCCACTGAGCTATCGAGGCGGCCCCCGGGGCGTTTGGCCGCTACTTTATGGGTGGACGAGGTATATACACCGTGGCGTCACGTGTCGTCTATCTCTCCTTAAAGGACAGACGATCTGTGCAATACGGTCGGCTTAAATCAGACACATGTGACAGAGGCGTTCAGACGGAAGTGCTTCACACGGGGGAAACAGTGGCCTCCAACTGGTAGTAACCCGGGCCCTGAGAGGGTGCTTCCAGGAAGAAGTACCGGACACCGGGGAATGAATGGGGTGGAAATCTTGGTACGCGAAAAGGCAGTGGGAGATGCACACGCCCCCTCCCCCCCACCCCCCACCCCCCAGTTTTCATGGCCACACACCCCAAGTCATCGGTCTTCAGCGCTGTCAGCGTCTCTAGTGGCATTGTAGGCGTTGCCAGACACGACAACTTCAAGTCAATACAACGGTTAGCAATAAAGGACGTAAGTATACAATACAATGAAACAAGTATGCTAAGTTACGTTATAGAGCAAGGCACCGCAACGTAAAACAATACTCCATAAGGTTACACAAGGCAACAACAAAGAATATAAATATAATAATAATTATAATATAATCATGAGAGTTGGCTGTGTGGCTATTTGATTTGTTGTAAGCCATTTGGACACACACCGAAGTCGCGGCCGGCGAGGCAGGGCGGAGGGGCGGGGGGGGTGTGCAATTTACAATGAAAATCCACTGAAAATGTAACTTTTTTTCTGTCGGAGCTACAGCGGATAGCCGTGGGCCTTTCTCGCTTTGAAGTTGGAATTTCCCGTAATATCCCGTAGTATGTACGGGTGTGGGTGGGAGGGAGTTGACGCAGTGTCGTATGGATTTAGTCACCCTTAACGCTAGCTGCTCCTCGGCGCGCGGAAAGGGAGGGGTAGGGTGAGGTCGTGTCGGGAGTGGGGTGGGGTGGAGGGGTGTCCATGGGATCCGGTTTCGCGATTTTGCAGCATGCAGACCCGTTGATGAGGATTTTTTTTTGCGGACCAAGAGTCCTCGATCCCAGCTTTGAAGAGCCAGGACACCCTCCGCTGTCGCTAGATTTGGTATGAATTTAGGGAATCCTACCGCTGGCAGGTCTTTGGCGAGAGGGAAGGTTGAAGGGGTGGTATAGGGGAGGGGGCGTTGAACGGGATCGCCCTGTTTGAACAGGGAGACCGCTTGATGGTGCGAGTTAAAGTTTGCTGTGGACCGCCGTCGACAGATTTACCCAGAATGGAACCGTCTATATGTCTGTTTAAACACCTTGACTCGTGGGATAAACCAGCGCGTCAAGATCAGGCAGTGGTAGGCCACTGCCACCAGGACGTGGCGCAGGAACCTTTATCGCCAGGGCAGCCAGCCTCTGGGAGAGACGCCACCGCCACCAGGACGTGGCGCAGGAACCTTTATCGCCAGGGCAGCCAGCCTCTGGGAGAGACGCCACCGCCACCAGGACGTGGCGCAGGAACCTTCATCGCCAGGGCAGCCAGCCTCTGGGGGAGACGCCACCGCCACCAGGACGTGGCGCAGGAACCTTTATCGTCAGGGCAGCCAGCCTCTGGGAGAGACGCCACCGCCACCAGGACGTGGCGCAGGAACCTTCATCGCCAGGGCAGCCAGCCTCTGGGGGAGACGCCACCGCCACCAGGACGTGGCGCAGGAACCTTTATCGCCAGGGCAGCCAGCTTCTGGGAGAGACGCCACTGCCACCAGGACGTGGCGCAGGAACCTTTATCGCCAGGGCAGCCAGCCTCTGGGAGAGACGCCACCGCCACCAGGACGTGGTCCAGGAACCTTCATCGCTAGGGCAGCCAGCCTCTGGGGGAGACGCCACCGCCACCAGGACGTGGTGCAGGAACCTTCAAAGCCAGGGCAGCCAGCCTCTGGGAGAGACGCCACCGCCACCAGGACGTGGCGCAGGAACCTTCATCGCCAGGGCAGCCAACCTCTGGGGGAGACTCCACCGCCACCAGGACGTGGTGCAGGAACCTTCATTGCTAGGGCAGCCAGACTCTGGGGGAGACTCCACCGCCACCAGGACGTGGTGCAGGAACCTTCATCGCCAGGGCAGCCAGCCTCTGGGAGAGACTCCACCGCCTCCAGGACGTGGCGCAGGAACCTTCATCGCCAGGGCAGCCAGACTCTGGGGGAGACTCCACCGCCACCAGGACGTGGCGCAGGAACCTTCATCGCCAGGGCAGCCAGCTTCTGGGGGAGACTCCACCGCCACCAGGACGTGGTGCAGGAACCTTCATCGCCAGGGCAGCCAGACTCTGGGGGAGACTCCACCGCCACCAGGACGTGGCGCAGGAACCTTCATCGCCAGGGCAGCCAGACTCTGGGGGAGACGCCACCGCCACCAGGACGTGGCCTAGGAACCTTCATCGCCAGGGCAGCCAGACTCTGGGGGAGACTCCACCGCCACCAGGACGTGGTGCAGGAACCTTCATCGCCAGGGCAGCCAGACTCTGGGGGAGACTCCACCGCCACCAGGACGTGGCGCAGGAACCTTCATCGCCAGGGCAGCCAGCTTCTGGGGGAGACTCCACCGCCACCAGGACGTGGCGCAGGAACCTTCATCGCCAGGGCAGCCAGCCTCTGGGAGAGACGCCACCGCCACCAGGACGTGGCGCAGGAACCTTCATCGCCAGGGCAGCCAGCCTCTGGGAGAGACGCCACCACCACCAGGACGTGGCGCAGGAACCTTCATCGCCAGGGCAGCCAGCCTTTGGGGGAGACGCCACCGCCACCAGGACGTGGCGCAGGAACCTTCATCGCCAGGGCAGCCAGCCTCTGGGGGAGACGCCACCGCCACCAGGACGTGGCGCAGGAACCTTCATCGCCAGGGCAGCCAGACTCTGGGGGAGACTCCACCGCCACCAGGACGTGGCGCAGGAACCTTCATCGCCAGGGCAGCCAGCTTCTGGGGGAGACTCCACCGCCACCAGGACGTGGCGCAGGAACCTTCATCGCCAGGGCAGCCAGCCTCTGGGGGAGACTCCACCGCCACCAGGACGTGGTGCAGGAACCTTCATCGCCAGGGCAGCCAGCCTCTGGGGGAGACGCCACCACCACCAGGACGTGGCGCAGGAACCTTCATCGCCAGGGCAGCCAGCCTCTGGGAGAGACGCCACCGCCACCAGGACGTGGCGCAGGAACCTTTATCGCCAGGGCAGCCAGCCTCTGGGAGAGACGCCACCGCCACCAGGACGTGGCGCAGGAACCTTCATCGCCAGGGCAGCCAGCCTCTGGGGGAGACGCCACCGCCACCAGGACGTGGCGCAGGAACCTTTATCGCCAGGGCAGCCAGCCTCTGGGAGAGACGCCACCGCCACCAGGACGTGGCGCAGGAACCTTTATCGCCAGGGCAGCCAGACTCTGGGAGAGACGCCACCACCACCAGGACGTTGCGCAGGAACCTTCATCGCCAGGGCAGCCAGCCTCTGGGAGAGACGCCACCGCCACCAGGACGTGGCGCAGGAACCTTCATCGCTAGGGCAGCCAGCCTCTGGGAGAGACGCCACCGCCACCAGGACGTGGCGCAGGAACCTTCATCGCCAGGGCAGCCAGCCTCTGGGAGAGACGCCACCACCACCAGGACGTGGCCCAGGAACCTTCATCGCCAGGGCAGCCAGCCTTTGGGGGAGACGCCACCGCCACCAGGACGTGGCGCAGGAACCTTCATCGCCAGGGCAGCCAGTCTCTGGGAGAGACGCCACCGCCACCAGGACGTGGCGCAGGAACCTTCATCGCCAGGGCAGCCAGCCTCTGGGAGAGACGCCACCGCCACCAGGACGTGGTGCAGGAACCTTCATCGCTAGGGCAGCCAGCCTCTGGGGGAGACGCCACCGCCACCAGGACGTGGCGCAGGAACCTTCATCGCCAGGGCAGCCAGCCTCTGGGGGAGACGCCACCGCCACCAGGACGTGGTGCAGGAACCTTCATCGCCAGGGCAGCCAGCCTCTGGGAGAGACGCCACCGCCACCAGGACGTGGCGCAGGAACCTTCATCGCCAGGGCAGCCAGCCTCTGGGAGAGACTCCACCGCCACCAGGACGTGGCGCAGGAACCTTCATCGCCAGGGCAGCCAGCCTCTGGGAGAGACTCCACCGCCACCAGGACGTGGCGCAGGAACCTTCATCGCCAGGGCAGCCAGCCTCTGGGGGAGACGCCACCACCACCAGGACGTGGCGCAGGAACCTTCATCGCCAGAGCAGCCAGCCTCTGGGGGAGACGCCACCGCCACCAGGACGTGGCGCAGGAACCTTCATCGCTAGGGCAGCCAGCCTCTGGGAGAGACGCCACCACCACCAGGACGTGGCGCAGGAACCTTCATCGCCAGGGCAGCCAGCCTCTGGGAGAGACTCCACCGCCACCAGGACGTGGCGCAGGAACCTTCATCGCCAGGGCAGCCAGCCTCTGGGGGAGACTCCACCGCCACCAGGACGTGGCGCAGGAACCTTCATCGCCAGGGCAGCCAGCCTCTGGGAGAGACGCCACCGCCACCAGGACGTGGTGCAGGAACCTTCATCGCCAGGGCAGCCAGCCTCTGGGAGAGACGCCACCGCCACCAGGACGTGGCGCAGGAACCTTCATCGCCAGGGCAGCCAGCCTCTGGGAGAGACGCCACCGCCACCAGGACGTGGCGCAGGAACCTTCATCGCCAGGGCAGCCAGCCTCTGGGAGAGACGCCACCACCACCAGGACGTGGCGCAGGAACCTTCATCGCCAGGGCAGCCAGCCTCTGGGAGAGACGCCACCGCCACCAGGACGTGGCGCAGGAACCTTCATCGCCAGGGCAGCCAGCCTCTGGGAGAGACGCCACCACCACCAGGACGTTGCGCAGGAACCTTCAAAGCCAGGGCAGCCAGCCTCTGGGAGAGACTCCACCGCCACCAGGACGTGGCGCAGGAACCTTCATCGCCAGGGCAGCCAGCCTCTGGGAGAGACGCCACCGCCACCAGGACGTGGCGCAGGAACCTTCATCGCCAGGGCAGCCAGCCTTTGGGGGAGACGCCACCGCCACCAGGACGTGGCGCAGGAACCTTCATCGCCAGGGCAGCCAGCTTCTGGGAGAGACTCCACCGCCACCAGGACGTTGCGCAGGAACCTTCATCGCCAGGGCAGCCAGCCTCTGGGGGAGACGCCACCGCCACCAGGACGTGGCCCAGGAACCTTCATCGCCAGGGCAGCCAGCCTCTGGGAGAGACGCCACCACCACCAGGACGTGGCGCAGGAACCTTCAAAGCCAGGGCAGCCAGCCTTTGGGAGAGACGCCACCACCACCAGGACGTGGCGCAGGAACCTTCATCGCCAGGGCAGCCAGCCTCTGGGAGAGACGCCACCACCACCAGGACGTGGCGCAGGAACCTTCATCGCCAGGGCAGCCAGCCTCTGGGGGAGACGCCACCGCCACCAGGACGTGGCGCAGGAACCTTCATCGCCAGGGCAGCCAGCCTCTGGGAGAGACGCCACCGCCACCAGGACGTGGCGCAGGAACCTTCATCGCCAGGGCAGCCAGCCTTTGGGAGAGACGCCACCACCACCAGGACGTGGCGCAGGAACCTTCATCGCCAGGGCAGCCAGCCTCTGGGAGAGACGCCACCGCCACCAGGACGTGGCGCAGGAACCTTCATCGCCAGGGCAGCCAGCCTCTGGGAGAGACGCCACCGCCACCAGGACGTGGCGCAGGAACCTTCATCGCCAGGGCAGCCAGCCTCTGGGAGAGACGCCACCGCCACCAGGACGTGGTGCAGGAACCTTCATCGCCAGGGCAGCCAGCCTCTGGGAGAGACGCCACCGCCACCAGGACGTGGCGCAGGAACCTTCATCGCCAGGGCAGCCAGCCTCTGGGGGAGACGCCACCGCCACCAGGACGTGGTGCAGGAACCTTCATCGCCAGGGCAGCCAGCCTTTGGGAGAGACGCCACCACCACCAGGACGTGGCCCAGGAACCTTCATCGCCAGGGCAGCCAGCCTCTGGGGGAGACGCCACCGCCACCAGGACGTGGCGCAGGAACCTTCATCGCCAGGGCAGCCAGCCTCTGGGAGAGACTCCACCGCCACCAGGACGTGGTGCAGGAACCTTCATCGCCAGGGCAGCCAGCCTCTGGGAGAGACGCCACCACCACCAGGACGTGGCGCAGGAACCTTCATCGCCAGGGCAGCCAGCCTCTGGGGGAGACGCCACCGCCACCAGGACGTGGCGCAGGAACCTTCATCGCCAGGGCAGCCAGCCTTTGGGAGAGACGCCACCACCACCAGGACGTGGCGCAGGAACCTTCATCGCCAGGGCAGCCAGCCTCTGGGAGAGACGCCACCGCCACCAGGACGTGGTGCAGGAACCTTCATCGCCAGGGCAGCCAGCCTCTGGGAGAGACGCCACCGCCACCAGGACGTGGTGCAGGAACCTTCATCGCCAGGGCAGCCAGCCTTTGGGGGAGACGCCACCGCCACCAGGACGTGGTGCAGGAACCTTCATCGCTAGGGCAGCCAGCCTCTGGGGGAGACTCCACTGCCACCAGGACGTGGCGCAGGAACCTTCATCGCCAGGGCAGCCAGCCTTTGGGGGAGACGCCACCACCACCAGGACGTGGCGCAGGAACCTTCATCGCCAGGGCAGCCAGCCTCTGGGAGAGACGCCACCGCCACCAGGACGTGGTGCAGGAACCTTCATCGCCAGGGCAGCCAGCCTCTGGGAGAGACGCCACCGCCACCAGGACGTGGTGCAGGAACCTTCATCGCCAGGGCAGCCAGCCTCTGGGGGAGACTCCACCGCCACCAGGACGTTGCGCAGGAACCTTCATCGCTAGGGCAGCCAGCCTCTGGGAGAGACGCCACCGCCACCAGGACGTGGCGCAGGAACCTTCATCGCCAGGGCAGCCAGCCTCTGGGAGAGACGCCACCACCACCAGGACGTGGCGCAGGAACCTTCATCGCCAGGGCAGCCAGCCTCTGGGAGAGACGCCACCACCACCAGGACGTGGCGCAGGAACCTTCATCGCCAGGGCAGCCAGCCTCTGGGGGAGACTCCACCGCCACCAGGACGTGGCGCAGGAACCTTCATCGCCAGGGCAGCCAGCCTCTGGGAGAGACGCCACTGCCACCAGGACGTGGCGCAGGAACCTTCATCGCCAGGGCAGCCAGCCTCTGGGAGAGACGCCACCACCACCAGGACGTGGCGCAGGAACCTTCATCGCCAGGGCAGCCAGCCTCTGGGGGAGACGCCACCGCCACCAGGACGTGGCGCAGGAACCTTCATCGCCAGGGCAGCCAGCCTTTGGGAGAGACGCCACCACCACCAGGACGTGGCGCAGGAACCTTCATCGCCAGGGCAGCCAGCCTCTGGGAGAGACGCCACCACCACCAGGACGTGGCGCAGGAACCTTCATCGCCAGGGCAGCCAGCCTCTGGGAGAGACGCCACCGCCACCAGGACGTGGTGCAGGAACCTTCATCGCTAGGGCAGCCAGCCTCTGGGGGAGACTCCACCGCCACTAGGACGTGGCGCAGGAACCTTCATCGCCAGGGCAGCCAGCCTTTGGGGGAGACGCCACCACCACCAGGACGTGGCGCAGGAACCTTCATCGCCAGGGCAGCCAGCCTTTGGGGGAGACGCCACCACCACCAGGACGTGGCGCAGGAACCTTCATCGCCAAGGCAGCCAGCCTCTGGGAGAGACGCCACCGCCACCAGGACGTGGCGCAGGAACCTTCATCGCCTGGGCAGCCAGCCTCTGGGAGAGACGCCACCGCCACCAGGACGTGGCGCAGGAACCTTCATCGCCAGGGCAGCCAGCCTCTGGGAGAGACGCCACCGCCACCAGGACGTGGTGCAGGAACCTTCATCGCCAGGGCAGCCAGCCTCTGGGAGAGACGCCACCGCCACCAGGACGTGGTGCAGGAACCTTCATCGCCAGGGCAGCCAGCCTTTGGGGGAGACGCCACCGCCACCAGGACGTGGCGCAGGAACCTTCATCGCCAGGGCAGCCAGCCTCTGGGAGAGACGCCACCGCCACCAGGACGTGGCGCAGGAACCTTCATCGCCAGGGCAGCCAGCCTCTGGGAGAGACGCCACCGCAACCAGGACGTGGCGCAGGAACCTTCATCGCCAGGGCAGCCAGCCTCTGGGGGAGACGCCACCGCCACCAGGACGTGGCGCAGGAACCTTCATCGCCAGGGCAGCCAGCCTCTGGGAGAGACGCCACCGCAACCAGGACGTGGCGCAGGAACCTTCATCGCCAGGGCAGCCAGCCTCTGGGAGAGACGCCACCGCCACCAGGACGTGGCGCAGGAACCTTCATCGCCAGGGCAGCCAGCCTCTTGAAGATACGCGACATAGCGGCATATGATAATGCGACAAGAAGATGCGTCATCTACAATATTCTGGGGGTGAATACAGCTCATTTATTTAATATGTTTCATAACGTGAATATTGGGTTGTGGTTGTAGGGTAAGTGGGGAGGAGGGTGTAGGGGTGGAGGACTGCCATCAATATGTATCAGATAAAAGGAGGTCAGGGGTAGATACTTTCAACAAGAGGGGAGGACGAGAGTGGGATGTCAAATGACTCAATTTGTATACAACTCCTCACACATTGCCGGAAAGAAAAACACTGACAGCCTAGTTACATGCCATGTGTCATGTGAAGTTCAGATATTTTTCTATGCTGACAACTTATCAAGGGAGATTTCGGCGCTTCAATAGGTCACGGCAAGAGGTCATGCTCAAAGGTGAGGTCCAGTGGTCACGCCGAGATGTCATGGTCAAAGGTCACTCCAAGAGGTTACGTCAAAAGGGTTAAGTCACAAGGTTACTTCAAGAATTCGTGTCAAACGGTTACGTCAAGAGGTCGCTTCAAAGGTTACGTCAAGAGGCGGTCCTGTCAGCAATTCACTTCGAAGGGTCACCTCAAAATGTAACTTGCAGCGGCCACGTCCCGATCTTCGTGAAGAGTGAATTCCGAAACCCTCGTCAGTTATGAACACATAGCGCGTGTGTGCATGTCAGGACACTAGACCTAACCTTTACAGATGCAATAACAGGACAAACGATTCTGTCAGAGTAACAGCGATCTGTCACGGCAGCCATTTACATCAGCATTCATGGCCCTGGCCCGGCAATAACACGCTGACACGGACAAAAGACGCGGTGGCGTGAGGAGTGGGAAGCTGGGGACGGCAGGTCAAAGGATGTCATTCGCCAGAAGGCGCTTGTCATAATCTACAAGGGGCGTGGTCGCGCGTCCTTGACCTTGGAAGCTGTTTTCCCAGTGGGTGTCTGTGTTTGTGACCCTTGTCCTGAGCCATTGCAGCTCAACGCAACCAGGGAACGCCAAGCAAGTTACTGCGGCCACAATGGACTCTTATAGGCGCTTCATTGTCACACAATAGCCACTGTCACGTAGGTTTATATGGCAGCCAATAGCCCTAAATGCAACTAAAACAAAAACTAAACAATATCTGCTAATCTGATGGATTGTAAGATAAACTGGTTCTTGCCGACGAGGACAATCATTCCGAGTGTCTAGGCAATTTTAGCCTATAAATTACTATGAACAATGAAAAATGTATGTTTTTTTTGTCCTTGACATAGTAGTACGAAATACGACAGTGCGACTGCAATCACTCATTTGTGCGCCGCGCGAGAGTGAAAAACCGAAAAGTAAACGTATCGGCGCCAACGGAGCGGGATGCGTATCAGTGGCGCGGAAACGTAGTGCAATAACTCTATTGACTGACCCCAACCAGCGTGAACGCCGCTCGGGTCAGGTCAGATATGTTGCGGTCCTGCCGTGCGTGGGTCATATACAGCATAAATGAAATCACACCGTGGATTAAGACCTCACATACGCCATCGCCTTGATAGGGATAAGCTGTCCAGGCTGGTTGGCCTATGTTAAACTGCTATTGTATTTCACACATTTATATTTATATTTGTTAGTGTTTCATGCCAAGTGTAAATTATTCTATTAAACTATTAAAATTATTCTATTAAATTATATGTGCTACTCGATCCGTCTTCAGCAAGGTGCGTGTGTGAGTGCGTTTCCTGACGAGGTAACTGTTAGTGCTGACATATGTTCCCGGTATGGACGTTGAAGTCGCGCTATCGTCCTATCGAGCGAATATCTCACATATGGATCAACCTATGACGTCACGCCCTCATGCTAGATCGAGAGAATGCCTCACACATCTCACAACCTATGTCATTAACCCTCGTCGTCCTATATTTAGATAATACCTTACATAGGAACAATCTGTGACGTCACGGCATCGTCATAGGTCTAGATAATATCTTTCATAGCTAACAACCTATGACGTCACGCCCTCATTCTAGATCTAGCTAATACCTCACATATCGAACAACCTATGACGTCCCTCCCTTGTCATATATGTAGATAATACCTGTCATAGCTAACAACCTATGACGTCACGCCCTCGTCCTATATTTAGATAATACCTCACGTATGGAACACCCTATGAAGTCACATCCTCATCCTAGAACTAAAGAATGCCTCACATATGGAACAACGTATGACGTCACGCCCTTTTGCTCGGTCTAGAGAATATATCGCATAAAAACCTACCTGTGACATTATACCGTCGCCCTAGATCTAGAGAATACTTTTCATTTAATATGAATAACAAAATGATATTACAATGATTCACTGTTTAATTTGCAAATTATTATTCAAACATTTTTATGTTTGAATATCCGCAAGCGATGTATTTTATATGCAACGGAGATTATCTGATTTGAGTATATAATGCATTAATCCATTGGCGAACCATTAATAGACCATCATTACACATGGCTATGTTCAGATATCATAATAAGTTTGACTATCACGGAATTTGCTTCTCTTAAATGTTATTAAATTCATTTACGTCACGTATGATGTGTTTTATTGTGTAATCATATATTTCATTATGTAATGGAACATATTTAACACTGCGCCATGCCAGTGACCGGCTTATATGTTGAACTTGCAATCCACAAAGTTTATATTTCACATCTATTATGTTTACACTCATCCATGATGTATCTCTAAATATATCTGGATACGTATTAATAGTGACGGGCATTTCTTATTTGGCGAAATGTGTCTCATTGGGAGTTCAAGACGCTCATATCAACGGAATAGGTAAAGTATCGTCAAAGTATTGTCAAACAGTATCATAACAGCGCTGGCTCAAACATTCATGCTGTTTGATGGCAAGGCGATAAAAGCGCTCAGACTCGAAGCATCATGATTTTGGTGTGTGTGCCTCCCCCCCCCCCTCCCCGGGTGACGGCTAAGGGTGACTCGTCTCCGTGGCCACCTCGCGCCATGTCAGACGACATCCGGGGCCAGGCAGGTGTCACAGACAGCAAGGATGTCTTCCGGTTTCCCGGTGCGAGTCACCGCCGCATGTCTGTCTCGTTATTCACCGCCCGGCGCCTGCCCGTATAGCTCATTAGTTATTTTCTCTTCTCCCTTGTCTGACTGCTTTACATTGTGGGAACGTTCAAGTGACAATATAACCGTGACAGATTCCCAGGGGTGGTCGTAGATGGAATACGACCTGTTTTAGCGACATTTTTGGCATTAATTGCGACAATGTATGCCGTTATATTAACTCTCAGTAGTGCATTGACCCCTTGATAAACGGGAACGAAATTAGATTGCTTAGGGAATAATCACCGCCTCGAATAAATAAGCACGGTCTGTCAATTTCTGCCTGATTGCCTGAACAACAAAGTCAACCAAGTTGTTTGTATTCACCCTTTCCCATCTCTTCCGCTTAACCTTCCACTGTGCCACCCGATTTCAGCTCCTTAATCCCCATGTCTGCGTTTGCCTCTCTTGTCACATTGTTCCCTTGTGCCGCATGTGGCAAAGAGTGCCCCGGTGTCTCTAAGACCTAAAAAATGTCCGGTCATGGTGGAGCGTGTGGACCAGGCATGTGCAGGGTGGCAGGTATCTCCCAGGCCCACCGACCTGGTCAATTATTAAACAAACGTATTAGGACGCAAAGGCTTCAGGGGTGCCCGCTTTCCGCCTTTGGATTATGGGATTTACACATCCATCACGTTATTATTACCCCCACAATGTGTCCTTAGTTCGCTCTATGTGTAAAGATGACCTTTTTATTCTCATCTTGACAGGTGCCATCTGTAACTGGTAGGCAGTGCATTTCACTAATGAGATAAAGGCAACAACTTTCCCTAATTGCAGCTCGTAGTAAAATCCCCATTAACGACTGGCTATGATCTTGTTATATCGTTATTATTAACTGATTATGAACTGTCCGGCTGGTATCAGTAACTGTGGCTGATATATATATACATAAACTAAGGTAGTGGCATGATCCTTTCATGTGTCTACACTTTATTGGAGTCGCTTGCCGATGCCAATATGACCGGTTCCAGCTATCTATTTCTATGAGAAATAATATGGACGAAGCCCTGGACAATTGTCTCTCGAATAAAATGCTGGTCACACTGTCGTTGTAAGTATTGCAGTATGATCTTCAATACGCTGTATACGGTGCTGCGGTTTCACAGAGGGCCAACTCGTCCCCATCTCATGGCCAATTAATGTCGGGGAATGTCCGTATTTAAGTCAATATAAGATGCAGCAGCTGTTACACAGTGAGTTAATGCACTTTTTAATCATAGGAAAGCTGCAAAACCCAACACAAAGACGCCGCACAGTGTCGTTTTGTGTTCATATCCATCTTCACAAACCAGCGTACGTCCCCCACAGACTGGACGTATACCTCGCGCCGATAGCGATGGAACTGCCACATTAAATATTCCCGGTATGGGGACCGTAAAGCTAGATCTCCGGCCCCGACTCTGTGGAGGACAAAGCCAGGAGGTATATTACATAACGTCAGACAGACTGGCGCCCAATGTCGTTAAGCTCGCCACAACTCACGCCTCACCCCACCTGCCCGGTACCCGGATGTGGCCTTCCTGACGAGAACATCGCCAACATCTCTTGAAGCCGCCGAAGTGGTCTTTGATAGAGCCAATGTCATTTCGACCGCCCCCCGCCCACCCCCTCCAACGCTTTCTTCACCTCCATATCTTTCTTTCCTTGCCAACGGCCCTCGCCCAGGCTCATGCGCGGGCCACAGAATGTCTGGAGGGGATACCTGCGGAAGTAGGGTGCAGCTTTGGATTAAGTGTTGCACTGCGTTTTGCCGGGAGTTACTGCTAACCAAGGCAGGGCCCTATGCGATTGCTAGCCATGATAACTAGCCATTAAGCCAGTAATGGTTGCAAAACGTGACTTTAAATAATACCACACAAGTGAACTAAAAAAAGAATATGTGCACACAAGTTATAAACAGGGGCAGTATTGTCTAAATCATACATAGCAAGTCCCATGAATGTACCATCAGTCAGCGAAACAATTCGTGTTCCAAATGAAGTGTCTTAGAATGTCTCCTAAATTTCCAAAATTTCTAAGTTGAATGCACGCCTACCACTTAATAACACATTTTTGAGCATTATGGCAAAACTTGCAAACTATTTCTGATTGCATAACCTGTACTGCTTTCATTGCTTACCGTCGACGTGGTCTTCTCCTCGACGTCCATTTATATGTTTTTCCTCTCCCTCTCTCTCTCTCCCTCTCTCTTTCCATCTCCCCGTCTCTTTCTATCCCGTTTTTGCTCGTTTTCTTTGTTTCGGCCAAAGGTCGTTGATTACCGCTTTAGGCCCCCTTGTTTCCTTTTTGGGTATCTGTCATCCGTTATAACGCAATTGATGGCCAGATTAAATGTCAAAGCGCTTATGCGCTTGACTTGCCCGCCCGATCCAATCCAACATCAGTAGCGACAATGACCGTTGACATGGTAACACGCTCTCGACCGTTGCAAGGACACGCCACACGAAGATCTATTTCCGCCGGCGCGTGGCAAGGATGACATGTGGCATGGCGGGTAATTTGTGACGTCATTTTGATCGTTATCATGACATGAACGGCCATTCCCTGTGAGGATAACATTTCTACCATGGGATATTTTTTATATTTCGATTCTGAATGCACGCTTTTGCAATGTGTTGCCATTGTTCGCCGCCTGACGACAAGAATGGCTGGATGGCAGTCAGTATAGCTTTCCATTTTAGTCGCCGCGCTGACAATTGCTACTATTGTATGTCACGACCGCCGGTTAATTACACAAATATCGCTCAGGAAAACACTCTCATCTTTGGCGGGTGGGTGGGTATTTGTGTATTGGAAAAGGATGTGTGTCTGTGTGGAAAGAGGTGGGGGGGGGCAGAAGTTCTGACGCGGTTAACGCTGACGATGGCGTTGATCATAGACAGTCAATGCGGTTTCAATTACATCCGGGCACTGTCCGACCTGATGTGCGTAAACACGCAGTAAATGATGGGAAATTTATGAAAGGGATAAAAAATGCATTTCATTTAATTTGAGGCTCAATTATGGACGGAGACGCAACCTTTATTTGGCGATGAATGTCCGCTGACCATTCAATGTAAAACTGCTAATGAATATTAATACTAGTTAAAGTTATTCATCGCTCTTCTCCATTCCTCGCCCCCACCCCCATTCCCGTCTTTCTGTATATATATATATGCGTCGTCGAAAACATTTATCCCGTATCCATTTTTTCTTTTGTATTATTGTTTTCAACAGAAATACACATCAATGAGCACAGAGAGATACATCAATCATACACACACATTCTTAATGTAAGTCTGGGGATTTAAAAAAAGCCAAAACAAAGTATGCTATCAGGGAACGTCGTCCGTCTCATTTGGTGGCGGTCGGAAGAAATGTGTTCATTGAAGGCTTGCCATTCCCGTCTAATGTTGCTATATAACTTCTGCCATGTGCTCGCTGGCTACATGAGCTTTTAGGGTATTAACAAAAGACGTTGTGGATATAGTACTAAAATTCTTAAACATTAATTCACATAAAAAAACATTTCCCTACTAAGATATTTAGGTTGATATACAATTGATCCGTCCGTTCTAACAATTTCCATTTAGCCAGGTTATACCCGCAGGCAACAATTCTATTTATAACCTTATGTTGGAAGCTTGGCAATCTTGTGCTTCAAGTAATTTGCTTTGGTAGGGAAAAAAATGTCCATTACACATTATATTACCTCGTGGGATAGATACTCTAAAAACTATGTTATCTTTTCCCATTATATGGCGATATTTGTGAATCCAGATTTTTGGTATCGCGTGAATAATACTGTTATGGAGCATCACATCCATTTAAATATTGTACCTATCCTCTAAATCAGATACACTAATTATTTCGACTTCGACAAAGGTCGCCTACTGTTTTCATACTGGCATGTTCCCGTTTCACATAAATACCATATTATTGTGTTTGCTTGCAAAATCCTTACCAATTAATATAAATTCTCGTTTGGGATCGATTCTGCTTCAGGTTTCTCGTTGTTACATGTTTTACACCATTGTCGTGTTGTGTTCTGGCGTATCACATCCACCTATTATAATGGAAGTACTCTGGCGACCATCCCGTGTCATACATCGGAATAAACAATGGGCTGCATAGATAGGTTGATTCACCTCATCCTTACAGTGGGATAAAATCGGCATCAAATTTGCAAGATTTTATTCAAAAATACCCTCATATAATCCACCTGAAGCTCAGGGCGCCAACCCTCTGGACTAACGGTTCCGTAGTTTCCACAATCAATGCAAATGCAAACCTGTCCAGACAGTCATTCCAAATGACGGCACTTACTAGTCTCCTCACGTGGGCTTCTCCCCTTCTGACCCCACTGTGTAAACTGTGTTATAGGCAGCGCTGCATACATAGGCAGGGTTTTTTAAGGGGTCAATTGCGACACGCGACACAGGCATATTTGAAAATTCGACCTTCGACATTGACCTCCAAATTCCGACACTAAGGATCTGACAAAGATCTGACATTGTAGAAAAAAACACGACACTGAACTTCTGACGGAACTGACATCGACAAATATTTTGAAAAACTCGACACTGACACTGCCAAAAAGCGACAGGAAACGTCGTGCAAAATCGACATTCGACACTGAGCATTTTGAAAAATCGACACTGGACACTGGACGCTCTCTTCCAGACCCCTATATGCACGCCCAACATGGGCCGGAAGCGTAATTTGAGCGTTGCGTGACAGGCTCTTTGTTTTCCCGGCAAAATCTAAGAGTTCTGAAATGTTTTCAGATGGTGAACGATCCAATTACAGTTGTGGAGCTTCTTGATGCTGTGAGCATGGGTGACGGCGGTAATCTAACGTGGGTGGAGCTAGGTCGAGTGAGCTATCCAAAAATCCGACAATACAAATACAATGTACACAAGAATAAACTGCCAATCCATAGATTTTGACATGGTGATATATTCCATAATTTTAGATGGTTCCAATTCATATAATTCAATCAAGAGCGTCTGGCACATCGTAAATGCATTTATCAAGGACACGCAGCCGACCGTTGTAACTGATCAACGACAGCGGCCTGGGTACGCCACGATATCCCTAGCTTTCCAATTAATCCCAGCTCGTGTCAGTTCTTATCTGATCTTTTTTTCGGTCTTATCTTTGACCTAATGACTTGACCTAGGCAGCATGCCGTGGGTAGCTAACCATAGCCGCGGAGTCCGTACCGAACCACCGCTGCAGTGACAAGGTTCAGTTTAATGTCTCGCCCATTGCCTCAGGTGGAATAATGTTGAATAAATGTTAGATATATTTGGCAATTGTTCATTATCACTGATATAAGATTGTGACGTATCGTTAACTGAGCTTTAAAGTGATGCCTGGCTTTAGTTTTATGTCTTCAGAATCGTTCTCATGAGTTACTAAGCAGCGCTCAATTTCACTATATTGCTCTGAAATTTGTAATAGTTCTGATGTGTTTTACATGTGCAATAACGGCATACGGGTCGGTTGAGACCTGCCCCGGACGGATCGCAGACAGCCTCAAAGGCTTCCATAAAACTGGCATCCTGCTTGAAATAGGAACGACGCTATATTAGGATCATGGCGAATCCGAGTTCACTGTTCGGACCTGGCTAGTTCCCGGAACTGCGTGATACAGTCTGTGATACCGCATGCGGCATCAACAGCAGGAAGCCATTGTATGTAATAGGCTATTAGTATACATAACACATTCACTAGACTTTTGGCTGGTTTGGGGGCGAAATTAGTCAGACACTGATACCAACAGAGGCATGAGAACTCATAGACACATACATACGGAGTGATGGGCTCTCAAGGCCTGACCCTCAGACTTATCAACGTTTGGGTAATTCTCCACAACTCCTTAAATGAAACCTGTCCCAAAGGGTCCGGCTAACAATATGCCCCCCTCCCCCCTTCCCACCCTTGAAAATTATTTCGTACCCGATGAAGTGTCTTTCTGCTTGTTTAATGAAAGAACCAACGGGTGGGAGCAAAGCAAATGTAACATACAAAAAGGTGCGGGCCCATTATTTTTTATACACTCTACAAAAAATATGCCGAAAATATATGGAAAAGAGCAAACCTCCCAAAAAAGATAGAGCCACAATTCTTAAGAAACAAAAGACGTGACCATCCTGAAATTGAATAAGTCTGAGTTAAACCTTTCCACTTTGAATCCATTTGACTGCCAGAGGGTCAACCAAATATGGATATATATATCGCGGATTTTGAATATAAGTATTCCATTGAAGCAAGTTGATTTTAGATTTTTGCCCACAGCTATGTTGCTTACGCTCAAAACAAATATTGTTCTATATACCATATTTAGAAAATGGCTCAAATGTGGACAAACTGATCCAAATCATTTTGATAAAATAAATTTATGGCGACCTTGTCAGATACAACTTAATAAGCTATTTGACGAGAGGAAAAACATGTAAGGAATCAAAATTGACAATATGTGTATTACTTTACCCTTTAAAGTATTTACTATTTTATAGTTCAATTAACCATTTATTTTTAAAAAGACCATATTGGAATGAAGTCCTCTCCAGGGACATGGCGCGCGCTAGGGCAGAGTAAGGAAAACGATGTGATGCGACATTTAAACTGGCTGGGCGGGTCTTGCGTGACAAGCCTCGTAATAAGCCATTCATCCCTTCTTGGTTCCATCATGGAACGCATTAGAATAACGTGGGTGTGTTGAACCTAATCTGTAAAGACGGAGCACCCGATAGGTGGAAAACGGATCACTTTGCGTTCGTTCCATGTGTTACTGGCATCACTATCTTACATGTAAATATGTTGCTTGTATATATATAGTATGTCTATGTAGTTTTGTGTATGTTGCTACCATTATTTGGGATTTCATGCTTTTATTCTTTCACATTTTAATTATTGTCCCGTTGTATGGCATTTTTGTGATATGAAAAATATGCGTAAGATTGAAAAGATACAGGAGCGGGCATTGAGGTATGTGTTTAATGACTTTAGATCAGAATACGCAGAGTTGAGGAAGAGAGCGGGTAGACCATTGCTATATGTTGAACGATTGCGCTGCATATCGTTAGAAGTTTACAAGAGTATCAACAAGATTGGGCCGAGTTATCTTCGGGACATGTATAACGTGAAGGAAAACAATTACATTTTAAAAAATGGGCCAAATTTATGTATGCCACGCGTTAAGACAACAGCTTATGGCCATAATTCATTGAAGTATCAAGGTAGCAAGCTATGGAACATGCTCAACAAGGAAACGAAGTTAGCCAAATCTGCCAAGCAATTTAAACAACGCTGTCAACCTCGGATGTGTTCTTGTGTCACTGTAATTCGTGCACATTATGTAACATAGCTAATGGGTAAGGTTTTATGAGATGCAAAGATTGTTATATTTTCATTGTCATATGTATATATATCTCATCCGCTCATGTCATTTTATCATTGTCGGTCAATAGCACGTGTGCTAATGTTTATTGTTGACTTTTACATACCGACGTTAAATAAAACTTTATCTTATCTTATCTTATCTTATCTTACTGTTACCGGCCCATGAGTTTCTCCTGTCATAATATTTATATTACCTCCTGGTATGCCAAGCAGATATGACTGTGCTGTATGCAAACGTAAGATATTGTCTCACTCGTATCATATCAACTGTTCTATTTGCTACTGTATCTATCATGTTAATTGTTTATCTCATTTTACCAGAGATGACCTGCAGGTTGTAAAGGAAAATAATCACCCATGGTATTGCACCAATTGTATAATTGAAATATTTCCTTTTAATGGCATAACTGAGACTCTGACCTTCGAACTTGCTATCTCGTCTAGTAGTGTCAATAATTCTCGTATTCCACTGGTCGAGCTTGAAAAACAGTTGTTTAATCCATTTGAGTTAAACTCGGACTACACCGTGCCGCTAAATGACACTGCTCCTGATGTAAATTTCTATGTAGATTCATCCGTGAGCATGTCAAATTGCAAATACTATTTAGAAGACTCCTTCAATGAGTCATGTGACGAAATTAGACCCGAAGATTTATCGTTTTCCATTATGCATATGAACATACGAAGTGCTCAAAAAAACTTTTCACAGTTTGGATCCTATATTGAAACCCTAAATCATGATTTTACTGTGTATGCTTTTACTGAAACCTGGTTTAACGACAGTAACGTTGATTGCCATGGTTTGGACGGTTATCTCCCTGTCAATAGTTACCGACAAGACAGAACTGGTGGAGGGGTTTCAATGTTGATTAAATCAGGAGTTAATTTCAGCAAGCGATCGGAATTAGATGTATTTAATGAAAATATTGAAGCTTTATTTGTGCAACTGGATAAGGGAGCTCATGTAAGCCAGAAGTCCATTTTAGTGGGTGTAGTTTACCGACCACCGGATACCAACATTGTTGTATTTATTGAGCATTTAGACGAGCTATTGCATAAGATTAACTCTGAAAAAGTGGTTTGTTATCTCGCAGGAGATTTTAACATTAATCTGCTCAATATGGACTCACATAGACCTACAGCTGATTTTATCGATTCAATGTTTAGCCATGCGTTTCTACCCGCCATAAGTAAACCTACCAGGGTAACGAGTACCACAGCCACATTGATTGATAATATCTTCACCAACGAGTGCGATATCAATTCTTCCCTGAAAGGCATTATGTATACAGATATCACAGATCATTTTCCTGTATTTTATATATCAGAGTATGTTCAAATTATTGTTGACAGAGTTACCATCATGAAAAGGAATGTGAGTAAGCCAAATGTTGAGAATTTTGTTCATTGTATAACAAATGAAAACTGGGATAATATTTTAGAGACACTCAGCACCCAGGAAGCTTATACTAAACTGCATCGTTCAATCTCTCTTATACATGAGAAATGTTTTCCTCTCACTATCTCCAGATCTAAATACCAAAGCAGAAAGCCTTGGCTCAGTGCAGGATTAAAGGACTGCATATCTAAGAAAAATCGATTGTATTGTAGATTTATGAGACTAAAAACCAAAGATTCTGAACATGATTATAAAAAATATAAAAATAAGCTTTTATCAACCCTGATAGCGGCTGAAAAAACGTATTATCAGTCCGCCATAAAAGCCAATCAAAATAACTTGTTTAAGATGTGGAAAACTATTAAAGAGGTAGTAAACAAAAAACAGGGTCAGAAGTTTCAAACGACATTTTCGATTAGAGGAGGACTGATTACAGATAGAAGCCAAATTGCTAATGAGTTTAATAACTACTTTATTAATGTTGGTAAATCTATAACAAAAACAATCCCAAATAATGGAGACTCCCCACTTACGTTTATGAAAGATACCAATAATAAGTCGCTTTTCCTCGAGCCAGTTACCAGTAGTGAAGTCCGGAATGCTCTTGCATCCCTAAAGAATAGCTCACCAGGATGGGACTCGCTAACTGCCAAAGTAATCAAAACGATTATAGATCCCCTCACCCAACCCTTAACCCATGTAATTAATCTTTCAATTAGTGAAGGGATATTCCCCGAAGAACTTAAACGTGCAAAAGTAACACCTATCCTGAAAGGCGGGGATAGTAAATTATTTAATAACTACAGGCCAATTTCAATTCTTCCAACATTCTCTAAAGTGTTCGAACAGCTGATGCAGAAACGCCTAATTAACTTTATTAACAAGTATGACTTACTACATAAAAACCAATTTGGTTTTAGATCAAATCACTCTACTACCTTGGCCCTTTTACTTCTGCAAGACAAACTAACAGCTGCTATGAAAATGGGACAAACTACAGTTGGTATAATTCTCGATTTTTCGAAAGCCTTCGATACTGTTGACCATGATATATTGTTTCAAAAGTTAGACACATACGGCATAAGGGGGCTTGCATTAACTTGGCTAAAAAGTTATCTCAATGCCAGAGAACAGTTTGTAGTTTACAAAAATACATCTTCGAACCGATCTCGAATAAGATGTGGAGTCCCGCAAGGTTCTGTACTAGGTCCACTTTTATTTCTTTTATATATTAATGACTTAATGAATGTGAGTAAGCAATTGTTTGGAATCTTATTTGCTGATGATTCTAATTTCTTTATATCAGGCAAGGATATAAATAAAACGATTGAAACGCTTAATGGAGAATTAAAGCCAATACAGTACTGGTTACAAATTAATAAGCTTGCTCTGAATCTCGACAAAACTAAATTCATGGTTTTTAAACCCAAGCGAAAGAAAATTAGTATCCAGAGCAATGTCATTATTTCTAGCCAAATTGTTGTGCAAACTGCTACCACGAAATTTTTGGGTGTACAATTAGATTGTGACCTGTTGTGGAAACAACATATAGATTATATTAAAAGCAAATTGGCAAGGGCGCTTGGAATAATCACTTGTGCAAGGAAAATTTTAACCAGTGACACCCTCCGGATTTTATATAATTGTTTTGTATCTCCATATCTATCATATTGTATTGAAGTATGGGGAGCCTCGTGTAATAGCTATTTAGCCCCTCTTATCTTAATCCAGAAAAAAGCAGTGCGCATATTGTCTGGAGTTAATAAATGGGCCCATTCAGCACCGTTATTCGTAATGAATAAGATTCTACCGCTCACATCATTATACGAGCTCAGCGTTTTAGTATTTATATTTAAACAATACAATGGATTGCAACCTCTTATCATAAAAGATTCGTTGACAAGAAATGCTGACATACATACGTATAACACTAGAAGGTCGCAGCTATTACATGTTCCTAAACATAAGTGTCAATTGACGAAAATATCTATGAAATATAATGGGATATATATATTTAATAAATGGTTTGGTAAATTAAACTTTCAATCATCGCTTCACCTTTTTAAGAGAAATACTAAGAATAGTTTGCTAAAGACAATCGATACGAGTGGTTCAACCAATGTTAACGTAAATTGAATGTGTAAGTAGCCATAATTTGATGTGTACTGCAGCGCAACGATTGGGCCAAATCGATATACAATTTAGATTGTCGAATTACTGTTTTTATTTTTTCTTGTTTCTCCTTAAAGGAGATATGCGAACATCCATTCTGTATTTAGCTTGATGCCTGCAGTTCTGCAAAAAAAAAAAAAAAAAAGAACACTTCAACCCATGAGGTAATCACCTTGGTGCACTGAGAGACAGGGAATAATTTCAACAGCCATTCCAGTACCTTTCCAGCACCATGCCAGCAACCTTCCGGCACATTTCCAGCACTTTCCCAGTCCGTTTCCAAGCAAAATTCTGTACCAATCCAGTACCATTTCAGCACCAGTCAGGCACAATTCCAGCACCATTCAGGCCCCATTCTATCACCATTCCAGCAATTGTTGACCGCTTGACGTGTGGACGGCGGTCAGTCCATTTTCGTCGATGTGGTGACAAATGGTTGCCTAATACAACGGTTGAGTTCAACGCTTGTTCCGTTCCCACTTGGTTGGCATTCAGTCTCTCGGGGATTTCCCGACTGCGTTTCTCGTTACAACAAAACTTTTCTTCTCAACACAAAACTTCTTCAACACCGTCTTCACACTTCATTAAAGTTCTTCTTTTTTATAACTTCCTTAACATAACTTACGTAGGTAATATCTCTCTGTCGCTCTCTCTCTCTCGCTCTGCACTTCACAACATCTCTTCATGAGCATACACGCTCAGGTGATCTAGGATTCGCTCAACTTATGGCCAGCCGTTCTTGCAAAACTGAAATTTATTATTGTGACAGTCACCACTGCAGATCAATGACACCCATATTGCTCTAAATACCCCTGATTGTTGTCGAAGTGGTGGCTGGATGGACGTTGTGCTTTGTTTTCCCTCTCTCAATTCTTTGTTGTACCGGAAGAATTCCGCCAAAGGTCGTTGATTAACGCTTTAGCCCCCTGATTTTTCCTTTTGGGCATCATAAAAACCCGCCTAATTTTTGGCGTGGGTGGGTGGATGGATGGATATTTGTGTATGAGTGAGGGGTGGGGGTCACGGTTATCACGCTGACGATGGCTTTTATCATTGAGAGTCTACATCCGGGCATTACATCCGGGCATTGTTCGATAACCGGGCACTACATCCGCGCACTGTCTCCGACCTGATGTGCATAAATGCGCAGTAAAGGACGGGAAATTGGTTTTGAAATCGAATGGTCCAATCCATGAAAGGGATAAATAATTAATTAATAAATCATTTTATCTTCATAACATTTGCTTCTAGTCTATAAAATTTTAATTAATTAATAACTATATATGGTAAAAGCTATTTTTCCCTTCAGCCACACTTCAATGCAGGTCCTTAAAATTACGCGGCGTCAAATTTACAAGATTTTGTTCAAAAAAGTACCCACATGATTTCAACCTGAAGCTCAGAGCGCCTACCATCCGGACTACAGGTACCACAATCAATGAACATCTTTCCAGACAGACATCCCGCCTCACGTCGCTTATGTCTCGTCACGTGGGCGACCTGTCCACTTCTAACGCCACTGTGTAAAAGCCCTTCAGCCCGAAAGTCATGCCATACCGTTATAGACAGTGCTGCATACATGGACAGCGGTGTTTAAGCGGTCAATGGCGACACGACACAGGCATATTTAAAAAATGGACATTCGACATTGACCCCCAAATTCTGACACTGAAGATCTGAAAAAGCGACATCGACTCAGATAGGGACATTTTAGAGAGAAAAAATACGCCACTGAAATTCTGACGTAACTGACATCGACAATTATTTTGAAAAAAAACGACACTGACTCGCGACAGAAAACGTGCAAAATCGACATTCGACACTGAGCATTTTGAAAACCCGACACGGGACACTGGGCCCTCCCTTTCAGACCCTTATAGACACGCTCAGCATGGGCCGGAAGCGTTACCGACCGCTAGGGAGATATAAGGCCTAGTTTTATGAAACGTTTTCAGATGACGGGTTCGGCGTGGGCGATCCAATTACAGTTGTGGAGCTCCTTCAAAACTGTGAGCATGGCTGACGGCGGTAATATAATGTGGGTGGAGTGAGGTCAGGTGATCTATCCGAAAAAAATGACTACAAGAGGAAAGAGGGGGATGATGGTCCCATATTCCAACAACCGAGGTATCCAATATACCGGTGCGTTTTCTCAACTGGCTTCGACAATCTGACGTCATATACAATCAGTCCCCGCTCGTCTCGATCCCTATCTGACTCTTTTTTCGGTCTTACCTTTGGCCTATAACTTGCAGCACGCCGTCGGTAGCTAGCCACAACCTCGAAGTCCGTACCGAGCCACTCCTGCAGTGGCGCCCGGTGAACGATATAAATCAGCAGTTCCCCATAGTTCATGAGCATAAAGAATGTATGGATGGATAAATGAGAAGTAGAGCGTACGGAGGGTTTCAGTTTTAAAATACTTCCGAGCTTTAATCGCACGAGGATTACGCCTAAGCCTCGTGCGATTTTTCCTTTTATATATGCTATGTGTTCCTTCCATGTTAGATTACTATCAATATACACCCCTAGAAATTTCGTGTTTGTGACTTTTGTAATACATTGACCCATTATCTCGACATTGGTGGAAGCTATAACTTTCTTACGGGTTGATGTAAATACCATGTACTTGTTTTATTTACATTCAGTGTAAGTTTATTTAAACGTAACCAACGCACAATGAAATCTAATTCCCTATTTAAAAGGGAAAGGGAAATGTTGGCATATCCTCTAATTTTGTCCCTGTAATGAGAAAATTCGAATCATCGGCGAAAAGAATGCCAAACAATGTTTTACTCACTGAGGCTAGGTCATTTATATATAAAAGAAACAGGAGTGGTCCCAGTGTGGTTCCTTGTGGTACTCCACAAGTAATTTTATGTCTAGAGGACGTAGCCCCATTATACTCTACATATTGTACTCTATCAGTAAGGTAACTTTTTATCCAGTTTAACAGCACTCCTCGTACACCATATTTTTCTAACTTAGTAAAGAGTATTTCATGGTTTACTGTATCGAAAGCTTTTGAGTCAAGAAACACACCTAAAGCATATTCACCTTTATCTATTGCTGTTGCAATTTTATCCATAAATACTATGAGAGCAGACGTTGTGGAGTGCTGAGTTCTAAATCCGAACTGGTTATCGTGCAACAAACAGTGTCTGTTAATAAACGTCGTTAATCTATTATGCATCAGTTTTTCAAACACTTTTGGGAACGTCGAAAGAATAGATATCGGTCTGTAGTTGTTGAATTTGTTTTTGTCTCCTTCCTTATATATGGGTATCACTTTCGATATTTTCAATTATTTTGGGGATCGACCCTCTGATAATGACAAGTTTAAAATATGTATCAGGGGTTCTTCTAAAATTAAATATACACTCTTTATGATTTTAGATCCTATGTAATCCCATCCAGGTATGTTTTCTTTCAGCGACCACACTATGTCATGTAGTTCTTCTTTAATCACTGGTTCAAGAAACAGGCTCGCACCGTTCTTTGGTTAATGTAGCTGCAGGGTGAATGATCCTGCATATGAGGAATACTCTTGCATAAGGTTGAACCTATATTAGCGAAAAACTTAAATCCATTCGCAATACTGTCTCTATCTGTAACTACTGAGTTATTGATTACAAATTTATCTTGGACATGCTTTCTTTTGGTGCGATTTATTACTTCTTTTATCACATTATCCACGATTTATATGAATTACCACGGTATTGCAAGATCAGATTTTCGAAGTGGTCCTTTTCTGCATTTCTGAGGATTCTTAGTAGACTATTTTTGTAGACTTTGTATTCTTCCTTAATCTTTTCTTCTTTTGTCTTCGTGTATCTAAGGAAAAGTTTATTTTTAACCTTGATCGACGCTTTTAAGCCAGATGTCAACCACGGTTTTCTTTTCTTATAGTTAGACGTGATTTTGTTTATTGGGAAGCTTTCATTAAATAAACTACATATACGACCATGCAGGGCTGAAAAGGCTTCCTGAGTGTCTTTCATATCGTCGACCAATCTGTTTCAGCTAACTTCTGCTCGAATATCTCTACGTTTTTCACGTTGACACATCTCGTCAGCCTTGCATTCACATCAGTGTACATGATACCTGGAATGGAATTAACTACCTGGATATCGTAAGTGAAAATATTGTCGATTAGGGTTGCTGATGTTTTTGTTATACGTGTCGGTTTGTTTATAACAGGAAACAATGAATAACTGAACATCATGTTTGCAAAGTCGGAGGTTTCCTTATGAGTTTCATAGTTTAATAAGTTAATCACCAGTTAAATAAATGCTACTTCCTGCATCCATGCTTTGCAATAGGTCACGGAGTATGTCGTTAAACACCTTTATATTTGTATCGGAGGGTCTGTATATTACACCAATAATGATGGTCTTCCCCGTCGCGTTGGTAGATTTATCTAATGCAATAAACAAGGTCTCCATGCTCTCATTAAATATTTCTAAATCATAGCGAACTCGAAATAACAAGTTTTCTTTGACAAATAGAGTAACGCCCCCACCTCTTCTGTCACTGCGATAATTATTTACTGACGTATAGTTATCTAGACCATAAAGACCAACATTGTTTTCGTTATGCCAGGTTTCTGTAAGGGCAAGGACCTGGAATTCATGAGATAACGTACTCAGGTAAGATGTAAAATTAAGAAAGTTCTTTGGTAGGCTTCTTATATTCATGTGCATGATTGACCAAGTATTGTCGCCAGTTACTCCAGTTTTGCACACTAGTGGGAGCTCCCAGTTTGGGTAAACCTTCTTAAGGCGTTAAAATGAACCACGGCTATGACGTACCTCACACGCCCTTCAAATGACTCCGTATCCAAATAGAGCGCCATGCGTCTCTAGAAATATAACGGGCTTTAGAGTGAGAGAAATTCGGCGCTCTTATGCAGAAGCGTGGCCGAATGTTATCCTACCCCCCCCCCCACTCCCCCCACCCCCCCTAGAATTAATTCATCGCCAGAGACATGTCGCGCGTCAGTGCAGAACAAAAAAAACGATAAGATCAATATGAACGGGAAAACGTCACGCCAGACGACATTTGACGTGCTATGGCGCCGTCTCGCTAAGACTAACATAGAACAAACTACCCGATGACAGCCAGTCGTGACCCAATCACACGGAGAAATCCGAGTCAACGACATGCTAGCAATACCTTTCAGTGCGTTAGACAAGACGCGGAATACGACATCCGGGGCGCTTTGTACCAGAATATCGTGGGTCGGCTGAATGGCTACACCCGTGTCTTGATCGTGCTACTAAATGTTGAGTCATGCTTCTTAATGGCCAACTGACATGGCGACGACGGGGGCCTCCCTGGTGTAGTGGTTAGCGCACTAGACCGCAGATCAATAGGTCCTGGGTTCGAATCCGGGCTCGGGCACCTAATCTGGGGCATGTTTCATTCCTTCATCCTTCATCGTCTCTGGAGGGTCCTTGGCCCAATTTAGCCTGTATGTGTACAAAAGTGGCCTAAAACACCAATATTCCATTCCATGGCGACGAATAATACCACAGCCTAGACGTGGTGTGTGAAGGGCCACTGAACCTCAGTGTCTGCTTATGTGACGCAGTTATCCCGGTTCCAGACATGTACGACTCAAAGGCGCGTCTTGGGAGGGACAAGCTATGCGGCGAATCCCAGATCCCTTGATACATCTTTACATCATTGATTCCGTTAATAATAATCTTCGCCGCATATGGCTTATTGTAAAGACCATCCATTTTGTAGCTTGGTTTGTTTTGCCAGCGAAAACACACCTTCAAAGTAGAGCAATATCTAGATATTGGCCAGCTGCTGGACAGTCTTGTCATTTACTGCTGAAGAAGGTCAGGTCATGTCAGTCGTGACCCCATCAGAGACACACAGACAGGCGTTTTAAAGGACCTGAGCGCAACACCAGACCAATCTTTCCCGATCGTCAATTGATTATTGTCTGTTCCCCAAGTTGGCTTCCTGACAGGAGGATGTGGCCATCTGCAACAAGACGAGGTTGTGCGGAATAGGTTCTTTTCAAATCGATGTAATTCCAGTTCTGGCTTCATTCCAGATGCACCAGCCTACAAACATGTTATGGCATGGGAATAAACAACGGTAGTGGTGTGAGATGCGAAATGATGTCTGAACGTTGACGGGTCCAACCGGGAAGAGTCTCCAGCTGATACCGATACATTGCCCAACAGCTAAAAGACATGGTATTGCAATTTTTATTTCTTTTGTGAAATGTCCATCCTTTTGGTACATTGACTTATCTTCCGGGTATAACACTAAATAGTCAAGTCAAATGCTTGATTTCTACACACCTGCGTTAAAGATAGTCCATATGGAAGCGCGGTTTATAGCGTTTAATGGTCATGTTTATAGCGTTCAATTGCTTGCTGAACTATTAGATAAACTCCAAACATGTATTTTACCATATTACGCGTCAGTGGAGGCTTATATTTGGGAAAATATCAATCTAAGGGTTTCATTTTTTATATATATTTACATTTGAAGGATGTTCAACATACCGCAAATCAAGAGTGAAAAAAATTCAAGTATAACATTGATGATTTACCTTTTTCAGGTTAAAATACTTATAAAATAGCAACACATTGCACCTTGAGAACATAACAGAGTTGACGCAAGAGTTCGGGGCGGGAACACAGCTAGACGAAGCCGGATGGGAAGCTTCATTAAAATTGGCAAGTCATATTGAGGACAGGAGATACTAGTGCTGAAGAGGTTGGTCATTTGTTTTTAAGTTGAAGTTGCACCCAATCTCTCGACAGCAATGTGACATTTCCTCTACTTGCTATCGTTACCGCGGGAGCCGCGGAACCAGCTGCCGAGAATCCGGATGTACGTCATCCTTGTCAATGTGGCCGCCAGGGGTGTGACGTCACGTGACGGGCGCGTCTCCGTCAGTGGAGATCAGCAGAAGCCGGGATTGGAGTAGGAGAGGGTTGGGTGGGAGTTGGCAGAGAAGTGCATAGCGGCGGACAATGATAAATTAACGAAATTGCCGAAATATTCCATCTCGTCCATCAAGGATCATTTCAGCTGCTTCAAGAACAGCGCGGGATATGCTCTTCAGGAGCGTCACATCCGGGAACCTGCAGTTGAAGCCTGGAGTGGGACGTGATTTATGATATGAGATTAACGGCGCGGGGCCGAAAGACGCCAGAGTGTGGTTTGTTACACAATGAATGTCGGCCGTCTTCCGTCTCGACGGCCTCGTGTAGAGGACACTTGGCGCCCCCAAGCGGGCAGTATTCATGGGCCGCCAGTACGAGAGCTTGGCAATGGGCCTGACACAGTGCTGCCATTAACGGTGTTTTCACTGTTGTAAAACACGTATGCCGCTTGTGTTGTTCTGTGACGGTTCAGCTGCTGACGTCACAGCTGAGTGGTGTGTTTTACTATACGAATGAAGAATGAGTCAGCTAGCGCTGTTTATCTAAAAGAAGAGAAAAGTTAAATGTGACAACCAGAGTCAGTCCCGAGATGACAGATGACTGAACCGGCGCCAACTGACCTTGGTGGAACCTCCACGGCCGTTAACCTTTGACCTTAGCTCCGCCAGTCAGGCTAACCCGCTGACATCCGAGAGTGGCCAGCACCTGCCAGAAACCGACAGCGCTATGTCCAGCTGTCAAGCGATGTACTGGTGCTAACCTATGACCGTATCGGGAGCGCACGTCGCCTTCACAACTAAAATTTCTCAACTGTTAACGTGTTTAAGTTGACTTTGCTCAACCCTTGATACCGTGCTTGGTAGTAGCGTACCATTAAATCACGGCTATAGTGCTGGTGTGGGTGGCGTACCATTAGATCAGGCCTACGTACACGGCCGATAGGGTGCCGGTGTGGATGGCGTACCATTAGATCAGCGTTACGCACACGGCCGATAGGGTGCCGGTGCGGGTGGCGTACCATTAGATCACCGCTACGTACAAGGCCGATAGGGTGCCGGGGTGTGTGTCGTAGAGTCTCCTGAATGGTTGTTAATCAAGGATGTGATGGGCGGAATCCATTTGAGTCTCCAGTGTGTTGGCGGCTGGCGGAATCCACCCAAAACGCTTTTTGGGTCAAGTTGAGTCTAGGTGTGGTGGGTGTGGGGTGTCTGCGTTTGCGTAGGTGCTTGGAGAGAGAACTGGGTTACTGAATATGTCCTAACGCATCCTGACTTGCTTTGCCCCGGCCGCCGGGCCTAGCAGAGCACAGGATTACCTGGCTGTAACCAGTGGCATTGCGCCCTTTCATTGCCTCTCCGCCCGGTCTTTGGCGAATCGTAGTCTACACCATATGCGAATAGACCCCCACCCCCTCCCCGCCATCACACTACCCTGTTGCGGGTCATCAAGCAGAAATTGGACTGCGGGTCTGACCTTGAACCTGCGCTAGGCCGAGACATGGTATTACCCAATTACCTTCAAAAGTATCATTACCTTCGTTCAAGCGCGTAAAGTTTCTCCAGTCCAATCACTGTTATCACGATCAGAGGGAGAACAGCAGACTGTTAGTCTGCAGCCATCGGCTTCTGGACATCGGTCTCACAATTGCTTGATTTTTTTAAGATGAAAGCCGCAGTTCGCCTTCTTTGGCGGCCATGCGATGCGACACTTTTGTGTGTCCCGAAATAGGCCTGCAGGTGGCTGTAATCTTGCATACATATTAACGTCGGAGATAATGCAGATAACTTTAAATTAACAAATATCACAGACTTTTTCGGTTGCGATTAATAAAATGAAACTTTAATTTACTCCTGGCTTATTAGCTTGCCGCAATGTCAAATGTACCACGAGTAACGTCGAATGACGAATTATCTTAGATCAATGCAGAATAGCGTCCCATATTCCATGATGAATATTCTTGGTTCACGGCAGAGTAACAACCTATCTCGCATCAAGAATGTTGGATCACTGAGGAGTAAGGTCCCATCTTCCATAAAGAATGTTCTTGGATCACGGGTGAGTAACGTCCCATCCTCCGTAAAGAATATTATTGAATAACTGTGGAGTAAGGTCCCATCTCCCATAATGAATGTTAATGGATCACTGCGGAGTAAGGTCCTTTCTTCCATCCAGAATGTTATCGGATCATTGCGGAGTAACATCCTATCTTCCATAAAGAATGTTCTTGGATCCAGCGGCGATCACAGGGTGCAATTATAGACAAGCTTTTCGCACCCGTGACGGGTTGTTCCAAGAAATCATTTCCCTCCATTCCTCACTACCCCACTTACATCTACACTTCTACACACCCCCCCCCCCCTCTCTCCCCGCGCTCTCCACACACAATACAGTCTCCACACTACCAACCCATCCAGTCCACTTCCGTCGAATGTACCAAAATCACTTCCGCTGATAACATGGGGCGGGATAGCTTCGTGCGTGAAGATCACATGAGTTTAGGAGCACACAGGCAGAGCCCCCTGACGACGCGTTGGTTGGTTGTTTATTCAGGGCGCTGTAACCAATTCTGGTCATATCGCGTCAATGGAAGAAGAAAGGGTAGACGGAGCCATGTCCCCGGGGGTAACCCCACTACCTCTTTGCAAAGAAGAACATAGCAGCTTCATCCTGCGACCGCACAAACGTGACCACAGCAGAGCTCGAACCACCGATCCACCTTCCGTTAGGCTCTCATGTGGCCAGAGCGAGCGTGCTGACCCACTGAGCTATCGAGGCGGCCCCGGGGCGTTTGGCCGCTACTTTATGGGTGGACGAGGTATATACACCGCGGCGTCACGTGTCGTCTATCCCCTTAAAGGACAGACGAGCTGGGCAATATGGTCGCCCTACATCAGACCCGTGTGACAGAGGCTATAAGGCGGAAGTGCTTCACACTGGGGAAACGGTGGCCTCCAACTGGTAGTAACCCGGGCCCTGAGAGGGGGCTTCCAGGAAGAAGTACCGGACACCGGGTAATGAATGGGGTGTAAATCCTGGTCCGTGTAGAGGCAGTGGGAGATGCACACGCCCCCTCCCCCCCCCCCCTTCAGTTCTCATGGCCACACACCCCAAGTCATCGGTTTTCATCGGTGTCAGCGTCTCTAGTGGCATTGTAGGCGTTGCCAGGCACGACAACTTCAAGTCGCTACATGGGTAGCAATAAAAGAGGTAAGTATGCAATACAATGGAACAAGTACGCTAAGCTACGTTATAGAGCAAGGCATTGCAACGTAAAACAATACTCCATAAGGTTACACAAGGCAACAACAAAGAATATAAATATAATAATAATTATAATATAATCATGAGAGTTGGCTGTTTTTGATCTGTTGTAAGCCATTTGGACACACACCATAGTGGCGGCCGGCGACGTAGGCGGGACGGGGGGTGCAAGATAGATTGAAAATGTTACTTATTTTCTGTCAGAGCTACAGCGGATAACCATGGGCCTTTGTCACTTTGAAGTTGGAATTCCCCGTAATATCCCGTGGTATGTACGGGTGTGGTTGGAAGGGAGGTGACGCAGTGTCGTATGGATTTAGTCACCCTTAACGCTAGCTGTTTCTCGGCGCGCGGAAAGGGGGGGGGAGAGGGGGGGGTGTGTCGGGGGAGGGGCTGAGGGGTGTCCATGGGATCCAGTCTCGCCATTTTTGAACATGCAGACCCTTTGATGAGGATTTTTTTTCTGCGGACCCAGAGTCTTCGATCCCAGCTTTGAAAAGCCAGGACAGCCTCCGGTGTCGCTAGATTTGGTATGGATTTAGGCAATCCTACCGCTGGCAGTTCGTCGGCGAGAGGGAAGGTTGAAGGGTGTGGTGTGGGGGGGGGGGGGCGTTGAACGGGATCGCCCTGTTTGAACAGGGAGACCGCTTGATGGTGCGAGATAAATTTTGCTGTGGACCGCCATCGACAAATTTACACAGAATGAAACCGTCTAAGTATATATGTCTGTTTAAACACCTTGACTCATGGGTTAAACCAGCGCGACAAGATCAAGCAGGGGGAGGCCACTGCCACCATGACGTGGCGCAGGAATCTCATCGCCAGGGCAGCCAGCCTCTGGGAGAGACATTACCTGCTATGTATACGCGGCATCTGTCTTATATGCCTCGCATGTAATGACAATGTGATAAGAAGATGCGTCATCTGCAGTATTCTGGGTGTGAATATAGCCCATCGAGCTGCATAATGTTGCATAATGTGAATATTGGGTTGTGATCATAGGGTGAACTGGGGAGTAGGGTGTAGGGGTGGAGGACTGCCATCAATATGTATCAGATAAAAGGCGACCAGAGTTAAATACTGTCAACAAGAGGGGAGGTTGAGAGTGGGAGGTTATATCACTCAACTTGTTAACTCATCACACATTGCCCGGACGGGAGACACTGACAGCCTAGTTACATGCCGCTTGTCATATCAAGTTAGTTTTCTATGCCGGCAACTTACCAAGGGATATGTTAGTGCGTCAATAGCTTACGGCAAGAGGTCATGTCGAGAGGTCAAGAGTAACTCGAAGAGAGGTTACGCCAAAAGTTACATCAAAAGCTTAGGTCAAGAGGTTACGTCAAGTGGTTACGTCAAGAGGTCGCGTCAAAAGGTTACGTCAAGAGGTCGCGTCAAAAGGTTGCGTCACGAGGTGGCGTCCAAAGGTTTCATCAAGAGGTCGCGTCAAAAAGTTGCGTCAAGAGGTCACGTCAAAAGGTTACACCAAGAGGTCGCGTCAAAAGGTTACGTCAAAAGGTAACGTCAAGAAGTCGCGTCAAAAGGTTGCGTCAAGAGGTCGCGTCAAAAGGTTACGTCAAAAGGTTACGTCAAATGGTTACGTCAAGAGGTCGCTTCAAATGTTACGTCAAGAGGCGATCCTGTCAGCAATTCACTTCGAAGGGTCACCTCAAAATGTCACTTGCAGCGGCGACGTCCCGATCTTCGTGAAGAGTGAATTCCGAAACCCTCGTCAGTTATGAACACATAACACGTGTGTGCATGTCAGGACACGGGATCTAACCTTTACAGATGCAATAACAGGACAAACTATTCTGTCAGAGTAACACGAATATTAACAGCGATCTGACACGGCAGCCATTTACATCAGCATTCATGGCCCTGGCCCGGCAATAACACGCTGACACGGACAAAGGACGCGGTGGCGTGAGGAGTGGGAAGCTGGGGACGACAGGTCGAAGGGTGTCATTCGCCAGAAGGCGCTTGTCATAATCTACAGGGGGCGTGGTCGCGCGTCCTTGACCTTGGAAGCTGTTGTCCCACGGGTGTCTGTGTTTGTGACCCTCTGGTGACTGATGGCTTGTCCTGAGCCATTGCAGCTCAACGCAACCAGGGAACGCCGAGCAAGTTACTGCGGCCACAATGGACTCTTATAGGCGCTTCATTGTCACACAATAGCCACTGTCACGTAGATTTATATGGCAACCAATAGCCCTAAATGCAACTAAAAAAACTAAACAATATCTGCTAATCTGATGGATTGTAAGATAAACTGGTTCTTGCCGACGAGGACAATTATTCCGAATGTCTAGGCAATTTTAGCCTATAAATTACCATGAACAATGACAAATGTATGTGGGTTTTTTTTCTTGACATGGTGGTACGAAATGCGACAGTGCGACTGCAATGACTCATTTGTGCGCCGCGCGAGAGTGAAAAACCGAAACGTAAACGTATCGGTGCTAACGGATCGGGATGCGTATCAGTGGCGCGGAAACGTAGTGCAATAACTCTATTGACTGACCCCAACCAGCGTGAGCGCCGCGCGGGTCAGGTCAGATACGTTGCGGTCCTGCCGTGCGTGGGTCATATACAGCATAAATGAAATTACACCGTGGATTAAGACCTCACATACGCCATCGCCTTGATAGGGATAAGCTGTCCAGGCTGGTTGGCGTATATTAAACTGCTATTGTATTTCACACATTTATAGTTATATTATTTAGTGTTTCATGCCAAGTGTCACTTAAATAAATTATTCTACTACTGCATAAAAGGTCCAGGCAGGTTGGCGTATATTAAACTGCCATTGTATTTCCCACACTTATATTTATATTATTTAGTGTTTCATGCCAAGTGTCTTTTAAGTAAATTATTCTACTACTACTACCCCATCGTCTTCGTAATCCATCCCTGATAAAACTGAAGTTGAATGATGACGATGGCCAACGTTTCATTATCGCGGTATCGTTGTGGTATTGTTGGCTGGTGACAGCCGTGTGAGTAGCGAATCGCGGATCAATCTCTGCATGTATTGACATAATAACCTGGCTGGGTTAAGTGGGTCATAAAATAGCAGAATAGACGCGGGGCACGGTTTGTAAGGTGAGGGCACGGGGTGGGCGGGGGGCGGGGGGTGCTACTCGATCCGTCTTCAGTAAGGTGCGGGTGTGAGTGCGTTTCCTGACGAGGTAACTGTTAGGGCTGACATATGTTCCCGGTATGGACGTTGAAGTCGCGCTATCGTCCTATCGAGCGAATATCTCACATATGGATCAACCTATGACGTCACGCCCTCGTGCTAGATAGAGAGAATGCCTCACACATCTCACAACCTATGTCACTAACCCTCGTCGTCCTATATTTAAATAATACCTGACATGGGGAACCATCTGTGACGTCACAACATCGTCATAGATCTAGATACCTTTCATAGCTAACAACCTATGACGTCACGCCCTCATTCTAGATCTAGCTAATACCTCACATATCAAACAACCTAAGACGTCACTCCCTTGTCATATATGTAGAAAATACCTTTCATAGCTAACAACCTATGACGTCACGCCCTCGTCCTATATTTAGATAATACCTCACGTACGGAAAAACCTATGACGTCACATCCTCACCCTAGATCTAAAGAATGCCTCACAATTGGATCAACCTATAAAGTTTCGCCCTCGTTCTAGATCAAGTTAATGCCTCCCATATGGAACAGCCTATGACGTCACGCCCTTGTGCTCCATCTAGAGAATATCTCGCATAAGAACCTACCTGTGACATTATTTTCCGTCGCCCTAGATCTAGAGAATGCTTCTCATTTGATATGAATAACACTATGACGGCCCGCCTTCGTACTAGATTTCCCTGTGGGCTTGGTGATAACAAAATAATATTACAGTGATTGACAGTAAGTTTGAGAGTATCTCCGATTTTGCTTCTCTTAAATGTTAATAAATTCATTTACGTCACGTATAATGTGTTTTATTGTGTAATCACATATTTATTTGATTATATAGTTGAGTATATTTAACATTGTGCCATAGCAGCGACCGGCTTATATGTTGAACTTGCAATCCACAAGGTTTATATTTCACTTCTATTATGTTTACACTCACCCATGATGTATCTCTAAATATACGTATTAATAGTGACGGGCATTTCTTATTTGGCGAAATGTGTCTCATGTCATATGGGAGCTCATGACGCTCATATCCACGGAATAGGACTTGTTTACAGGTAAGGTATTGTCAAAGTGCCGGTTTGAATCTTAATGATATTGGCTGGTAAAACTGTATCATAACAGCGCTGGCCCAAAGCATCATGCTGTTGGATGGAAAGGCTATAAAAGCGCTCAGACTCGAAGCATCATGATCTTGATGTGTGTGCCCCCCCGCCCCCCCCCCCCCGCAACGCGTGACGGCCGAGGGTGACTCGTCACCGTGGCCACCTCGCGCTATGTCAGACGACATCCGGGGCCAGGTAGGTGTCGACCGGAAGTCTCCACAGACAGCAAGGATGACTTCCGGTTTCCCGGTGCGAGTCACTGCCATGTATCTGCCTCGTTAATCACCACCCGTCGCTTGCCCGTATAGTTCGTTTGACCCCATCCCACACCGTCCTATAGCTTGGGACGGGGGGGGGGGCATCATTCCGTAGTTGAAGTGAACGTGTTCTTGCTCTTCGTCTTCGGCAAATTGAGACTTGGTAGACCGACCAGCAAGTTCTTCGGGATGTTATTGACAGATCGGAAATAAGCAGGGGCTTAGGACAAAACCGGCGTTTAGAACTACTTCGTCTGGTAGGGCGTCACCTAATGCAAAGTTAATGGTTCTGTCGTTTAGGAAAGAAATCGTGTTAGCTTAGAGGGCAAACCCGGTTTTAATAGTTTATGTTTTATGCCGTCTTGCCACGGGGAGTCAAACGCGTTTTTCACATCTAGCAGGATGGCCCTGACGATACCTGGTGGAGATTGGAGACACAAGTGGGTCGTTATTACCATCCTCTTCTGGGAGGTCAATTTTTAAGTTAAGTGAATCAGCTTCCTTTCGAATGAAATCTTTAAAAGTAAAATTCGTCATCGAACCTTCATGGGTGTTATGGATGTGGTGTCGGCGGGCCTCCTTGTTGCTATTTGTGCGACAGCCCTCTGGCATTTTGAGGTGCATGGGGTGTTATGGGATCACTATTTATTTCTCTACGCAGTGAGGCGTTTACAAATCGCCCACAAACTCTTGTCCAAAAATAGGGTTGAGAGAGGAGGTAGCAGATTGCCATTGGTGCTGATGAAATAGTTTTATTTCATTTTCAATTTAATTCGCCAGGAAGTAGTTTTGAGGGTAAAGCAGTTTCATGCATAGCCTAAGCAGAGTGCGTTTATGTTTAATGCGATGTATGGGGTAATGTGGTTACTTTGTGGATTACTATCGTTATTGAACAGGATTTATGGTAGGCACCGGTTATGGCTACTTCTAAAGCCGAAATTACCTTAATTGGATTTGGGGCCTTTTGGGCCTACGCAACAGGTCCTAAAAAAAATTTGTTTAAAGATTTTCCTGGGGAATCTGGTCTGATTAGTGGAGAGGGATTTTATACAGGCACGAATAGTCAGGTACAGGTGGATGGGTAGGTGGCAGCTGCCGACCCCTTGCCCCACAGAGCATTCAGAGACAAGAGGGAGGAGATTGTCAGTGACTATAGCATCTGTGTCTCTGGCCTCTTAACCCTTTTATCTCATTACTGCACACGTTCATTGCCCCGGTTCAACGCACGATTGTCCACAGTGGGATACAGTCCCACATCACCCATCCATTGTCACCCCCCCCCCCCCACCTCTTTCCTCTATATTCAGCACCTTACAGTTTCGGCTCCACGGATCCCAAAGCAGGGATTCACCAGACATGAACGGCCCGTTCAGCAGGCGTTGGCTAGAGACGTCTACCTCCAAGAACAATGGACCAATATGTCGGTCTTTAATGCTAGTTTAATACACGCAAGGGCTAAAGTGCTACTGTGCTACAACAATCCGAGGTTTCGATGCGGAGTGTGAAGCGAAGTGCGTTCCCCACTGATGAGTGGGGCAGGAGGCTCGTCGCGCAGGGAAGGAGTGACAATGTGGAGTGGAGCAGAGGAGGCTGCGGTGGTGGAGGATCAACGGCTGGCTATGATCTTGTTATATCCTTATGAATAACTGACTCGTCCTGCTGGTATCAGTATCTGTGGCTGATATATATGCATAAACTAAGGTAGTGGCATGACCCTTTCGTGTGTGCGTGTGTCTACACTTCATTGAAGTCGCTTGCCCTTACCCATATGAGCGGTTCCATCTATCTATGTCGGTGAAAAATAATATGGAGACAACCCTGGAAAACTGTCTCTGGGATGAAACGCTGGTTACCCTGTCAGTTCAAGTATTGCGGTATTATCTTCAATACGTTGTATACGGTGCTACGGTTTCACAGATGGCCAACTCGTCCCCATCTCATGGCCAATTAATGTCGGGGATGTCTGTATTTAAGGTCAACATAAGATGCAGCAGCTGTTACACAGTAAGTTAATGCACTTGTCCATCATAGAAAAGCTGCAAAACCCAACACAAAGACGCCGAGCAGTGTCGTTTTGTAGTCATATCCATCTTCACAAACCAGCGTACGTCCCCCACAGACTGGACGTATACCTCGCGCCGTTACCGATGGAACTGCCACATTAAATTCTCCCGGTATGGGGACAGTGAAGCGAGATCTCCGGCCTCGACTCTGTGGAGGACAAAGCCGGGAGGTGTATTACATAACGTCAGATAGACCGGCGCCCAATGTCGTTAAGCTCGCCACAACTCACGCCTCACCCCACCTGCTCGGTACCCGGATGTGGCCTTCATGACGGGCACATCGCCAACGCTTCTTGAAGTCGCCGAAGTGGTCTTTGATGGAGCCAAGGTCATTTCGACCACCCCTCCCCACCCCCGCACTCGTCCCGCACGTCCGTATCTTTCTTCCCTTGCCAACGGCCCTCGCCCAGTGTCATGCGCGGGCCACAGAATGTCTGGAGGGAATACCTGCGGAAGTAGGGTGCAGCTTTCGATTAAACGTTAGACGGGGTTCGGCTGGGAGTTACTCTTAACCAAGGCACGGCCTTAGATGCTTGCCAGCCATAATAGCTAGCCATTACGCCAGTAATGGATGCGAAACGTGGCTTTAAATAATACCAACACAAGTGAACTATAACAAAGGAATGTGCGCACAAGTTATAAACTGGGCCAGTATTGTCTAAATCATACATAGCAAGTCCCATGACTGTACCATCAATCAGTGAAACAATTCATGTTCCCAATGAGGTGTTTTATAATGTCTCCTATATTTACATGATGTACTACTCGCTGTCGTGCAATCACCAAATAAACCACTCGACGCTATCGCGTCTCGTGCTTTATTTTGGCGAATGTACTCCAGCTCGTTCTATAACGTACCTATAAAATTGTTATAACAAGGCATGACATGTGCTCACGATTGGACACAGGAATTGACTATTGTGTCAATTGCACTGCCCGACATGAGGCACATTGTGGAAACAACGGTTCGTCATTGTGAAGCCCCAGGGGGAAGGGTAGGCGTGGGAAGGCGTGGATGCAGTAGACATTTTAGAAGTCATTGCTTCTAATTTTCGTGAAAACATCGCCCCCTGAATAGCGATATGACGGATATAATAAGAAATGTATGCAATCGATAACTGTGGAATTTCCATATATTTTGAGATTTCTGATCTAACCCGCCATTGATGGCCAGAGTAAATGTCGAACGCTCATGTGCTTGACTTGGCCCGCCCGATCCATGGTAACACGCTCTCTACCGTTGCAAGGACACGCCACACGAAGATCTATTTCCGCCGACACGGGACATGAACGGGTAATTTGTGACGTCATTTTGATCGTTATCATGACAGGAACGGCAACCGTCTTTCAACATCATTTCCTGCGTGGATGACATTTCTAGCGTCTGATATTTCTTATACTTCAATTCTGAATGCACGTTTTTGCCAATTGCTGCAACCGTTAATCGCTTGAAGACAGGAAAGTCTGGTGCGCAGTCACAATAGCTCTCATATATCAAGGTTTGTCGCCGTGGTGACAATTGTTACTACTGTGTGTCACGACCGCAGATCAATACCCCCTTCTTGTTGTCTGACTAGTGGGGGGATGGGTATTGGTGTGTGTGTGTGTGTGTGTGTGTGTCTGTGTGTGTGTGTGTGTGTGTGTGTGTGGGAGGGGGGTGGTTGGAGGCGCGTTTCTCATGCAGTTAACGCTGATAATAGATTTTATCACGGAGAATATGGCGTCAATTACATCGGGGCACTGTCTGACCTGATGTGCGTAAACACGCAGTAAATGACGGGAAATCGGATTTCAAATAGAATGGAATGAAAGGGATGCCCTTTGTTTTATTTAATTTGTGGCTCAATGATTGACAAAGACTCACTCAGCATTCTTTCTTTTCTTTTTTTCTTCGGCGATGAATGTCTCCTGTCCAATCACTGTAAAGCTGCTTACAAATGTTAATATTAGTTAAAGTATCCATTGATTATCTCTACCCCCCCCCCGCCCCCGCCACCCCCCCCCCCCGTCCCACTCACAAGCCTGAATAGACAATGCGCTGAATATATAACTTGATTCGCCTCACCTTTGCACAGACATAAAGAGGAGCAAAGCGAACAAAAGTAATATTATGTTAACCTCTCCGCCTACTCAAGTACTACTCGCCACTTGATAATTCCTTGAACCAGCTGAACGGGCCACTAAACATTGAAGACTCGACGTACGTTTTGTGCTGCGACAAATAAAAACGCAAAGACTTATCTTCATGCCATTTGCTTCTAGCCAATAACATTTGAATGAATTAATAACTATTCATCATAAAAGCTAGTTAACTTTCCCACCACCATTTCAATGTAGTTTCTTAAATCCAATTTGCAAGATTTTTATTTTAAAAATACCCCCATATATTCCACCTGAAGCTCAGAGCGCCTACCATTCGGACTACAGTGCCGCAGGTACCACAATCAATGAAAACCTTTCCAGACAGACATCCCGCCTCCGGTCAATTATTCGTCTCGCCACGTGGGTGACCTCTCCATTTCTGACGCCACTGTGTAAAAGCCCTTCCGCCCAAAAGTCACGCCATGCCGTTATAGGCAACGCTGCATACATGGTCAGGGTTGTGTTAAGGGGTCCATAGCGACAGGCGACACAGGCATATTTGAAAAATCGACATTCAACATTGACCCCGAAATTCCGACACTGAGGATCTGAAAAAGCGATATCTATACGGATAGTGACAGTTTAGAGAAAAAAATGACAACTGCTGTGCTGTGCATTTTTCCAGCAGAATCTGTGGGTTACCGACCGCAGTGAGATATAAGGCCTAGTTTTATGAAACGTTTTCAGATCACTGCTCGGACCGGGCTAGTTTCTGGGAACTGTGTGATAGAGTCTTATTATGATATAATAGGCTATTAGTATACATAACACATCCACTAGGCTTTTTGCTGGTCGGATCGTTTTTAAAGGGAACCGCCAGCCTGGCCTGGCTTAGAAGTGACCGCCAGCCACAATTTCGCCACTTAACCAAGAGGCAGCCCTTTTTGGAGGTGTGTGAGCGATTGACTAATAAGGAGACGATACTCTAATTATATGTAAACCGGAAATGACGCCTAAAAAAATTGCTGCGATGCTAACTCTAATCATGGCTGTTTGATGGCGACAATCGTCGCAAAACGTATATCAATTTCAATGAAACCCTTAGATCGTGGTTTGCTGCACGGCTTGGAACTGCCGCAAGTCATCAGCAAATCGCTACCCTTATCTCTCGTTGTATGCCTTTCCCTTCAAGGTTACCTCCTCTGTAAAGAGTTGACTTCCAGTTAAAATGCAAGGCGGCGCCACATGAAGGGTCACAATATACAATATACTCCGGCAAAATGGCGCATTAGTGGATGCGGTTTGACTTAATTCTCCTTTTCTCCTTACCAGTATCCCGAAACGAAACGCTAACACTCGCCAATTTGATTTTATGATGTAAACTGTGAGTGCAGATCGTCAATAAATTAGGATGGACACCCGCTTCAATCTAAATCATTCACAGAATATATGCACATCATATGCAGCGATGGGATCTCTCAACCTCCCCATCATACATTTCAGAGTTTGAGTGAACCTTCATAAAGTGTTAAAATGAACCATGTGCCCTTGATAACGGGTAAGACGTACCTGGCACGCCCTTAAAATGATTCCGTATCCAAATAGAGCGCCATGCGACTTTAGAAACCAAACAAGAGTGAGTCGGAGAAAATCCATAAACAAATTCTGCGCTCCCAGCGTACCGCAATGTAATCCTAGGCCTAGGCCATCCTAGAATTTATTCCCCGACAGACCCATGGCGCGCGTCAATGCAGAACAAAGAAGCGATAAGATCAATTTGCACGAGAAAACATTGCGGCAGACGACATTGTACGTGCCATGGCGGGGTCTCGCTTCTTGTTCCCGCACCAACACACCCTGCAGTAAATCATTCCGCTCTTGGCTCCTTTATGGAACGCCTTAGACTACCGAGCGAAAGACTAAGACTAACTTAGAATAAACTACCCGATGACAGCCAGTCGTGACGCAATCAAAGAGAAACATCGATGACTTACTAAGAATATCTATCAGTGCGTTAGACAAGACGCAGAGCACGACATCCGGGGCGTTTGTACCAGAATACCGTATGTCTGCTGAATGGTCTTTATCGTGCTACTAAATGTTTAGTCACACTTCTTAATGGCCAACTGACACGGCGACGAATAATACCACAGCTTAGGCGTGGTGTGTAAAGGGCCACTGAACCTCAGTGTCTGGTTATGTGACGCGGTTAGCCCGTCTCCAGACTGAAAGGGGCGGCATGGAAGGGATATGCGGCGAGATATGCGGCGAATCCCAGATCCCAGTGATTACATCAGTGATTCCGTTTATGATGATCGGTCTCTTCGCCGCACATGGCTTAATGTGAAGACCATCCATTTTGTAGTTTGATGTAGTTTGCAGAAACGTTTTGCAAGCGAAACCACACCTTCAAAGTAGAGCAATATCTAGATATTGGCCACCTGCTGGACAGTCTTGTCAAGTACTGCTGACGTAGGTCAGGTCATGTCAGTCGTGACCCCATCAGAGACACACAGACAGGCGTTTTAAAGGACCTGAGCGCAACACCAGACCAATCTTTCCCGATCGTCAATTGATTATTGTCTGTTCCCCAAGTTGGCTTCCTGACAAGTTGACATTTGGAGGATGTGGCCATCTGCGACAAGACGAGGTTGGGCGTAATAGGTTGTTTTCAAATGGATGTAATTCCATTTCTAGCTCGATCCACTCCAGATGCACCAGCCAACAAACAGGTTATGGCATGGGAATGAACAACGGTAATGGTATGAGATGCGGCTTTATGGGCTGGACGTTGAGGGGTCCAACCGGAGAGAGTCTCCAGCTGATACTGATACATTGTACTACAGCTAAAAGACATGGTATTGCAATTCTTATTTCTTTCGTGAAATGTCCATCCTTTTGGTACATTGACTTATCTTCCGGGCAAAATATTTTACAGTCATGTCGAATTCTTGATTTCTACACATCTGCGTTACAGATATTTCATATGAGAGTGCTAAATTATCCGGTTTATAGCGTATAATTGTCATGTCTATAGCGTTTAATTGTAATGTCAATAGCGTTCAATTGCTTGCCGCCGAACTATTAAATAAATTCGAAACACGTATTTTACCATATTACGCGTCATATTACCACATTTATTATATATAGTAACATTTGAAGGATGTTCAACATTCCGCAAATTCAGAGTGAAAATATTAAAGTATAACATTATGATTTAATTTACCTTTTTTTCAGGTTAAAATACTTATAAAATAGCAGCACATTGCACCTTGAGAACATAAAAGAGTTGACACAAGAGTTCGGGGCGAGAATACAGCTAGACGAAGCCGGATGGGAACCTTCATTAAACTGGTAAGTCATCTTGAGGACAGGAAATACTAGGGTTGGAGAGGTTGGTCTTTATTCCTTTTTAAGTTGAAATTACACCTAATCTCTCGACAGCAGTGTGACATTTCCTACTTGCTATCGTTCCCGCGGGAGCCGCGGAACCAGCTGCCGAGAACCCGGATGTACGTCATCCTTGTCAATGTGGCCGCCAGGGGTGTGACGTCACGTGACGGACGCGTCTCCGTCAGTGGAGATCAGCAGAAGCTGGTGTCGGAGTAGGAGAGGGAATGGGTGGGAGCGGGGGAGGAGTGTGTATAGCGGTGGACTAGGATATATTAACGGCATTGCCGAAATGTTCCATTGCGTCCATCAAGGATCGCTTCAGTTGCTTCAAGAACCGCGCGGGATATGCTCTTCACGAGCCACACATCTGGGAAGCTGCAGTGGAAGCGTGGAGTGGGACGTGATTTATGACGAGATTAAGGGCGCTGGGCGAGAAGACGCCAGAGTGCGGTTTGTTATATAATGAATGTCGGCCGTCTTCCGTATTCGACGGCCTCGTGAAGAGGACACGTGGCGCCCCCAAGCGGGCAGTATTCATAGGCCGCCAGTACGAGAGCTTGACAATGGGCCTTATAAACGCAGTGCTACCATTAACGGTGTTTTCACTGTTGTAAAACGCGTATGCCGCTTGTTTTCAGCTGCAACGGTTCAGCTGCTGACGTCCCAGCTGAGTGGTGTGTTTTACAGTACGAATGAAGAATCAGTCAGCTAGCGCTGTTTATCTAAAAGAAGGGAAAAGTGAAATGTGACAACCAGAGTCAGTCCCGAGATGACAGATGACTGGACCGGCGCCAACTAACCTTGGTGGGACCTCAACGGCCGTTAACCCTTGACCTTAGCTCCACTAGCCAGGCAGATCCGCTGACATCCCAGAGGGGCCAACACCTGTCAGAAACGGACAGCTCTATGTCCAGCTGTCAAGCGATGTACTGGTGCTAACCAATGACAGTATCGTGAGCGCTCGTCGCCTTCACAACTAAAATTTCTGGACTGTTCACGTGTTTGAGTTGACGTTGCTCAACCCTTGATACCGTGTCTGGTAGTGACGTACCATTAAATCACGGCTACATACACGGCCGATACAGTGCAGGTGTGGGTGGCGTACCATTAAATCATCGCTATGTACACGACCTATAGGGTGCTGGTGTGGGTGGCGTACCATTAGATCAGCGCTACGTACACGGCCGATAGGATGCCGGTGTGGGTGGCGTACCATTAGATCACCACTACTTGCACGGTCGATAGGGTGCCGGTGTGGGTGACGTACCATTAGATCACCGTTACGTACACGGCCGATAGGGTGCCGGTGTGGGTGGCGTAGAGTCTCCTGAATGGTTGTTAGTCGATGAATGTGAAGGGCGAAATCTATTCGAGTCTCCAGTATGTTGGCGGCTCTCGGATTGAATCCATCCAAAACGCTTTTTGGTTGAGGTTGAGTCTATGTGGGGTGGGTGTGGGGTGTCTGTCTGTGTGAAGGTGCTTGGCGAGAGAAGAACTGGGCTGCTGAATAGAGCATCCTGACTTCGGGAGAGCACGTCCGTGGGTCTGGTTCTCCTTCCCCTCGCCGGCGGGCCTCGCAAAGCCTATGATTACCTGGCTGTAACCAGTAGCATTGCGCCCTTTCATTGCCTCTCCGCCCAGTCTTTGGCAAATCGCACCCTACACGTTATGCGAATAGACACACCCCCCCTCCCCCCCGCTATCCCACTGCCCTGTTGCGGGTCATCAAGCAGAAATTGGAGTGCGGGTCTGACCTTGAACGCGCACTAGGCCGAGAAATGGTATTACCCAATGACCTTCAACAATATAATTAACTTGGTTCAAGCGCGTAAAGTTTCCCCGGTCCAATTACTGTTATCACGATCAGAGAGAATACAAACGACTGTTATTCTGGAGCCATCTCTTTCTGGACATGGGTCCCACAACGGCTTGATTTTTAATTTGAAAGCCGCGGTTCGCCTTCTTTGGCGGCCATGCAATGAGACACTTCTTTGTGTCCCGTGGCTGAACCGTATTACATAATAAATATTAACGTCGGAGATAATGCAGGTAACTTTAAATTAACAAATATCGGAAAGACTTTCACGGCTACGAGTAATACATTGAAAGTTTAATTTACTCATGGCTCATTAGCTTGTGGCAATGTTAATGTACCACGAGTAAGGTCCCATCTTTAAAAACAATGTTCTTGGATCTCGGCGAAGAAACGACCAATCTTCAATAGCGAATTATCTTAGATCAATGCAGTTATATGAGTGTGTAATTATAGACAAGCTATTCACATGCGTGACGAGTTGTTCCATGAAATCATTTCCCTCCATTCCTCACTACCCTACTTACATCTAAACTTCTACCCCCACCCCCTCCCTCCCCCCCCCCCCCCCCCGCCCACACACACAGTCCCACACTACCCACCCATCCAGTCCACTTCCGTCGAACGTACCAAAATCACTTCCGCTGATAACATGGGGCGGGATAGCTTCGTGCGTGAAGATCACGAGATTTCAGGAGCACACAGGCGGAGACCCCTGACGACGCGTTGGTTGGTTGTTTATTCAGGACGCTGTAGCAAATTCTGGTCATATCGCTTCAATGGGAGAAGGAAAGGAAGAGCGGAGCCATGTCCCCCGGGGTAACCCCACTGCTCTTTGCGAGGAAGAATATGGGAGCTTCATCCTGCGGCCACACAAACGTGACCATAGCGGGGCTCGCACCACCGATCCACCTTCCGTTAGGCTCTCATGTGGCCAGAGCGAGCGTGCTGACCCACTGAGCTATCGAGGCGGCCCCCGGGGCGTTTGGCCGCTACTTTATGGGTGGACGAGGTATATACGCCGTGGCGTCACGTGTCGTCTATCTCTCCTTAAAGGACAGACGATCTGTGCAATACGGTCGCCTTATATCCGATCCGTGTGACAGAGGCGTTAAGACGGAAGGGCTTCACACTGGGGAAACAGTGGCCTCCAACTGGTAGTATCCCGGGCCCTGAGAGGGTGCTTCCAGGAAGAAGTACCGGACACCGGGCAATGAATGGGGTGGAAATCCCCCCACTCCCCACCCCCCAGTTCTCATGGCCACACATCCCAAGTCATCGGTCTTCAGCGGTGTCAGCGTCTCTAGTGGCATTGTAGGCGTTGCCATGCACGACAACTTCAAGTCAATACAAGGGTTAGCAATAAAAGACGTAAGTATACAATACAATGGAACGAGTATGCTAAGCTACGTTATAGAGCAAGGCACCGCAACGTAAAACAATACTCCATAAGGTTACACAAAGCAACAACAAAGAATATAAATATAATAATAATTATAATATAATCATGAGAGTTGGCTGTGTGGCTATTTGATCTGTTGTAAGCCATTTGGACACACACCATAGTGGCGGCCGGCGAGGCAGGGCGGAGAGGGGGGGGGGGGGGCAAGTTACAATGAAAATCCACTGAAAATGTACCTTTTTTTTCTGTCGGAGCTACAGCGGATAACCGTGGGCCTTTCTCGCTTTGAAGTTGGAATTCCCCGTAATATCCCGTAGTGTGTACGGGTGTGGGTGGGAGGGAGGTGACGCAGTGTCGTATGGATTTAGTCACCCTTAACGCTAGCTGCTCCTCGGCGCGCGGAAAGGGAGGGGAAGGGTGAGGTCGTGTCGGGAGTGGGGTGGAGGGGTGTCTATGGGATCCGGTTTCGCGATTTTGCAGCATGCAGACCCTTTGATGAGGCTTTTTTTTGTGGACCAAGAATCTTCGATCCCAGCTTTGAAGAGCCAGGACACCCTCCGCTGTCGCTGGATTTGGTATGGATTTAGGGAATCCTACCGCTGGCAGGTCTTTGGCGAGAGGGAAGGTTGAAGGGGTGGTATATGGGGGGAGTGGGGGGCGTTGAACGGGATCGCCCTGTTTGAACAGGGAGACCGCTTGATGGTGCGAGATAAATTTTGCTGTGGACCGCCGTCGACAGATTTACCCAGAATGGAACCGTCTAAATGTCTGTTTAAACACCTTGACTCATGGGCTAAACCAGCGCGACAAGATCAGGCAAGGGGAGGCCATCGCCACCAGGACGTGGCGCAGGAATCTCATCGCCAGGGCAGCCAGCCTCTGGGAGAGACATTACCTGCTATGTATACGCGGCATCTATCTTATATGTCTTGTATGTAATGATAACGTGACAAGAAGATGCGTCATCTGCAGCATTCTGGGGGTGAATGCAGCTCATCGAGTTGCATAATGTTGCATAATGTGAATATTGGATTGTGATTATAGGGTGAGTGGCGGAGGAGGGTGTAGGGGTAGAGGACTGCCATCAATATGTATCAGATAAAAGGGAGATCAGGGGTAGATACCGTCAACAAGAGGAGAGGTTGAGAGTGGGAGGTTAAATGACTCAATTTGTTAACTCATCACACATTGCCGGGACGGGGGGGGGGCAATGACAGCCTAGTTACATGCCGCTTGTCATGTGAAGTTAGTTTTCTATGCTGGGTTATCAAGGGATATGCTTGTGCGTCAATAGGTTACGGCAAGAGGTCATTCCCAAAGGTCACGTCGAGAAGTCAAAGGTCACTCCAAGAGGTTACGCCAAAAGTTCATCAAAAGGTTACGTCTAAAGGTTACGTCAATAGGTCACGTCAAAAGGTTACGTCAAGAGATCACGTCAAAAGGTTACGTCAAGAGGCGGTCCTGTCAGCAATTCACTGCGAAGGGTCACCCAACAATGTCACTTGCAGAGGCCAAGTCCCGATTATCGTGAAGAGTGAATTCAGAAACCCTCGTCAGTTATGAAGACATAACAGGTGTGTGCATGTCAGAACACTAGACCTAACCTTTACAGATGCAATAACAGCACAAGCGATTCTATCAGAGTAACACGAATATTAGCAGCGATCTGTCACGGCAGCCATTTACATCAGCATTCATGGCCCTGGCCCGGCAATAACACGCTGACACGGACAAAAGACGCGATGGCGTGAGGAGTGGGAGGCTGGGAACGGCAGGTCAGAGGATGTCATTCGCCAGAGGGCGCCCGTCATACTCTACAGGGGGGGCGTGGTCGCGCGTCCTTGACCTTGGAAGCTGTTCTCCCACGGGGGTCTGTGTTTGTGACCCTTTGGTGACTGATGGCTTGTCCTGAGTCATTGCAGCTCAACGCAACTAGGGTCGACCATCCCGTTACTGCCGTCACAATGGACTCTTATAGGCGCTTCATTGTCACACAATAGCCACTGTCAGGTAGGTTTATATGGTAGCCAATAGACCTCAATGACATGAACAAAATAACAATATCTGCTAATCTGTCGGATAATAAGATACAATGGGTCTTGCCGACGAGGACAATTATTACGAATATCCAAGCAATTTTAGTCTATAAATTACTATAAACAATGACAAAAGAATTAGTGTTTCCTTGACAGTGGTACGCAATATGACATTGTGACTGCAATCAGATTACCTGGCATACAAATCAACTTATGACGTCAGGCGATCTCCTAGATCTCCCTAATATCTCACACATGAATCGACCTATGACGTCACGCCCTCCTTCTCTTTCTAAAGAATATCTCACATGAAATCAACATTATACCCTTATTCTAGATCTAGAGAATGTATCTCATTGAGGAATTTATACTACATTAAGTTTAACAATATTCCGTATTTTGCTTTAAATGCGTGGACGTCACGTATAATTTGTTCGTTCCATTCATTACTGTTTCCGAGGTCTTAATGACGTCGTTCTTCTTCCCTTTGCTCGTTCTATTGTCACATTATGCTTTTCAATATCATAATATGAGGAATGGTTTAACATTCCATAGTAAGGTTGTATCCTAAAGAGCTGGTTTGAATCTTTAAATTTTTTGTTCGTATGTCTCTATTATAACATCGCTGGCCCAAAGCATCATGCTGCTTGATGGCATGGCTGCATCACAACAACTAGCGCTCGGCATCGTGCTATTTGGTGGCTCAAGGCATCATGATTTCGGTGTGTGTCCCCCCCGCCACCCCCCCGGATGACGGTCTAGGGTGACTCGTCACCGTGGCCACCGCCCGGGTGACGGTCTAGGGTGACTCGTCACTGTGGCCACCGCCCGGGTGACGGTCTAGGGTGACTCGTCACCGTGGCCACTCCTCGGGTGACGGTCTAGGGTGACTCGTCACCGTGGCCACCCCTCGGGTGACGGTCTAGGGTGACTCGTCACCGTGGCCACCGCCCGGGTGACGGCCTAGGGTGACTCGTCACCGTGGCCACCGCTCGGGTGACGGTCTAGGGTGACTCGTCACCGTTGCCACGCCCACTGTGACGGTCGTAGATGACTTGTCACCTTGGCCACCGCGAGCTATGTCAGCCAACATCCGGGGCCAGGCAGGTGTCGACCGAAAGTCTCCACAGACAGCAAGGGTGACCTGGTTTCTTGGTGCGAGTCACCGCCATGTGTCTGTCTCGTTAATCACCGCCCGTCGCCTGCCCGTATAGCTCATTTGATCTCATCCCATACCGTCCTATAGCTGGGGAGGGGACGGGTTGGGGGGGGGGGTATCATTTCGTAGTTGAGGTGAACGTGTTCTTGCTTTTCGTCTGATAGGGCGCTCCATTGAGTACACTGCCGTATTCCATTACAGGGCGAACAAAGGTGTATATATATAACTATCTGAACAAGGATTTTTGGAGTTAGTCTCCAGTTAGTGCTTATGATTCTCCTCATGAGGCCGATCCCTGGGAAGACCTTGCTCTTGATGTGTTAAAGATGACCCGTCATGGCAGGCTTGCGGTCCATGGAACTCCAAGGAGCATAACTTCCGTTACCCCCTCGAGCTTAGTGCCAAAGAGGAACAAAGATGTGGCGTCCATTTGTTAGTGAATAAGACGAGCTGAGTTTTACGGGCGTTTAATTTTACCCGCCAGAGAGAGCACCTCTGGCTCGACCAGCTCTCTCTGGAGGGCGGGTATGATATATCGTTGGTTTTTAGCAGTTGTCCGTAGACCCAAGACGTTGGCAAATTGATACTTGGTAGATCGGCCAGCAGGGTTGTCAGGGATAACATTGATATAGATCAGAACTAAGGGTGCAGAACCTTGGGGGATACCAGACTACTTCGTCTGATAGGGTGTCATCTTCTCTAACTTTAATGGTTTTGTCGCTTAGGAAAGAATTCGAGTTTGCTTGGTGGGCAAACGCAGTTTTAATAGTTCATATTTTATGCCGTCGTGCCTGCCACACGGAGTCAAACGCTTTTTGCACATCTAGCAGGATGGCCCCGGTCGAGCATTTATTCTTTAGATATTTGTTGTCCGTGCTGCTGAGTCTGTAGGTGTGCTCGGTGGCTTGCAAGCCTTTGCGGTAAACTCGCCATTTGTTGAAGAAATTTCTCTCGCTTAGAGGAAAGTTTAGTCTGGCAGAGAGGATTTTATCGAGAAGTTTTTCAATGCACTTAAGACTAATAGGGCGAAAGTTTTATGAAACTCTTTTTTGGGGGAGCATGGGGCTGACCGTTGATTTCCAGGTTTTAAGGTAATAACCTATGGTAAGGCAGGTGGTATATGTTTTTCCCGGACTGGACAGTGTCATCGGGCAGTTTTTTTAATGAGGAGACAGGAAATCCTGTCTTCTCTGGGGGCGGACTTCAGTTTTAGGGATTTTGCAGAATCATCAATCTCTGCGATTGAGATTGGAGCCACACGTGGGTCGTTATCACCATCCTCTTCCGGTGAGTCAATTGTTAAGTTAAGCGAATCAGCTTCGTTTCGGACGAAATCTTCGACTTTTTCTTCTTTTTCTTCTTTGAAGTCGCCTTTGAAAAGGAACCTTCGTGGGTGTGATGAATGTTGGAAAGAGAAGTGGCGAAGGTATCGGCGGCCTCCTAGTTGCTATTTGTGCGACTGCCCTCTGGCATTTTGAGGTGCATGAGGGTGTTATGGGCTCTTGTTTTCTAGGTAGTGAGGCGGTTACAAACCGTCCAGAACGTTTTCCCAGAAGTCGAGTTGAGAGTTGAGGTAGCAGCTTACCATAGATTCGGACGAAATAGTTTGATTTAATTTTTAATTGTATCCACCAGCAAGTTGTATAGGGTGTTGAGGGTTGCCTAGTTAGGCAGTCTCATGCAGAGCCTACGTATGGTGCGTTTATGTTTAATGAGACGCATAATCTCTTCAGGTACTTTGGTCACCTTGTCGATGACTTTCGTTATTGAACAGGATTTATGGTAGGCACAGGTTATGGCTACTTTCAGAGCAGAAATGACCTCATCTATCGATTTGTGGTCTTTGAGGTTTTTTTGTGGTTTTCTGCCACGACGCCGTTGCTACGCAACAGTTCCTAAAAATGTGTCGGTTTTGGCTGGGGAAAGTGGTCTGTGTAGCGGACAGGGATTTTATATACGCACGAGTTGTCAGGTACAGGTGGACGGGTAGGTGGCAGCTGCTGACCTCTTTCCCCACAGAGCATTCAGAGACAAGAGGGAGGAGATTGTCAGTGACTAAGCATCTGTGTCTCTGGCCTCTTCACCCTTTTATCTCATTACTTCACAGGTTCATTGCCCCGGCTCAAAGCACGATTGTCCACAGTGGCATACAGTCCCACATCACCCATCCATTGTCAACCCCCCCCCACCCTTCCCCCTCATCCCTCTACCCTCACCACCCTACAGTTTCGGCTCCACGGATCCCAAAGCAGGGATTCACCAGACATGGACGGCCCGTTCAGCAGGCGTCGGCTAGAGACGTCTACCTGCAAGGACAATGAACCAATATGTCGGTCTTTTATGCTAGCTTAATACACGGGAAGGAGTGCCAATGCGGAGTGGGGCTGAGGAGGCTGGGGTGGTGGTGGATCGGGAACGGGTGGGTGGTGGGAGGGTGGCTGTTGTTGGATGCAGGAGATGCAGTGCCAGCAACAACATTAAGTAAACAAGTTTTTTTTTGTTATTTTCCCACTGCACTTGTCTAGCCATGGGATTAAGCACCTCGAGGCAAAGAGCTGCCGCCACGTCTCTTCAGGGGCTGTAACCATGACAGCAGCCGGCCTCATAGACGGGTCATACGGCAAAGGTCAATCATCGTAAGAGATCATGGAACGCACCTGGGTTAGGTCAGCCGCCAGTCAGATGCTTTGTCGCTAGACTTGGTCGGGTGTATGAACCCTCTGGGTTGTTATTGTGACCCCCCCCCCCAACCCATCTGATCTCGCATGGCGCTGAAATGATCCCGAGCGGCCCGGGTATAAATACTGTTTTATATTCTCCCATCGGTGTCGCTGCCCTTTTCCGAAACTGGTCTGTTTGCGTCTTTCTAAAACGTCTGTTCTTAGTTATTTTCTCTTCTCCCTTGTCTGACTGCTTTACATTGTGGCAAGGTTCAAGTGACAATATAGCCGTGACAGATTCTCAGGGGTGGTCATAGATGGAATACGACCTGTTTTAGCGACATTTTGTGCATTAGAGGCGACAATGTATGCCGTTATATTAACTCTCAGTAGTGCATTGACCCCTTGATAAACAGGAACGAAATTAGATTGCTTAGGGAATAATCACCGCCTCGAATAAATAAGCACGGTCTGTCAATTTCCGCCTGATTGCATGAACAACAAAGTCAACCAAGTTGTTTGTCGCGAAGTGCATGCACGCTAAGCCGTTATTTTCTTGTTATAGCCACATGCCCACATTCACCCTTTCCCATCTCATCCGCTTACCCTTCCACTGTGCCACCCGATTTCAGCTCCTTAATCCCCATGTCTTTGTCTTGTCACATTGTTCCCTTGTGCCGCATTTGAGACAGAGTACCCTGGTGTCTCTAAGACCTTAAAAATATCCGGTCATGGTGGAGCGTGTGGACCAGGCATGTGCAGGGTGGCAGGTATCTCCCAGGCACACCGACCTGGTCAATTAAGCAAATGTATTAGGACCCAAAGGCTCCAGGGGTGCCCGCTTTCCGCCTTTGGATTATTGGATTTACACATCCATCACGTTATTAGTACGCCCACAATGTGTCCTTAGTTCGCTCTATGTGTAAAGATTACCTTTTTATTCTCATCTTGACAGGGGCCACCTGTAAATGGCAGGCAGTGCGTTTCGCTAATGAAATAAAGGCAACTACTTTCCCTAATTGCGGCTTGTAGTAAAATCCCCATCAACGACTGGCTATGATCTTGTTATATCGTTATTATTAACTGATTATGAACTGTCCGGCTGGTATCAGTAACTGTGGCTGATATATATGTACATAAACTAAGGTAGTGGCATGATCCTTTCATGTGTCTACACTTCATTGCAGTCGCTTGCCGATGCCAATATGACCCGTTCCAGCTATCTATTTCGATGAGAAATAATATGGACGAAGCCCTGGACAATTGTCTCTCGAATAAAATGCTGGTCACACTGTCATTGTAAGTATTGCAGTATTATCTTCAATACGTTGTATACGGTGCTGCGGTTTCACAGAGGGCCAACTCGTCCCCATCTCATGGCCAATTAATGTCGGGGGATGTCCGTATTTAAGGTCAATATCAGATGCAGCAGCTGTTACCCAGTAAGTTAAGGAACTTTTCAATCATAGAAAAGCTGCAAAACCCAACTCAAAGACGCCGCACAGTGTCGTTTTGTAGTGCTATCCATCTTCACAAACAAGCGTACGTATCCCACAGACCAGACGTATACCTCGCGCCGTTACCGATGGGAATGACATTGAATACTCCCGGTATGGGGAGACCGTAAAGCGAGATCTCCGGCCCCGACTCTGTGGAGGACAAAGCCAGGAGGTATATTACATAACGTCAGATAGACCGGCGCCTAATGTCGTTAAGCTCGCCACAACTCACGCTTCACCCCACCTGCCGGGTACCCAGATTTGGCCTTCCTGACCGGCACATCGCCAACGCTTCTTGAAGTCGCCGAAGTGGTCTTTGATGGAGCCAATGTCATTTCGATCGCCCCCCCCCGCACTCGTCCCGCACGTCCGTATCTTTCTTCCTTTGCCAACGGCCCTCGCCCAGTGTCATGCGCGGGCCACAGAATGTCTGGAGGGGATACCTGCGGAAGTAGGGTGCAGCTTTGGATTAAATCTTACACCGCGTTTTGCTGGGAGTTACTGCTAACCAAGGCAGGGCCCTAGGCGATTGCTAGCCATGATAACTAGCCATTAAGCTAGTAATGGTTGCAGAACGTGACTTTAAATAATACCACACAAGTGAACTAAAACAAAGGCTTTGCGCACACAAGTTATAAACAGGGCCAGTATTGTCTAAATCATACATAGCAAGTCCCATGAATGTACCATTGTCAACACCCCCAAGCCCCCTCTTCCCTCTACCCTCACCACCCTACAGTTTCGGCTCCACGGATCCCAAAGCAGGGATTCACCAGACATGGACGGCCCGTTCAGCAGGCGTCGGCTAGAGACGTCTACCTGCAATGACAATGGACTAATATGTCGGTCTTTTATGCTAGCTTAATACACGCAAGGGTTAAAGTGCTACTGTAACAATCCGAGGTTTCGATGCGGAGTGTGAAGCTAAGTGCGTTCCCCACTGATGAGTGGGGCAGGAGGCTCGTCGCGCAGGGAATGAGTGACAATGCGGAGTGGGGCTGAGGAGGCTGGGGTGGTGGTGGATCGGGAACGGGTGGGTGGTGGGAGGGTGGCTGCTGTTGGATGCAGGAGATGCAGTGCCAGCAACAATATTAAGGAAAAACAACGTTTTTTTTTTTAATTTACCCACTGCACTTGTCTAGCCAGGGGATTAAGCACCTCGAGGCAAAGAGCTGTCGCCACGTCTCCTCAAGGGCTGTAACCATGACAGCGCCGGCCTCATAGACCGGTCATACGGCAAAGGTCAATCATCGTAAGAGATCATGAAACGCACCTGGGTTAGGTCAGCTGCCAGTCAGATGCTTTGTCGCTAGACTTGGTCGGGTGTATGAACCCTCTGGGTTGTTATTGTGACCCTCCCCTCCCCTCCCCCCTCCCCCACCCAACCCATCTGATCTCGCATGGGTCTGAAATGATCCCGAGCGCCCCGGGTATAAATACTGTTTTATATTCTCCCATCAGTGTCGCTGCCCTTTTCCGAAACTGGTCTGTTTGCGTCTTTCTAAAACGTCTGTTCTTAGTTATTTTCTCTTCTCCCTTGTCTGACTGCTTTACATTGTGGGAACGTTCAAGTGACAATATAACCGTGACAGATTCTCAGGGGTGGTCGTAGATGGAATACGACCTGTTTTAGGGACATTTTTGGCATTAATTGCGACAATGTATGCCGTTATATTAACTCTCAGTAGTTCATTGACCCCTTGACGGGAACGAAATTAGATTGCTTAGGGAATAATCACCGCCTCGAATAAATAAGCACGGTCTGTCAATTTCTGCCTGATTGCCTGAACAACAAAGTCAACCAAGTTGTTTGTATTCACCCTTTCCCATCTCTTCCGCTTAACCTTCCACTGTGCCACCCGATTTCAGCTCCTTAATCCCCATGTCTGCGTTTGCCTCTCTTGTCACATTGTTCCCTTGTGCCGCATGTGGCAAAGAGTACCCCGGTGTCTCTAAGACCTAAAAAATATCCGGTCATGGTGGAACGTGTGGACCAGGCATGTGCAGGGTGGCAGGTATCTCCCAGGCCCACCGACCTGGTCAATTATTAAACAAATGTATTAGGACGCAAAGGCTTCAGGGGTGCCCGCTTTCCGCCTTTGGATTATGGGATTTACACATCCATCACGTTATTATTACCCCCACAATGTGTCCTTACAGCGACACATTGAAAAGATACAGTAGCGGGCATTGAGGTATGTGTTTAATGACTTTAGATCAGAATACGCAGAGTTGAGGAAGAGAGCGGGTAGACCATTGCTATATGTTGAACGATTGCGCTGCATATCATTAGAAGTTTACAAGAGTATCAACAAGATTGGGCCTAGTTATCTTCAGGACATGTATAACGTGAAGGAAAACAATTACATTTTAAAAAAATGGGCCAAATTTATGTATGCCACGCGTTAAGACAACAGCTTATGGCCATAATTCATTGAAGTATCAAGGTAGCAAGCTATGGAACATGCTCAACAAGGAAACGAAGTTAGCCAAATCTGCCAAGCAATTTAAAACAACGCTGTCAACCTCGGATGTGTTCTTGTGTCACTGTAATTCGTGCACATTATGTAACATAGCTAATGGGTAAGGTTTTATGAGATGCAAAGATTGTTATATTTTTATTGTCATATGTATATATATCTCATCCGCTCATGTCATTTTATCATTGTCGGTCAATAGCACGTGTGCTAATGTTTATTGTTGACTTTTACATACCGACGTTAAATAAAACTTTATCTTATCTTATCTTATCTTATCTTATCCTTAGTTCGCTCTATGTGTAAAGATGATCTTTTTATTCTCATCTTGACAGGTGCCATCTGTAACTGGTAGGCAGTGCATTTCACTAATGAGATAAAGGCAACAACTTTCCCTAATTGCAGCTCGTAGTAAAATTCCCATCAACGACTGGCTATGATCTTGTTATATCGTTATTATTAACTGATTATGAACTGTCCGGCTGGTATCAGTAACTGTGGCTGATATATATATACATAAACTAAGGTAGTGGCATGATCCTTTCATGTGTCTACACTTTATTGGAGTCGCTTGCCGATGCCAATATGACCGGTTCCAGCTATCTATTTATATGAGAAATAATATGGACGAAGCCCTGGACAATACGCTGTATACGGTGCTGCGGTTTCACAGATGGCCAACGCGTCCCCATCTCATGGCCAATTAATGTCGGGGAATGTCCGTATTTAAGGTCAATATCAGATGCAGCAGCTGTTACCCAGTAAGTTAATGGACTTTTCAATCATAGGAAAGCTGCAAAACCCAACAGAAAAGACGCCGCACAGTGTCGTTTTTTTTTCATATCCATCTTCACAAACCAGCGTACGTCCCCCACAGTCTGGACGTATACCTCGCGCCGATAGCGATGGAACTGCCACATTAAATATTCCCGGTATGGGGACCGTAAAGCGAGATCTCCGGGCCCGACTCTGTGGAGGACAAAGCCAGGAGGTATATTACATAACGTCAGACAGACTGGCGCCCAATGTCGTTAAGCTCGCCACAACTCACGCCTCACCCCACCTGCCCGGTACCCGGATGTGGCCTTCCTGACGAGAACATCGCCAACATCTCTTGAAGCCGCCGAAGTAATCATTGATAGAGCCAATGTCATTTCGACCGCCCCCCGCCCACCCCCTCCAACGCTTTCTTTACCTCCATATCTTTCTTTCCTTGCCAACGGCCCTCGCCCAGGCTCATGCGCGGGCCACAGAATGTCTGGAGGGGATACCTGCAGAAGTAGGGTGCAGCTTTGGATTAAGTGTTGCACTGCGTTATGCTGGGAGTTACTGCTAACGAAGGCACGGCCCTATGCGATTGCTAGCCATGATAACTAGCCATTAAGCCAGTAATGGTTGCAAAACGTGACTATAAATAATACCACACAAGTGAACTAAAACAAAGGATTTGTGCACACAAGTTATAAGCAGGGCCAGTATTGTCTAAATCATACATAGCAAGTCCCATGAATGTACCATCAGTCAGCGAAACAATTCGTGTTCCAAATGAAGTGTTTTAGAATGTCTCCTAAATTTCCAAAATTTCTAAGTTGAATGCACGCCTACCACTTAATAACACATTTTTGAGCATCATGGCAAAACTTGCAAACTATTTCTGATTGCATAACCTGTACTGCTTTGATTGCTTACCGTCGACGAGGTCTTCTCCTCGACGTCCATATATATGTTTTTCCTCTCCCTCTCTCTCTCTCCCTCTCTCTTTCCATCTCCCCCTCTCTTTCTATCCCGTTTTTGCTCGTTTTTCTTTGTTTGGCGCTACCGCTCTCAATTCTTGGTTATACCAGAAAAATTCAGCCAAAGGTCGTTGATTAACGCTTTAGGCCCCCTTGTTTCCTTTTTGGGTATCTGTCATCCGTTATAACGCAATTGATGGCCAGATTAAATGTCAAAGCGCTTATGCGCTTGACTTGCCCGCCCGATCCAATCCAACATCAGTAGCGACAATGACCGTTGACATGGTAACACGCTCTCGACCGTTGCAAGGACACGCCACACGAAGATCTATTTCCGCCGGCGCGTGGCAAGGATGACATGTGGCATGGCGGGTAATTTGTGACGTCATTTTGATCGTTATCATGACATGAACGGCAAACATTTTTCGACATCCATTCCCTGTGAGGATAACATTTCTACCATGGGATATTTTTTATATTTCGATTCTGAATGCACGCTTTTGCGATGTGTTGCCATTGTTCGCCGCCTGACGACGAGAATGTCTGGATGGCAGTCAGTATAGCTTTCTATTTTAGTCGCCGCGCTGACAATTGCTACTATTGTGTGTCACGACCGCCGGTTAATTACACAAATATCGCTCAGGAAAACACCCTTATCTTTGGCGGGTGGGTGGGTATTTGTGTATTGGAAAAGGATGTGTGTCTGTGTGGAAAGAGGTGGGGGGGGCAGAAGTTCTGACGCAGTTAACGCTGACGATGGCGTTGATCATAGACAGTCAATGCCATTTCAATTACATCCGGGCACTACATTCGGGCACTGTCCGACCCGATGTGCGTAAACACGCAGTAAATGATGGGAAATCTATGAAAGGGAGACGCAACCTTTATTTGCCGATGAATGTCCGCTGACCATTCAATGTAAAACTGCTTATAAATATTAATATTAGTTAAAGTATTCATCGCTCTTCTCGACCCCCCCCCCATCCCCCGTCTTTTTTTATATATATTTTATATATATATATATATGCGTCGTCGAAAACATTTATCCCGTATCCATCAATCATACATACACATTCTTAATGTAAGTCTAGGGATTTAAAAAAAGCAAAAACAAAGTATGCTATCAGGGAACGTCGTCCGCCTCATTTGGTGGCGGTCGGAAGAAATGTGTTCAATGAAGGCTTTCCATTCCCGTCTATTGTTGCTACGTAGAACTTCTGCCGTGTGCTCGCTGGCTACGTGAGCTTTTAGGGTATTAACAAAAGACGTTGTGGATATAGTACTAACATTCTTAAACATTAATCCACATAAAAAACATTTCCCTACTAGTATAATTAAGATTGATATACAATTCATCCGTCCGTTCTAACAATTTTCATTTAGCCAGGTTATACCCGCAGGCAACAATTCTACTTAAAACCTTATATTGGAAGCTTGGCAATCTTGTGCTTCAAGTAATTTGCTGTGGTGGGGAAAAAAATGTTCTAAAGTCAGCATCATGAAGGTAAGGCTGTTCAATCCATTTTGCGATGAAGGCAGGAGACTTCTGGAATCTCATACACCCACCGGTTTGATAACCCGGCTAGCAGTTGTCCATTACACAATATATCTCGTGGGATAAATACTTTAAAAACAATGTTATCTTTTCCCATTATATGGCGATATTTGTGAATCGAGATTTTTGGTATCGCGTGAATAATACTGTTATGGAGCAACACATCCATATAAATATTGTACCTATCCTCTAAATCAGATACACTAATTATTTCGACTTCGACATTCCAAAGGTTGCCTACTGTTTTTATACCGGCATGTTCCCATTTCACATCAATACCATATTATTGTGTTTGCTTGCAATGTCCGTACCAATTAATATAAATTTGGTACGCCATAAATGTTCGTCTCGGATCGCTTCCGCTTCAGGTTTCTCGTTGTTACATGTTTTACACCATTGACGTGTTGTGTTCTGGCGTATCACATCCACCTATAATAACGGAAGTACTCTGGCGACCGTCCCGTGTCACACATCGGCATAAACAATGGGCTGCATAGATAGGTTGATTCACCTCATCTTTACCGAGGGATAAAATCGGCATCAAATTTGCAAGATTTTATTCAAAAAGACCCCCATATATTCCACCTGAAGCTCAGGGCGCCCTTTCAGACCCTATATACACGCCCAACATGGGCCGAAAGCATAATTTGAGCGTTGCGTGACAGGCTATTTGTTTTTCCGGCAAAATCTAAGAGTTCTGAAACGTTTTCAGATGACGGGTTCGGCGTTGGCAATCCAATTACAGTTGTGGAGCTTCTTGATGCTGTGAGCATGGGTGACGGCGGTAATGTAACGTGAGTGGAGCGAGGTCGAGTGAGCTATCCGAAAATCCGACAATACAAATACAATATACACAAGAATAAACTGGCAATCCATAGATTTTGACATGGTGATATATTCCATAATTTTAGATGGTTACAATTCATATAATTCAATCAAGAGCGTCTGGTACATCGTAATGCATTTATCAAGGACACGCAGCCGACCGTTGTAACTGATCAACGACAGCGGCTTGGGTACGCCACGATATCCCTAGCTTTCCAATTAATCCCAGCTCGTGTCAGTTCCTGTCTGATCTTTTTTTCGGTCTTATCTTTGACCTAATGACTTGACCTAGGCAGCATGCCGTGGGTAGCTAGCCATAGCCGCGAAGTCCGTACCGAACCACCGCTGCAGTGACAAGGTTCAGTTTAATGTCTCACCCATTGCCTCAGGTGGAATAATGTTGAATAATTGTTAGATATATTTGGCAATTGTTCATTATCACTGATATAAGATTGTGACGTGTCGTTAACTGAGCTCTAAAGTGATGCCTGGCTGTAGTTTTATGTCTTCAGAATCGTTCTCATGAGTTAATAAGCAGCGCTCAATTTCACTATATTGCTCTGAAATTTGTAATAGTTCTGAGGTGTTTTACATGTGCAATCACGGCATACGGGTCGGTTGAGACCTGCCCCGGACGGATCGCAGACAGCCTCAAAGGCTTCCAGAAAACTGGCATCCTGCTTGAAATAGGAACGACGCTATATTAGGATCATGGCGAATCCGAGTTCACTGCTCGGATCTGGCTAGTTCTGGGAACTGCGTGATACAGTCTGTGATACCGCATCCGACACCAACATCAGGAAGCCATAGTATGTAATAGGCTATTAGTATACATAACACATTCACTAGACTTTTGGCTGGTTTGGGGGCTTAATTCGTTAGACACTGATACCAACAGAGGCATGAGAACTCATAGACACATACATACGGAGTGATGTGCTCCCTAGGCCTGACCCTCCGACTTATTAACCTTTGGGTAATTTTAGACAACTCCTTAAATGAAACCTGTCCCAAAGCGCCAGGCTAACAATATGCCCCCCTCCCCCCCCCCCCCCCCCCTTTCCACCCTTGAAAATTATTTCGTACCCGAATGAAGTGTCATTCTGCTTGTTTAATGAAAGAACCAACGGCAAATGCAACATACAAAAAGGTGCGGGCCCATTATATTTTATGCACTCTACAAAAAATAGGCCGAAAATATATGGCAAAGAGCAAACCTCCCAAAAAAGATAGAGCCACAATTATTAAGAAACAAAAGACGTGACCATCCTGAAATTGAATAAGTCTGACTTAAACCATTCCAATTTGAATCCATTTGACTGCCAGAGGGTCAAACAAATATGGATATATATATCGCGGATTTTGAACATAAGTATTCCATTGAAACAAGTTGATTTTAGATTTTTGCCCACAGCTATGTTGCTTACGCTAAAAACAAATATTGTTCTATATACCATATTTAGAAAATGGCTCAAATGTGGACAAACTGATCCAAATCATTTTGATAAAATAAATTGATGGCGACCTTGTCAGATACAACTTAATAAGCTATTTGACGAGAGGAAAAACATGTAAGGAATCAAAATGGACAATATGTGTATTACTTTACCCTTTAAAGTATTTACTATTTTATAGTTCAATAAACCATTTATTTTTAAAGAATATTGGAATGAAGTCCTCTCCAGGGACATGGCGCGCGCTAGTGCAGAGTACAGAAAACGATGCGATGCGACATTTAAACTGGCTGGGCGGGTCTTGCCTCGTGACAAGCCTCGTAATAAGCCATTCATCCCTTTATGGTTCCATTATGGAACGCATTAGAATAACGTGGGTATGTTGAATGGTTACATTTGCGTTTTTATCGTGCCACAGATTGTAAAGTCTTATTTATTAATGAGCAACCGGCGTTGGGGGGAATATCACGTGGTCAGCCAGGGGGTGGGGGGGGGGCAATGAAACACATCTTCTGTTTATGCGACGCCGTTACCCGGTACCAGATATTTTCAGGTGGTGTTCTTTTGAAACAGAGTGTGTGTGTATGAGATTTAAATGCGTCCGAGGGGACGGATTAACGATGAGATATGCGGTGAATCCCATATGGCTTGATGGATCTTTATGTCAATAATTCCTTTGATAAATTGATCGGTCTCTTCGCCGCACATGGCTCAAAGGAGATATGCGAACATCCATTCTGTATTTAGCTGGCTGCCTGCAGTTCTGCAGGAGAAAAAAAGAACAATTCAGCCCCATTGGGTAATCACCTTGTTTCACTAGGAGACTGGGAATAATTTCAACAGCCATTCCAACACCTTTCCGGCACCATTCACGCAAAATTTCAGCACCATGCCAGCAACATTCCGGCACATTTCCAGCACATTTCCAGTCCGATTCCAAGCACAATTCTGTACCAATCCAGTACCATTTCGGCACCAGTCAGGTACAATTCCAGCACCTATCAGGCCCCATTCTAACTCCATTTCAGCAATTGTTGGCCGCTTGACGTCTGACATTTTCGTCGCCGTGGTGACAATTGTTACTACTATTTGTCACTGTCACAGGATTGCCGAGGGTTGGGTCAGTCGAACAAAAACAATCACAAATAAACTAATGAACTTATATATATATATATAAGTTAAAATGAACTATATATAACAGTATGCGAATGATAAATTATAATCAAATGGTTGAGTTCAACGCTTGTTCCGTTCCCACTTGGTTGGCATTCAGTATCTTAGGGATTTCCCGACTTCGTTTCTCGTTACGGCAACACTTTCCTTCTCAACACAGAACTTCTTCAACACCGTCTTCACACTTTATTAAACTTCTTCATTCATAACTTCCATAAATTAACTTTCTTACGTACGTAATATCGTACGTAAATACACGTTCACGTGATCTAGGATTCGATCAACCTATGGGCAGCCGCTCTTGCAAAACTAAATTTAACATTGTGACAGTCACGACCGCGGATCAATGACACCAATATTGCTCTAAACACCAATGATTGTTGTCGAAGTGGTGGCTGGTTGGACGTTTTGCTTTGTTTTTCCTCTCTCAATTCTTTGTTGTACCAGAAGAATTCCGCCAAAGGTCGTTGATTAACGCTTTAGGCCTCTGATATTCCATTTTGGGCATCATAAAAACCCGCCTTATTTTTGGCGTGGTGGGTGGGTGGATGGATGGGTATTTGTGCGTGTGTGAGGGAGGGGGGGTGGGGTCACGGTTATCACGCTGACGAAGGCGTTTATCATGGAAAGTCAATACGGTTTCAATTACATCCGGGCACTGTTCGATAACCGGACACTACATCCGGGTGCTGTCCGACAACCGGGCACTACATCCGGGCACTGTTCGACAACCGGGCATTACGTCTGGTTACTGTCCGACAACCGGGCGCTATATCAGGGCACTGTTCGACAACCGGGGACTACATCCGGGCACTTTTCGACAACCGGTGACTACATCCGGGCAATCGACAAATATTTTGAAAAAAACGACACTGACTCGCGACAGAAAACGTGCAAATTCGTAGTCGAATTCAATACAGGACGTCATAGTATGCAATAGGCTATTATTAGACATTCACTAGGCTTTTTGCTGGTCGGACTGTTTTTAAGCTGAATCCTTTGTAGAGAATAGGCACATTCATAGGCAGTGATGGGATCTCTAAACCTCCCCATCAGACATTTCAGAGTTTGGGTAAACCTTCTTAAGGCGTTAAAATGAACCACGGCTAAGACGCCCTTCAAAATGATGCAAAATATCATGCGTCTGTAGAAATCAAACAGGCGAGTGAGAGAAATTCGGCGTTCTTATGCAGAAGGGTGGCACAATGTAAACCTACCCCCCGCCCCCTTGGAATTAAGGGATCGCCAGAGACAGTCGCGTGTCAGTGCAGAAAAAAAAACATAAGATCAATATAAACGGGAAAACGTTACGGCATACGATATTTGACGTGCTATGGCGCCGTCTCGCTAAGACTAACCTAGATCAAACTACCTGACGAGAGCCAGTCGTGACGCAATCACACACAGAAATCCGAGTTAGCAATACCTTTCAGTGCGTTAGACAAGACGCGGAACACGACATCCGGGGCGCTTTGTACCAGAATATCGTGGGTCGGCTGAATGGCTACACCCGTGTCTTAATCGTGCTACTAAATGTTGAGTCATGCTTCTTAATGGCCAACTGACATGGCGACGAATAATACCACAGCTTAGGCGTGGTGTGTACAGGGCCACTGATCCTCAGTGTCTCGTTATGTGACGCAGTTATCCCGCTTCCAGACATGCACGACTCGAAGGCGCGGTCTGGAGGGACATGCGGCAAGCCATGCGGCTAATCCCAGATCCCTTGATACATCTTTACATCATTGATTCCGTTAATAATAATCGGTCTCTTCGCCGCACATGGCTTATTGTAAAGACCATCCATTTTGTAGCTTGGTTGCAGAAACGTTTTGCAAGCGAAAACACACCTTCAAAGTAGAGCAATATCTAGATATTGGCCAGCTGCTGGACAGTCTTGTCAAGTACTGCTGAAGTAGGTCAGGTCATGTCAGTCGTGACCCCATCAGAGACACACAGACAGGCGTTTTAAAGGACCTGAGCGCAACACCAGACCAATCTTTCCCGATCGTCAATTGATTATTGTCTGTTCCCCAAGTTGGCTTCTTGACAAGTTGACATTTGGAGGATGTGGCCATCTGCGACAAGACGAGGTTGGGCGTAATAGGTTGTTTTCAAATGGATGTAATTCCAGTTCTAGCTCGATCCACTCCAGATGCACCAGCCAACAAACATGTTATGGCATGGGAATGAACAACGGTAATGGTATGAGATGCGGATGGGCGTTGAGGGGTCCAACCGGAGAGAGTCTCAAGCTGATACTGATACATTGTACTACAGCTAAAAGACATGGTATTGCAATTCTTATTTCTTTCGTGAAATGTCCATCCTTTTGGTACATTGACTTATCTTCCGGGCAAAATATTTTACAATCATGTCGAATTCTTGATTTCTACACATCTGCGTTACAGATATTTCATATGAGAGTGCTAAATTATCCGGTTTATAGCGTTTAATTGTCATGTCTATAGCGTTTAATTGTCATGTCAATAGCGTTCAATTGCTTGCCGCCGAACTATTAAATAAATTCGAAACACGTATTTTCTCATATTACGCGTCAGTGGAGGCTTATATTTGGAAAATCATCAATCTAAGGCCACATTTATTATATATAGTAACATTTGAAGGATGTTCAACATACCGCAAATTAAAAGTGAAAATATTAAAGTATAACATTATGATTTAAGCTACCTTTTTTTTCAGGTTAAAATACTTATAAAATAGCAGCACATTGCACCTTGAGAACATAAAAGAGTTGACACAAGAGTTCGGGGCGAGAACACAGCTAGACGAAGCCGGATGGGAACCTTCATTAAACTGGTAAGTCATCTTGAGGACAGGAAATACTAGGGTTGGAGAGGCTGGTCTTTATTCCTTTTTAAGTTGAAATTACACCTAATCTCTCGACAGCAGTGTGACATCTCCTCTACTTGCTTTCGTTCCCGCGGGAGCCGCGGAACCAGCTGCCGAGAACCCGGATGTACGTCATCCTTGTCAATGTGGCCGCCAGGGGTGTGACGTCACGTGACGGACGCGTCTCCGTCAGTGGAGATCAGCAGAAGCCGGTGTCGGAGTAGGAGAGGGAATGGGTGGGAGCGGGGGAGGAGTGTGTATAGCGGTGGACAAGGATATATTAACGGCATTGCCGAAATGTTCCATTGCGTCCATCAAGGATCGCTTCAGTTGCTTCAAGAACCGCGCGGGATATGCTCTTCACGAGCCACACATCCGGGAAGCTGCAGTGGAAGCGTGGAGTGGGACGTGATTTATGACGGGATTAAGGGCGCTGGGCGAGAAGACGCCAGAATGCGGTTTGTTATATAATGAATGTCGGCCGTCTTCCGTATTCGACGGCCTCGTGAAGAGGACACGTGGCGCCCCCAAGCGGGCAGTATTCATAGGCCGCCAGTACGAGAGCTTGACAATGGGCCTTATAAACGCAGTGCTACCATTAACGGTGTTTTCACTGTTGTAAAACGCGTATGCCGCTTGTTTTCAGCTACAACGGTTCAGCTGCTGACGTCACAGCTGAGTGGTGTGTTTTACAATACGAATGAAGAATCAGTCAGCTAGCGCTGTTTATCTAAAAGAAGGGAAAAGTGAAATGTGACAACCAGAGTCAGTCCCGAGATGACAGTTGACTGGACCGGCGCCAACTGACCTTGGTGGGACCTCAACGGCCGTTAACCTTTGACCTTAGCTCCACCAGCCAGGCAGATCCGAGAGGGTCCAGCACCTGTCAGAAACGGACGACTCTGTGTCCCGCTGTCAAGCGATGTACTGGTGCTAACCAATGACCGTATCGTGAGCGCTCGTCGCCTTCACAACTAAAATGTATGGACTGTTAACGTGTTTGAGTTGACGTTGCTCAACCCTTGATACCGTGCCTGGTAGTGACGTACCATTAAATCACGGCTACATACACGGCCGATATAGTGCAGGTGTGGGTGGCGTACCATTAGATCAGCGCAATGTACACGACCTATAGGGTGCTGGTGTGGGTGGCGTACCATTAGCTCACCACTACGTACACGGCCGATAGGGTGCAGGTGTGGGTGGCGTACCATTAGATCACCGTTACGTACACGGTCGATAGGGTGCCGGTGTGGGTGGCGTAGAGTCTCCTGAATGGTTGTTAGTCGATGAATGTGAGGGGCGAAATCTATTCGAGTCTCCAGTATGTTGGCGGCTCTCGGATTGAATCCATCCAAAACGCTTTTTGGTTGAGGTTGAGTCTATGTGGGGTGGGTGTGGGGTGTCTGTGTGTGTGAAGGTGCTTGGAGAGAGAAGAACTAGGCTGCTGAATAGAGCATCCTGACTTCGAGAGAGGACGTCCGTGGGTCCGGTTCTCCTTCCGCTCGCCGGCGGGCCTCGCAAAGCCTATGATTACCTGGCTGTAACCAGTAGCATTGCGTCCTTTCATTGCCTCTCCGCCCAGTCTTTGGCAAATCGTACCCTACACGTTATGCGAATACTCCCCCCCCCCTCCCCCCGCTATCCCACTGCCCTGTTGCGGGTCATCAAGCAGAAATTGGAGTGCGGGTCTGACCTTGAACGCGCACTAGGCCGAGAAATGGTATTACCCAATGACCTTCAACATTATAATTAACTTGGTTCAAGCGCGTAAAGTTTCTCCAGTCCAATTACTGTTATCACGATCAGAGAGAAAACAAACGACTGTTATTCTGCAGCCATCTCTTTCTGGACATGGGTTTCACAACGGTTTAATTTTTAATTTGAAAGTCGCGGCTCGCCTTCTTTGGCGGCCATGCAATGAGACACTTCTTTGTGTCCCGTGGCTGAACCGTATTACATAATAAATATTAACGTCGGAGATAATGCAGGTAACTTTAAATTAACAAATATCAGAAAGACTTTCACGGCTACGAGTAATACATTGAAAGTTCAATTTACTCATGGCTCATTAGCTTGTGGCAATGTTAAATGTACCACGAGTAAGGTCCCATCTTTAAAAACAATGTTCTTGGATCTCGGCGAAGTAACGACCCATCTTCAATGGCGAATTATCTTAGATCAATGCAGTTATATGAGTGTGTAATTATAGACAAGCTATTCACATGCGTGACGAGTTGTTCCATGAAATCATTTCCCTCCATTCCTCACTACCCTACTTACATCTAAACTTCTACCCCCCCCCCCCCCCACACACACACACAGTCCCACACTACCCACCCATCCAGTCCACTTCCGTCGAACGTACCAAAATCGCTTCCGCTGATAACATGGGGCGGGATAGCTTCGTGCGTGAAGATCACGTGATTTCAGGAGCACACAGGCGTGGCCCCCTGAAGACGCGTTGGTTGGTTGTTTATTCAGGACGCTGTAGCCAATTCTGGTCATATCGCTTCAATGGGAGAAGGAAAGGAAGAGCGGAGCCATGTCCCCGGGGGTAACCCCACTGCTCTTTGCGAAGAAGAATATGGGAGCTGCATCCTGCGACCACACAAACGTGACCATAGCGGGGCTTGAACCACCGATCCACGTTCCGTTAGGCTCTCATGTGGCCAGAGCGCCAGAGCGCGCTGACCCACTGAGCTATCGAGGCGGCCCCCGGGGCGTTTGAGCGCTACTTTATGGGTGGACGTGGTATATACACCGCGGCGTCACGTGTCGTCTATCTCCTTAAAGAACAGACGAGCTGGGCAATATGGTCGCCTTAAATCAGACCCGTGTGACAGAGGCGTTAAGACGGAAGTGCTTCACACTGGGGAAACAGTGGCCTCCAACTGGTAGTAACCCGTCCCCTGAGAGGGTGCTTCCAGGAAGAAGTACCGGACACCGGGGAATGAATGGGGTGTAAATCCTGGTACGTGAAGAGGCAGTGGTGATGAACACGCCCCCCCCCCCCGCAGTTATCATGGCCACACACCCCAAGTCATCGGTCTTCATCGGTGTCAGCGTCTCTAGTGGCATTGTAGGCGTTGCCAGGCACGACAACTTCATGTCGATACATGGGTAGCAATAAAGGAGGTAAGTATACAATACAATGGAACAAGTACGCTAAGCTACGTTATAGAGCAAGGCATCGCAACGTAAAATAATACTCCATAAAGTTACACAAAGCAACAACAAAGAATATAAATATAATAATAATTATATTATAATCACGAGATTTGGCTGTGTTTGATCTGTTGTAAGCCATTTGGACACACACCATAGTGGCAGCCGGTGACGTAGGTGGGAGGGGGGGGGGGGTGCAAGTTACAATGAAAAATTCACTGAAAATGTAACTTTTTTTCTGTCAGAGCTACAGCGGACAACCGTTGGCCTTTGTCACCTTGAAGTTGGAATTCCCCGTTATATCCCGTGGTTTGTACGGGTGTGGGTGGGAGGGAGGTGACGCAGTGTCGTATGGATTTAGTCACCCTTAACGCTAGCTGCTCCTCGGCGCGCGGAAAGGGTGGGGTCGTGTCGGGGGTGGGGTGGAGGGGTGTCCATGGGATCCGGTTTCGCCATTTTTCAGCACGCAGACCCTTTGATGAGGATTTTTTTTTGTGGACCAAGAGTCCTCGATCCCAGCTTTGAAGAGCCAGGACACCCTCCGCTGTCGCTAGATTTGGTATGGATTTAGGGAATCCTACCGCTGGCAGGTCTTTGGCGAGAGGGAAGGTTGAAGGGGTGGTGTGGGGAGGCGGGGGGTGGTGAACGGCATCGCCCTGTTTGAACAGGGAGACCGCTTGATGGTACATAATAAATTTTGCTGTGGACCGTCGTCGACAGATTTACCCAGAATGGAACCGTCTAAATGTCCGTTTAAACACCTTGACTCATGGGCTAAACCAGCGCGACAAGATCAGGCAGGGGGAGGCCATCGCCACCAGGACGTGGCGCAGGAATCTCATCGCCAGGGCATCCAGCCTCTGCGGGAGACACCACCTGCTATGTATACGCGGCATCTATCTTATATGTCTTGTATGTAATGATAATGTGATAAGAAGATGCGTCATCTGCAGTATTCTGGGGGTCAATGCAGCTCATCGAGTTGCATAATGTTGCATAATGTGAATATTGGATTGTGATTATAGGGTGAGTGGCGGAGGAGGGTGTAGGGGTAGAGGACTGCCATCAATATGTATCAGATAAAAGGGAGATCAGGGGTAGATACCGTCAATAAGAGGAGAGGTTGAGAGTGGGAGGTTAAATAACTCAATTTGTTAACTCATCACACATTGCCGGGACGGGGGGGGGGGGCAATGACAGCCTAGTTACATGCCGCTTGTCATATGAAGTTAGTTTTCTATGCTGGGTTATCAAGGGATATGCTAGTGCGTCAATAGGTTACGGCAAGAGGTCATTCCCAAAGGTCACGTCGAGAAGTCAAAGGTCACTCCAAGAGGTTACGCCAAAAGTTCATCAAAACGTTACGTCTAAAGGTTACGTCAAGAGGTCACGTCAAAAGGTTACGTCAAGAGATCACGTCAAAAGGTTACGTCAAGAGGCGGTCCTGTCAGCAATTCACTGCGAAGGGTCACCCAACAATGTCACTTGCAGAGGCCAAGTCCCGATTATCGTGAAGAGTGAATTCAGAAACCCTCGTCAGTTATGAAGACATAACAGGTGTGTGCATGTCAGAACACTAGACCTAACTTTACAGATGCAATAACAGCACAAGCGATTCTATCAGAGTAACACGAATATTAGCAGCGATCTGTCACGGCAGCCATTTACATCAGCATTCATGGCCCTGGCCCGGCAATAACACGCTGACACGGACAAAAGACGCGATGGCGTGAGGAGTGGGAGGCTGGGAACGGCAGGTCAGAGGATGCCATTCGCCAGAGGGCGCCCGTCATACTCTACAGGGGGGGCGTGGTCGCGCGTCCTTGACCTTGGAAGCTGTTCTCCCACGGGGGTCTGTGTTTGTGACCCTTTGGTGACTGATGGCTTGTCCTGAGTCATTGCAGCTCAACGCAACTAGGGTCGACCATCCCGTTACTGCCGTCACAATGGACTCTTATAGGCGCTTCATTGTCACACAATAGCCACTGTCAGGTAGGTTTATATGGTAGCCAATAGACCTCAATGCCATGAACAAAATAACAATATCTGCTAATCTGTCGGATAATAAGATACAATGGGTCTTGCCGACGAGGACAATTATTACGAATATCCAAGCAATTTTAGTCTATAAATTACTATAAACAATGACAAAAGAATTAGTGTTTCCTTGACAGTGGTACGCAATATGACATTGTGACTGCAATCAGATTACCTGGCATACAAATCAACTTATGACGTCAGGCGATCTCCTAGATCTCCCTAATATCTCACACATGAATCGACCTATGACGTCACGCCCTCCTTCTCTTTCTAGAGAATATCTCACATGAAATCAACATTATACCCTTATTCTAGATCTAGAGAATGTATCTCATTAAGGAATTTATACTACATTAAGTTTAACAATATTCCGTATTTTGCTTTAAATGCATGGACGTCACGTATAATGTGTTCGTTCCATTCATTACTGTTTCCGAGGTCTTAATGACGTCGTTCTTCTTCCCTTTGCTCGTTCTATTGTCACATTATGCTTTTCAATATCATAATATGAGGAATGATTTAACATTCCATAGTAAGGTTGTATCCTAAAGAGCTGGTTTGAATCTTTAAATTTTTTGTTCGTATGTCTCTATTATAACATCGCTGGCCCAAAGCATCATGCTGCTTGATGGCATGGCTGCATCACAACAACTAGCGCTCGGCATCGTGCTATTTGGTGGCTCAAGGCATCATGATTTTGGTGTGTGTCCCCCCGCCACCCCCCCGGATGACGGTCTACGGTGACTCGTCACGTAGCCACCGCACGGGTGACGGTCTAGGGTGACTGGTCACCGTGGTCACCGCCCGGGTGACAGTCTAGGGTGACTCGTCACCGTGGCCACCGCCCGGGTGACGGTCTAGGGTGACTCGTCACCGTGGCCACCGCCCGGGTGACGGCCTAGGGTGACTCGTCACCGTGGCCACCGCCCGGGTGACGGCCTAGGGTGACTCGTCACCGTGGCCACCGCTCGGGTGACGGTCTAGGGTGACTTGTCACCGTGGCCACCCCTCGGGTGACGGTCTAGGGTGACTCGTCACCGTGGCCACGCCCACCGTGACGGTCGTAGATGACTTGTCACCTTGGCCACCGCGCGCTATGTCAGCCAACATCCGGGGCCAGGCAGGTGTCGACCGAAAGTCTCCACAGACAGCAAGGGTGACCTGGTTTCTTGGTGCGAGTCACCGCCATGTGTCTGTCTCGTTAATCACCGCCCGTCGCCTGCCCGTATAGCTCATTTGATCTCATCCCATACCGTCCTATAGCTGGGGAGGGGACGGGTGGGGGGGGGGGTATCATTTCGTAGTTGAGGTGAACGTGTTCTTGCTTTTCGTCTGATAGGGCGCTCCATTGAATACACTGCCGTATTCCATTACAGGGCGAACGAAGGTGTATATATATAACTATCTGAACAAGGATTTTTGGAGTTAGCCTCCAGTTAGTGCTTATGATTCTCCTCATGAGGCCGATCCCTGGGAAGACCTTGCTCTTGATGTGTTAAAGATGACCCGTCATGGCAGGCTTGCGGTCCATGGAACTCCAAGGAACATAACTTCCTTTACCCCCTCGAGCTTAGTGCCAAAGAGGAACAAAGATGTGGCGTCCATTTGTTAGTGAATAAGACGAGCTGAGTTTTACGGGCGTTTAATTTTACCCGCCAGAGAGAGCACCTCTGGCTCGCCCAGCTCTCTCTGGAGGGCGGGTATGATATATCGTTGGTTTTTAGCAGTTGTCCGTAGACCCAAGACGTTGGCAAATTGATACTTGGTAGATCGGCCAGCAGGGTTGTCAGGGATAACATTGATATAGATCAGAAATAAGGGTGCAGAACCTTGGGGGATACCAGACTACTTCGTCTGATAGGGTGTCATCTTCTCTAACTTTAATGGTTTTGTCGCTTAGGAAAGAATTCGAGTTTGCTTGGTGGGCAAACCCAGTTTTAATAGTTCATATTTTATGCCGTCGTGCCAATCGGAGTCAAACGCTTTTTGCACATCTAGCAGGATGGCCCCGGCCGAGCATTTATTCTTTAGACATTTGTTGTCCGTGCTGCTGAGTCTGTAGATGTGCTCGGTGGCTTGCAAGCCTTTGCGGTAAACTCTGCCATTTGTTGAAGAAATTTCTCTCGCTTAGAGGAAAGTTTAGTCTGGCAGAGAGGATTTTATCGAGAAGTTTTCCAATGCACTTAAGACTAATAGGGCGAAAGTTTTATGAAACTCTTTTTTGGGGGAGCATGGGGCCGACCGTTGATTTCCAGGTTTTAAGGTAATAACCTATGGTAAGGCAGGTGGTATATGTTTTTCCCGGACTGGACAGTGTCATTGGGCAGTTTTTTCAATGAGGAAACAAGAAATCCTGTCTTCTCTGGGGGCGGACTTCAGTTTTAGGGATTTTGCAGAATCCTCAATCTCTGCGATTGAGATTGGAGCCACACGTGGGTCGTTATCACCATCCTCTTCCGGTTAGTCAATTGTTAAGTTAGGCAAATCAGCTTCGTTTCGGACGAAATCTTCGACTTTTTCTTCTTTTTCTTCTTTGAAGTCGCCTTTGAAAAGGAACCTTCGTGGGTGTGATGAATGTTGGAAAGAGAAGTGGCGAAGGTATCGGCGGCCTCCTGGTTGCTATTTGTGCGACTGCCCTCTGGCATTTTGAGGTGCATGAGGGTGTTATGGGCTCTTGTTTTCAAGACAGTGAGGCGGTTACAAACCGTCCAGAACGTTTTCCCAGAAGTTGAGTTGAGAGTTGAGGTAGCAGCTTACCATAGATTCTGACGAAATAGTTTGATTTAATTTTTAATTGTATCCACCAGCAAGTTGTATAGGGTGTTAAGGGGTTGCCTAGTTAGGCAGTCTCGTGCAGAGCCTACGCATGGTGCGTTTATGTTTAATGAGACGCATAATCTCTTCAGGTACTTTGATCACTTTGTCGATGACTTTCGTTATTGAACAGGATTTATGGTAGGCACCGGTTATGGCTACTTCCAGAGCAGAAATGACCTCATCTATGGATTTGTGGTCTTTGAGGTTTTTTTGTGGTTTTCTGCCACGACGCCGTTGCTACGTAACAGGTCCTAAAAATTGGTTTTTTTGGCTGAGGAAAGTGGTCTGTGTAGCGGACAGGGATTTTATATACGCACGAGTTGTCAGGTACAGGTGGACGGGTAGGTGGCAGCTGCTGACCCCTTTCCCCACACAGCATTCAGAGACAAGAGGGAGGAGATTGTCAGTGACTATAGCATCTGTGTCTCTGGCCTCTTCACCCTTTTGTCTCATTACTTCACAGGTTCATTGCCCCGGCTCAAAGCACGATTGTCCACAGTGGGATACAGTCCCACATCACCCATCTATTGTCAACGCCCCCCCTCCCCCCTCTTCCCTCCACCCTCACCACCCTACAGTTTCGGCTCCACGGATCCCAAAGCAGGGATTCACCAGACATGGACGGCCCGTTAAGCAGGCGTCGGCTAGAGACGTCTACCTGCAAGGACAATGGACCAATATGTCGGTCTTTTATGCTAGCTTAATACACGCAAGGGTTAAAGTGCTACTGTGATACAACAATCCGAGGTTTTGATGCGGAGTGTTAAGCTAAGTGCGGTCCCCAGTGATGAGTGGGGCAGGAGACTCGTCGCACAGAGAAGGAGTGACAATGCGGAGTGGGGCTGAGGAGGCTGCGGTGGTGGTGGATCGGGAACGGGTGGGTGGTGGGAGGGTGGCTGTTGTTGGATGCAGGAGATGCAGTGCCAGCAACAACATTAAGTAAACACGTTTTTTTTTATCGTTATTTTCCCACTGCACTTGTCTAGCCAGGGGATTAAGCACCTCGAGGCAAAGAGCTGTCGCCACGTCTCTTCAGGGGCTGTAACCATGACAGCAGCCGGCCTCATAGACGGGTCATACGGCAAAGGTCAATCATCGTAAGAGATCATGGAACGCACCTGGGTTTGGTCAGCTGCCAGTCAGGTACTTTGTCGCCAGACTTGGTCGGGTGTATGAACCCTCTGGGTTGTTATTGTGACCCTCCCCCCCCCCCCCTCCCCCACCCAACCCATCTGATCTCGCATGGGTCTGAAATGATCCCGAGCGGCCCGGGTATAAATACTGTTTTATAGTCTCCCATCAGTGTCGCTGCCCTTTTCCGAAACTGGTCTGTTTGCGTCTTTCTAAAACGTCTGTTCTTAGTTATTTTCTCTTCTCCCTTGTCTGACTGCTTTACATTGTGGGAACGTTCAAGTGACAATATAACCGTGACAGATTCTCAGGGGTGGTCGTAGATGGAATACGACCTGTTTTAGCGACATTTTTGGCATTAATTGCGACAATGTATGCCGTTATATTAGCTCTCAGTAGTGCATTGACCCATTGATAAACGGGAACGAAATTAGATTGCTTAGGGAATAATCACCGCCTCGAATAAATAAGCACGGTCTGCCAATTTCTGCCTGATTACCTGAGCAACAAAGTCAACCAAGTTGTTTGTATTCACCCTTTCCCATCTCTTCCGCTTAACCTTCCACTGTGCCACCCGATTTCAGCTCCTTAATCCCCATGTCTGCGTTTGCCTCTCTTGTCACATTGTTCCCTTGTGCCGCATGTGACAAAGAGTACCCTGGTGTCTTTAAGACCTTAAAAATATCCGGTCATGGTGGAGCGTGTGGACCAGACATGTGCAGGGTGGCAGGTATCTCCCAGGCCCACCGACCTGGTCAATTATTAAACAAATGTATTAGGACGCAAAGGCTCCAGGGGTGCCCGCTTTCCGCCTTTGGATTATGGGATTTACACATCCATCACGCTATTATTATCCCCACAATGTGTCCTTAGTTCGCTCTATGTGTAAAGATGACCTTTTTATTCTGATCTTGACAGGTGCCGTCTGCAAATGGTAGGCAGTGCATTTCGCTAATGAGATAAAGGCAACAACTTTCCCTAATTGCGGCTCGTAGTAAAATCCCCATCAACGACTGGCTATGATCTTGTTATATCGTTATTATTAACTAATTATGAACTGTCCGACTAGTATCAGTAACTGTGGCTGATATCTATATACATAAAATAAGGTAGTGGCATGATCCTTTCATGTGTCTACACTTCATTGGAGTCGCTTGCCGATGTCAATATGACCGGTTCCAGCTATCTATTTCAATGAGAAATAATATGGACGAAGCCCTGGACAATTGTCTCTCGAATACAATGCTGGTCACACTGTCGTTGTAAGTATTGCAGTATGATCTTCAATACGCTGTATACGGTGCTGCGGTTTCACAGATGGCCAACTCGTCCCCATCTCATGGCCAATTAATGTCGGGGGATGTCCGTATTTCAGTCAATATAAGATGCAGCAGCTGCTACACAGTGAGTTAATGCACTTTTTAATCATAGGAAAGCTGCAAAACCCAACAGAAAAGACGCCGCACAGTATCGTTTTGTTTTCATATCCATCTTCACAAACCAGCGTACGTCCCCCACAGACTGGACGTATACCTCGCGCCGATAGCGATGGAACTGCCACATTAAATATTCCCGGTATGGGGACCGTAAAGCGAGATCTCCGGCCCCGACTCTGTGGAGGACAAAGCCAGGAGGTATATTACATAACGTCAGACAGACTGGCGCCCAATGTCGTTAAGCTCGCCACAACTCACGCCTCACCCCACCTGCCCGGTACCCGGATGTGGCCTTCCTGACGAGAACATCGCCAACATCTCTTGAAGCCGCCGAAGTGGTCTTTGATAGAGCCAATGTCATTTCGACCGCCCCCCGCTCACCCCCTCCAACGCTTTCTTTACCTCCATATCTTTCTTTCCTTGCCAACGGCCCTCGCCCAGGGTCATGCGCGGGCCACAGAATGTCTGGAAGGGATACCTGCGGAAGTAGGGTGCAGCTTTGGATTAAGTGTTGCACTGCGTTTTGCTGGGAGTTACTGCTAACCAAGGCAGGGCCCAATGCGATTGCTAGCCATGATAACTAGCCATTAAGCCAGTAATGGTTGCAAAACGTGACTTTAAATAATACCACACAAGTGAACTAAAACAAAGGATTTGTGCACACAAGTTATAAACAGGGCCAGTATTGTCTAAATCATACATAGCAAGTCCCATGAATGTAAAATCAGTCAGCGAAACAATTCGTGTTCCAAATGAAGTGTTTTAGAATGTCTCCTAAATTTCCAAAATTTCTAAGTTGAATGCACGCCTACCACTTAATAACACATTTTTGAGCATTATGGCAAAACTTGCAAACTATTTCTGATTGCATAACCTGTACTGCTTTCATTGCTTACCGTCGACGAGGTCTTCTCCTCGACGTCCATATATATGTTTTTCCTCTCCCTCTCTCTCTCTCCCTCTCTCTTTCCATCTCCCCGTCTTTTTCTATCCCGTTTTTGCTCGTTTTTCTTTGTTTGGCGCTACCGCTCTCAATTCTTGGTTATACCAGAAAGATTCAGCCAAAGGTCGTTGATTAACACTTTAGGCCCCCTTGTTTCCTTTTTGGGTATCTGTCATCCGTTATAACGCAATTGATGGCCAGATTAAATGTCAAAGCGCTTATGCGCTTGACTTGCCCGCCAGATCCAATCCAACATCAGTAGCGACAATGACCGTTGACATGGTAACACGCTCTCGACCGTTGCAAGGACACGCCACACGAAGATCTATTTCCGCCGGCGCGTGGCAAGGATGACATGTGGCATGGCGGGTAATTTGTGACGTCATTTTGATCGTTATCATGACATGAACGGCAAACATTTTTCGACATCCATTCCCTGTGAGGATAACATTTCTACCATGGGATATTTTTTATATTTCGATTCTGAATGCACGCTTTTGCGATGTGTTGCCATTGTTCGCCGCCTGACGACGAGAATGTCTGGATGGCAGTCAGTATAGCTTTCTATTTTAGTCGCCGCGCTGACAATTGCTACTATTGTGTGTCACGACCGCCGGTTAATTACACAAATATCGCTCAGGAAAACACCCTTATCTTTGGCGGGTGGGTGGGTATTTGTGTATTGGAAAAGGATGTGTGTCTGTGTGGAAAGAGGTGGGGGGGGGGCAGAAGTTCTGACGCAGTTAACGCTGACGATGGCGTTGATCATAGACAGTCAATGCCATTTCAATTACATCCGGGCACTACATTCGGGCACTGTCCGACCCGATGTGCGTAAACACGCAGTAAATGATGGGAAATCTATGAAAGGGAGACGCAACCTTTATTTGCCGATGAATGTCCGCTGACCATTCAATGTAAAACTGCTTATAAATATTAATATTAGTTAAAGTATTCATCGCTCTTCTCGACCCCCCCCCCCCCTATCCCCCGTCTTTTTTTATATATATTTTTTATATATATATATATGCGTCGTCGAAAACATTTATCCCGTATCCAATTTTTTTGGTATTATTGCTTTTTAACAGAAATACACATCAATGAGCACAGAGAGATACATCAATCATACACACACATTCTTAATGTAAGTCTAGGGATTTAAAAAAAGCAAAAACAAAGTATGCTATCAGGGAACGTCGTCCGTCTCATTTGGTGGCGGTCGGAAGAAATGTGTTCATTGAAGGCTTGCCATTCCCGTCTATTGTGGCTACATAGAACTTCTGCCATGTGCTCACTGGCTACATGAGCTTTTAGGGTATTAACAAAAGACGTTGTGGATATAGTACTAACATTCTTAAACATTAATCCACATAAAAAAACATTTCCCTACTAATATATTTGATATACAATTGATCCGTCCGTTCTAACAATTTCTATTTAGCCAGGTTATACCCGCAGGCAACAATTCTACTTAAAACCTTATATTGGAAGCTTGGCAATCTTGTGCTTCAAGTAATTTGCTGTTGCAGGGAAAAAAATTTTCTAAAGTCAGCATCATGAAGGTAAGGCAACTGTTCAATCCATTTCGCGATGGAGGCAGGAGGCTTCTGGAATCTCATACACCCACCGGTTTGATAACCCGGCTAGCAGTTGTCCATTACACATTATATTACCTCGTGGGATAGATACTCTAAAAACTATGTTATCTTTTTCCCATTATATGGCGATATTTGTGAATCCAGATTTTTGGTATCGCGTGAATCATACTGTTATGGAGCATCACATCCATTTAAATATTGTACCTATCCTCTAAATCAGATACACTAATTATTTCGACTTCGACATTCCAAAGGTTGCCTACTGTTTTTATACCGGCATGTTCCCATTTCACATCAATACCATATTATTGTGTTTGCTTGCAATGTCCGTACCAATTAATATAAATTTGGTACGCCATAAATGTTTGTCTCGGATCGATTCCGCTTCAGGTTTCTCGTTGTTACATGTTTTACACCATTGACGTGTTGTGTTCTGGCGTATCACAACCACCTATAATAACGGAAGTACTCTGGCGACCATCCCGTGTCACACATCGGAATAAACAATGGGCTGCATAGATAGGTTGATTCACCTCATCTTTACCGAGGGATAAAATCGGCATCAAATTTGCAAGATTTTATTCAAAAAGAACCCCATATATTCCACCTGAAGCTCAGGGCGCTTACCCGCTGGACTAGAGGTTCCGTAGTTTCCACAATCAATGCAAATACAAACCTGTCTAGACAGTCCTACCAAATGACGGCACTTACTAGTCTCGTCACGTGGGCTTCTCCCCTTCTGACGTCACTGTGTAAAAGCCCTTCCGCCCAAAAGTCACGCCATGCCGTTATAGGCAGTTTTTAAGGGGTCAATTGCGACACGCGACACAGGCATATTTGAAAATTCGACATTCGACATTGACCCCCAAATTCCGACACTGAGGATCTGACAAAGATCTGACATTGTAGAAAAAAAACACGATACTGAACTTCTGACTGAACTGACATCGACAAATATTTTGACAAACATGACACTGACACTGCCAAAAAGCAACAGGAAACGTCGTGCAACATCGACATTCGACACTGACCAAGGGGAAACTCGACACTGGACACTGGTGAGATATAAGGCTTAGTTTTATGGAACCTTTTCAGATGACGGGTTTGGTGTGGGCGATCAAATTAGAGTTGTGGAGCTCCTTGAATCTGTGAGCATGGGTGACGGCGGTAATGTGACGTGGGTGGAGTGAGGTCGAGTGAGTTATCCGAACAAAATGACTCTACAAAGGGAAGGACGGGGAGGGGCGACCCTATATTGCAACAACCGAGGTATGCAACATACGGTCACGAGAAAACAATCTCGACAATACAAATACAATATACATAGTAATAAACTCGAAATCCACAGATTTTGACAAGGTGATCTGCTCAATAAAATGAGATGATTCCTATTTATGCAAATCAAACAAAAACGGTACAAAAGTACATCGTGCAAAAGTACATCGTAATGACTTGAACATATCAGTAATCCGATGGTAAGTCTACTTTGGGTAATGATCTTTTTCGTGAGTCTCAATTATTAGAGATTTGTTATTTCATGTAATAAACATAATCCTTTTCGTCGACCAGTTTACCTCCTACATGGACAGAAAATATCATACACACCACCAACCATCCATCCATATTTGTCTTGGGCTATGTTGCATTAACCACGTTGATACATTCTTGTATTTGTAAAACGAATCGCGTTAGACATGACGTTCTTATGAAACAGGAAATAAAATCAAGCGCATGAATACAGAGGCCGACTTTGATGTGCTCTGCATTCGGAGGTCTCCCCGTCGGGCTGGGGCACGATCCAATCTATAGGACAGAGTCTGAACATGTCACTCGCGGCTTTATCAAGGACACCCAGCCGACCGCTGGGTACGCCACGATGTCCCTCGCTTGTTCAATCAGTCCCAGCTAGTGCGTCTCGATTCCTGTCTGACCCTTTTTCGGTCTTATCTTTGACCTAATGACTTGACAGCACGCCGTTGTTAGCTAGCCACAGCCTCAAAGTCCGTACTGAACCACACCTGCAGTGGAGCCCGGTGGACGATATACACGTGGAATACTGTTGAACAATTGTGCACAGAACGGGGAAGGTTGAATCTAAAATGCTTAACAGTCACCCGTTTTGTTCAGGTGGATTAATGTTGAATAATTGCTACATATATTGGCAATTATCACTTACATAAGACAGCCACTTATCGTTAACTGCGCCGTAAGGTGATGTCTGGCTTTAGTTTCATGTCCTCAAAGCCGCTTTCATGAGTTACTAAGCAGCGCTCAAGTTCTCTAGTCCGTACTGAACCACACCTGCAGTGGAGCCCGGTGGACGATATACACGTGGAATACTGTTGAACAATTGTGCACAGAAGTGACACACGGGGAAGGTTGAATCTAAAATGCTTAACAGTCACCCGTTTTGTTCAGGTGGATTAATGTTGAATAATTGCTACATATATTGGCAATTATCACTTACATAAGACAGCCACTTATCGTTAACTGCGCCGTAAGGTGATGTCTGGCTTTAGTTTCATGTCCTCAAAGCCGCTTTCATGAGTTACTAAGCAGCGCTCAAGTTCTCTAGTCCGTACTGAACCACACCTGCAGTGGAGCCCGATGGACGATATACACGTGGAATACTGTTGAACAATTGTGCACAGAAGTGACACACGGGGAAGGTTGAATCTAAAATGCTTAACAGTCACCCGTTTTGTTCAGGTGGATTAATGTTGAATAATTGCTACATATATTGGCAATTATCACTTACATAAGACAGCCACTTATCGTTAACTGCGCCGTAAGGTGATGTCTGGCTTTAGTTTCATGTCCTCAAAGCCGCTTTCATGAGTTACTAAGCAGCGCTCAAGTTCTCTAGTCCGTACTGAACCACACCTGCAGTGGAGCCCGGTGGACGATATACACGTGGAATACTGTTGAACAATTGTGCACAGAAGTGACACACGGGGAAGGTTGAATCTAAAATGCTTAACAGTCACCCGTTTTGTTCAGGTGGATTAATGTTGAATAATTGCTACATATATTGGCAATTATCACTTACATAAGACAGCCACTTATCGTTAACTGCGCCGTAAGGTGATGTCTGGCTTTAGTTTCATGTCCTCAAAGCCGCTTTCATGAGTTACTAAGCAGCGCTCAAGTTCTCTATATTGCTCTAAAAGCGATTGAAGTAACTATTTGTATTTCATTTGTATTATTCCTCTTGTGTTTTACATGTGCAACCAGGGCATAAGCCTTGGTTGTGAACTGTCCCGGACGGATCGCAGTCAGCGTCAAAGGCGTCCAGACAACTGACATGTTGCTTGAAATAAGAACGACGCTATATTAGGATCATGGCGAAACCGAGTTCACTGCTCGCATCTGGCTAGTTCTGGGAACTGCGTGATACAGTCTGTGATACCGCATCCGGCACCAACATCAGGAAGCCATAGTATGTAATAGGCTATTAGTATACAGTTAAAAGGCTTTTTGCTGGTCGGATCGTTTTTAAGCTAAATCATTTACAGATAATAGGCACATTCATAGGCAGTGGTGGGATCTCTAAACCTCCCCATCAGACATTTCAGAGTTTGGGTGAACCTTTTTAAGGCGTTAAAATGAACCACGGCTAAGACGTACCTGGCACGCCCTTAAAATGATTCTGTATCCAAATAGAGCACCATGCGTCTTTAGAAATCAGACGAGGAAGCGAGTGGGAGAAAATGAATTAAAACATTCGGCGCTCCCATGCAGAAGCGTGGCACAATGTAATCCTAGGCCATCCTAGAATTAATTCATTGCTAGAGACATGGAGCGCGTCAGCGCAGAACAAAAAAAGCGATAAGATCAATTTGCACGAGAAAACGTTAGGGCAGACGACATTTGACGTGCTATGGCGCCGTCTCGCCTCGTGTTACCGCACCGACACACCCTCCAGTAAGTCATTCCGCTCTCGGCTCCCGTATGGAACGCTTTAGACTAACGAGCGGAAGACTAAGACTAACTTAGAATAAACTACCTGATGACAGCCAGTCGTGACGCAATCACACAGAGAAATCCGAGTCAACGACCTGCTAGCAATACCTTTTAGTGCGTTAGACAAGACGCGGAACACGACATCCGGTGCGCTTTGTACCAGAATATCGTGGGTCGGCTGAATGGCTACACCCGTGTCTTAATCGTGCTACTAAATGTTGAGTCATGCTTCTTAATGGCCAACTGACATGGCGACGAATAATACCACAGCCTAGACATGGTGTGTGAAGGGCCACTGAACCTCAGTGTCTGCTTATGTGACGCAGTTATCCCGGTTCCAGACATGTACGACTCAAAGGCGCGGCTCGGGAGGGACATGCGGCAAGCTATGCGGCGAATCTCAGATCCCTTGATACATCTTTACATCATTGGTTCCGTTAATAAAAATCGGTCTCTTCGCCGCACATGGCTTATTGTAAAGACCCTCCATTTTGTAGCTTGGTTGCAGAAAGGTTTTGCAGGCGAAAACACACCTTCAAAGTAGAGCAATATCTAGATATTGGCCAACTGCCGGACAGTCTTGTCAATTACTGCTGAAGAATGTCAGGTCACGTCAGTCGTGACCTCATCAGAGACACACAGACAGGTGTTTTAAAGGAGCTGAGCGCAACACCAGACCAATCCTTCTCCATCGTCAATTGATTATTGTCTGTGCCTCAAGTTGGTTTCCTGACAAGTTGACATTTGGAGGATGTGGCAATCTGCAACAAGACGAGGTTGTGCGGAATAGGTTCTTTTCAAATCGATGTAATTCCGGTTCTGGCTCCATTCCAGATGCACCAGCCAACAAACATGTTATGGCATGGGAATAAACAACGGTAGTGGTGTGAGATGCGGCTTTATAGGCTGGGCGTTGAGGGGACAACCGGAGAGAGTCTCCAGCTGATACTGATACATTACCCAACAGCTAAAAGACATGGTATTGCAATCCTTATTTCTTTCTTGAAATGTCCATCCTTTTGGTACATTGACTTATCTTCCGGGCAAAACGCTTAACAGTCATGTCGAATTCTTGATTTCTGCACATCTACGTTAAAGGTAGTCCATATGGGAGCGCTAAATTGTCCGGTTTATAGCGTTTAATTGTCATGTTTATAGCGTTCAATTGCTTGCCGCTCAACTAGTAGATACATTTGAAACACGTATTATCTCATATTACGCGTCAGTGGAGGCTTAGATTTGGGGAAATATCAATCCAAGGGTCCCATTTATTATATATATTTACATTTGAAGGATGTTCACCATACCACAAATTAATAGTGAAAATATTCAAGTATAACATTGATGATTCACCTTTATGTCAGGTATAAAATAGCAACACATTGCACCTTGAGAACATAAAAGAGTTGGGGCGAGAACACAGCTAGACAAAGCCGGATGGGAAGCTTCGTTAAATTGGTAAGTCATCTTGACGACAGGGAATACTAGTGCTGGCGAGGCTGGTCCTCATTCCTGTTTAAGTTAAAGTTGCACCCAATCTCTCGACAGCAGTATGGCATTTCCTCCACTTGTCATCGCAGGAGAATCGTTACCGCTGGAGCCGCGGAATCGGCTGCCGAGAACCCTTCCTTGTCAATGTGGCGGCCAGGGCTGTCACGTCACGTGACGGACGCGTCTCCGTCAGTGGAGATCCGCAGAAGCGTGTGTCGGAGTAGGAGAGGGAATGGGTGGGAGCGGGGGAGGAGTGTGTATAGCGGTGGACAAGGATATATTAACGGCATTGCCGAAAGGTTTCACAGCGTCCACCAAGGATCACTGCATCTGCTGCAAGAACCGCCCGGGATATGCGCTTCAGGAGCGACACGTCCGGGAACCTGCAGTTGAAGCGTGGAGTGGGACGTGAGTTATGACGAGATTAACGGCGCTGGGCGAGAAGACGCTCGAGTGCGGGTTTGTTATATAATGAATGTCGGCCGTCTTCCGTCTCGACGGCCTCGTGAAGAGAACACGTGGCGCCCCCAAGCGGACAGTATTCATGGGCCGCCAGCACGAGAGCTTGGCAATGGGCCTTATATACACAATGCTGCCATTAACGGTGTTTTAAATGTTGTAAAACACTATGTCGCTTGTGTTGTTCTGTGACGGTTCAGCTGCGTACGTCACAGCTGAGTGTTGTGTTTTACTATACGAAAGAAGAATGAGTCAGCTAGCGCTGTCAATCTAAAAGAAGAGAAAAGTAAAATGTGATAACCCGAGTCAATCATGACATGACAGATGGCTAGACCGGCGCCAACTGACTTGGGTGGAACCTCCACGGTCGGTAATCTTTGACCTTAGCTTCGCCAGTCAGGCTGACCCGCTGATATCCGCGAGGGGGCAGCACCTGCCAGAGACGGACAGCTCTATGCCCAGATGTCAAGCTGTGTACTGGTGCTAACCTATGACCACATCGTGAGCTCTCGTCGTCTTCACCCAAAAATTACTGGACTGTTCATGTTTTTAAGTTTTTGCCGTTCTCGATGTTGCTCAACCCTGGATACCGTGCCTGGCTAGCTTCAACCCCAGTCCACATGAGTCGCAGGTGCGTTTTATTTTTCTCCGGATGGGGCTGGCGGAACTGGGGTGGCCGGAAATAGACCAAGCGGACGTTCCTCATATGGATATTTTAGGAAGCATTTTGATTGCATATTCCGAAAAGGCAGAAAAAAGGGCATATTTGTCAGGTCTCTTGTGAGACAGCGTCCATGCAGCACAAAAACGGAGGCGCTTTTTGCCTTTTTTTCCTTAGCTAATCGGCGCGTTGACATTCGTGTCTGCCGCCTGAATGAATATAATAGTAGGCCACATCGCCTCCAACCGGAACAGGCGTATTAGAAAACACACGACAGTGATAGCCAGTTGCTTCAAGTGTTTTTAAAAGGCCTTTCATATTATGTTCTTGTATTAAAATAAGGATTTTGATGTACCGTTCCCATTGATGTATATTTCAATATTGGGTTTACTTGCCGTATAAGTCACACAGTAAGACAGTCTCGCTTATGTGGTGTTTTGTCTCGCCTGCAAAATGACTCCACACCCAAACTGGTGGAGTCCCTTGTGGATAAATGATGGAACGTACTGCCCACTACGCCACCACTACACCAAAGTGTCTTACAACTGCGAAATAGTAGTGTTAATAGTGGTGGAAATATGCCTAATACAGAGAGGACGAAGACTGTTACCTTAAACATGGGTGGTCGGTGGAGGGGAGATTGGCCGCCAGGTGGCGATAGTCCCCCCTACATAACCACGAGGCTTCCGGGACAGAGCCAAGGGACTCGGATGTGAGTTTGGACAGGATCTTTGTTCACAGACAATGGCGGTCTCTATAATCTTCCTTCGTCAAGCTGATTCGCAAGCATATGTAACATATGTTTGTTTTTTCGAAAAACCAATAAACGAAAACAATATAGCTTTATATCATTATTTGCAAGATTATAAAACCTTCACAATGGACCCAGTAATGCAAAATATAAAGTGTTTTAACAACACTCTTCTCATGTAGCTTTAACCTGTAATATTACATGACAACAGAAACGGTGGAGTTGAGCGAAGGTTCATGAAGCAACCTTCTTACGATTTTGAATCAAACATTGCAGGCGGTCTTCTGGGCAGGGATATTTTTTTGGCACTGTGATATTTGAGAAGCTTGGGTTCAACCGCCACAATTAAGGGACAGCACAACTGGCAAGAGCCAGACATGTTAAACAGATGCATAAACCTGTGTACATGGACTAGATACATGATCCTGGATACACGGTCCTGGATACATGGTCCTGGATATATGGTCATGAATACATGGACACTGGCAAAATAGATTACGCATGATATATCTAGGTGTCATTCCATAGATACTGACCCTCGGACAACGTTTTCAACGTGCCATTCCAATTAGATATGATAGTAGCGGCAATAGATTTTTTCTTCACTTCCACGCTCACCCGCCACCCGCAAGTCGCACCTCCCTCCTCATCTGCCTATCCCCTGCCCCGCCCTTTCCCCTGCCCCGAGCTCCACCCTTCCACCCTTCACCCTTCCACACCCAGGCACCGTCCATACACTTCCCGCTGAGCCCTCCCTGGACAGTTCCAATGCCAGAGCTTTGTCTATCTGCCCCACATATCCCCATGGAGACCAAACGGCGTCTACCCCGCCATTTTGCAGGGTTGCGTGGGTGGGGTGGGGGAGTTGACCCTAATTCTGACTGATGGTTTTTCTGTTCCCTGTCCTTCTGCCCAATTTCCTGCTACAACGGTCTGGGTTCTCCCACGGCCCTATCCCTTACTAGACCCCATGCGCCAAACCTCACAACCCCATACCCTAACCCCCTACGACCCTATTCCACCACCTCCGCAACCCCTTACCCCCAGCCCTGCGACCCTGGGTGCTCCCCAACCCCACGACCCCATACCCCAGCCACCACGCCCAGTGCTTCTCCATCCTCTAAGTTACTCGTCCCACCAACCCCCTAACTTCGCACCTCCAAAACTCCTGCTCGACTTCGACTAACATTCGTTCTGTAGGACACCACTCCATATATACCGACTGCGCTACGACGGCTCCCCCTGACGGCTTGAGAGTGGGAATGCGATGGAACATCGCTGGCCAACAGGCTGCTGACAACCGAGGTCTCGTTCATCAGTCGACGTCATCGATCCGCATTAAGACCCCGCAGCGGTCGCCATCTGGCGGTGCCCGGATGTAGAGAGAAGCCCGTATGAAGCTCAAGTACACCAATGAAGAAAACCTTGTATACTTAAACACACGTTACTTCGATCATAACGCGCAATATCGATGACAGTACGCGACATGGGACTTGGCTGACGCTTGGCATTTTAGGAATGTTATGAAAGAATTCGTTCATCGCTAGATAACACCATTAAGTTCCGACCTGCACATAATTAAATGTTTATTACCAGGTGAATTAGTACAGGTACATGGTCAAAGGATGTGACGTGGTAACCTAGCCTGCAAATGTTCTAGGTGAACACTTGTACTCCTCGGTATGACTTGTCGTCGGGAGTGTATTTTATGGGGAAGGAGTTTAGGAGCCAAGCCGGAAAACGTTGTCGCAAATAAAGGAGGTTGCGGATGTGCAAATGACATCCCTGCGGAATAGGCGGGTCCACTTTAGGTTCCATTAGACTATGCCATGGTCACCACCAGCATGTATAATCATCCTATAAAAGAGCATTGATATAGCTGAGCTATGACGTTCAAGTTGATATAAACAATTATACATCAAGTGCACGGTGCTCAGACTGCCAATGACTAACTTCTGAAATTAAATACCGTGAAACGATGGTCCATATCCCTAAAGGCGACCGGAGCACCACGATGTCGCCACCCCAGAGAGGTGTGGCCCACTTCCCGCCTCTGGACACGTCACTGTCAGTCTGTTGGTAAATCCCTTTGATCCCCCCGGGCGCCGTCAGCTAAGGGGAACTGGGTTGGAGGGTATGGGAGGGAGCGCGACAGTGGGAGGGGGGTGGGGGGTGGGGGAGGGCGGTGCGTGTTGCAGTGAAAAGGCTTCAAACATAATCCTTGTAATCTTACATGTCTGGACGTGTATATTCTTTCTTTTAACACTAAAATCTCCACTGAGCCGCTCCGAAGCATTAACAGGAGGGAACACAGTCAGAGTCACAACGAGGCATGGTGAGAAATACGTGTCGGGCGGGCACACAGGCTCCGGCTGGTCAGACGTTGTTTGGTGTTTACTTGTACGCTATGCGGCGACAGATGATTAAACAACCACGAGTGTTGTGTCCGTGCTGGCCTGTCGGCGACGTATCGCATTATATTTTCTAGTGACAACGAGACGCCTATTGTGACAACTCTCGCCAATGTCAAGACCGATGAAAGGACGCATCACTCATCACACAACTAACAACCGGGAGACAACTTACCGAAGGACCAGGAAGAGTCTTAGACAACCGATCTGAAGATACACAACGAGATGTACAACCGCTATGAATAAAGGCTTGATTGAAATGTACAAGCGACTCCCTTTGTGAATGCGAAGACCGAGAGTCTGTATACACGCCCTGGCCGAACCGAACATGACACACGTGAGATTCGAAACCTCAACCTAACCCAGGGGTCCGATCTTACAACGGCCCGTCGGCCGGCCATTACTGTCCGTAGACTTCCAGTCACGACGGGATAAATCTGGCATTTGCTAGATGGCACCTGTCATAACCCCCAGGGGGCGCTGTCATTACGACCTTGGCCTTAGACTTGAAGGTCCACAAACAGCCCCCTCCCAACCCGGGGTGTTTGTGGGGCTAGAATGGGGTCATCATCGGCCCTCATGCCGTCCATCTCTGGTGCCTGGAGACCGCAGTGTGGAGTGCACCTCACGGGGTGGCAACAGTCTGGAGACATACCGCGTAACGTGAGGCTGCGTTAGGACATACCATCAGGGTCAGCATGTTATGTCATGGATCTGGACTGTAACCTTAATGCCAATAGCGCTACCCGGCGTGGTGAGGGGTGTGCGGGCATGAGTAAGGAGGAGGGCGCTGAGTGGCTCTAAACAATCTAAGATCTAAGTACATATAGACTTCCATTAGACACCGGCCTCACCTTATAAATGTTACGCAGTTTGTCGAATCAAGTTGGGTCCTCTTTGTATATATGCGCAAACCACGTGATGCAGAAAAGGTCCATGATTTTCCCGCTCCTCTCTGTGCCTCCCCCTGAGCCCTCCATCGATTTGTGAACCCGCCACCGTTATATTAGAATAATGCGTGCAGCAATGGATGACGTTACAGCAAAAATATAGGCTAACATAACTTTGCGCTTCCGTTGAGCCTCATGTGACGTGACGGAAAGAAAGAGTAATTGGGCGAGTTACGAGCCTGGGCTAAACAGGGCGGACTACTCGCACAAGGAGAGCGAGTCGCGGTAACAACTGGTACACAATAGAGATTCGTAAAAGCGGAGCAATTCCATTGAAGGCATTCTCATCGACTCTCCTGAGAATGGGCGATAATGAGGGGCTTGATAGTTTGTGTTACGTCATATCCGCCCATCACTCGCTGCGGACGACGTCCTTACAGACATTGCACTTTGTAAGACGAGGAAATAGCTGATGGGGGAGGGGCGGGGGGGGGGGGGATTGTTTTGCGGCTTGACAACGGGTAGACGGACACGTTGTGTAGCCGTTCATTGCAAGGTGCTGCAATCAAACAATATTTTTTTTACCGTGGGTTAAGCTAATGTTATTGTTCAGTGTGTTTGTGTGTTCATTAGCAAAGCATTTTGTTATTTATTATAAATATTTGTCTATGAATAATGGGCATGTTATTACTATATTATATATATTTGTCTTAGTGGATATTTGAATTATGTAATTATTATTAGCTACATAAGCAATTTAATGACGAAAATATCAAAGGTATTTTCACTAGATAAAAATTTAATGAACTATGGTATGATATAGTGTTAAGTGAACGTCCTAATTATTAGTAAAATATTAGTGAATATTGTTCGTGACTTTTAATTAGCTGTTGGGTGCGACGTGCATGGACAGCAGAACTCCCACAAGTCAACATCTCCGTGTACCAATTAATATATGCAAGTGCCGCTTTATATATCCGTGGCCACATGTGGTCGGTGTTGCCCTTGAGGGACCCCTGGGTTCGCTCTGACCACTGTGTCCGGAAGGCAAGGGTGGCCCTGATCCCTCACCCTGTCACCCCCAGGGAGCCACTGTGTCTCAACACCCGAGTGACGTTACCGACCACCAGGTCGTGGGCTTGAACCCTAAAACGTATAATTTCACCAAACCCCCATTTACATCAGTCTGTTTGAACAAGTTCCATGTTGCTGAAAACAAGCGATATTTTGTTCGACCTAGACTCAGAAGCTGCATTCTCCGGATTTCCATCCATCACCGCCAGGTGGCACTTTTCAATTATTTAAGTGACAGCGACAAGTCAAGGCCGCCACCTGTTGAAGGTAGCTAAGTAAGCGCGAAGAGGCTTGGGGGAAGTGGGGGGTGGGGGGGGGGGGACTTAACGACAGCTTCCTGTAGACTATCCAACTAGGTGCAGACATATACTGGTAATATATACCTTGTCCTGACCTAATATGAAGGGAATATTGCTAAACTGATGAATGATTCCAAAGGAGAAACTAAATTATGAACAGGGCAAATGGTAACAGGGGTAGATTTGCCATGTGTGTCCTAGCAAATAGCGTATAACGCTAATGCTTGTGGTTTCATTTAGCGCAGTACCAATGCTAATATACATGGATATATTATATTCTGCAAGATCTCTGTTTTTATCCCAAATTTTTGATTTTTTGCAAAGAAAAATACATCATTTGCATTATCACCCATTGTTCTGAAAAGTATTCAGATAGATACAAAAATTACTTGAACCTTATTATCATATTATCCATACATCAGTGAAACATCGTTTTATCGCTTTGCACTGTCTGCCTGATTCTAAGGGGTATACTATAGGGATTCAAACGGGTGACACCTCATGATTTGTGTGCTAGTATGCGCCTTTGGCAGGCAGTCAGACACAAATTTACACATTTGAATAGCAACAAAAGAACATTCTGCTTTTAGCAGCAGACAAGACTGAATAACTCTGTTTCCGACTTTTGGGAAGGCTGCATGAATATTAACGTGTGTTTCTTCCCAAAGGTGGAGAGCCGTAAGGTGGGACAAGTTTTATTCCAATTACATTTATTGCAGGAAACCGCACCCGAGCGACATCTCGCATGACGCCATTAATCTCGCCACACTCCAGCCGGAAGCTGGGTCTCTCAGGTGCATATCGTGAGCGGTTCTTGAATCGGCTGAAATGTTCCCGTCAGGACGTCACGTGACATCCATTCAGAACCCAAGTCTAGACGTGCCCACCCCCCTCCCCTCATGCTCTAAACGTTTGCCTACCACTACAGCAATTCACACATGGTCTGTTCTAGTGCTGACATTACTCAATATGAAATATGAAGTGGATCCTAACTACATTTTGTTCTTACATTTTCTATATTTGTATTCAGTCTAGCTGACTTACCATGCAATAAGCCTTTTCTGTTGTATTTATTTGTTTTGTTCTTTTTTTTCCATGATTTGTACACAGTCTAGCTGATATGTGAATAATATGAAGTATTTTGTATGAGCTCTGCAGCTAATAAGCCTTGCTTCTGCTGCTGTTAATTTGTTGAATGTTACTGCCTTTTGATGTTGTATAAGCTTGTCAAACAACTGTAACTGATTTAATAGAACAATAAACCGATTCAATCAATATGTTTTCTTCCGTTTCATCGAGCAGAAACTGAATAGCCAAGAAGATCCATAATGTCAAACACACTTATATTGTTTTTAAGTGGATAACGCTCTGATATTGAATGAATACATTTTCAAAGATCTTCTCCTGGTGGATGAAGTCACTGCCTCGACGTATCTAGTGCGGATTTGTAATAGAAGTGTGAATGAATACTGTTGTATCTTTAGTGGCATGAGTGTCAAGAATTGAGGACTATCTGCGGTCTAAACAGCGCAAAGTTTGACGTGCTATGGGTTACCGATAATGCACTTCTTTGTAAAATAATCGAGCCATTTGCCGTTTTCCGCCGGATTGTATCTAAATGGGATTTCATAATCTATTTCTATTTTCGTCTATTTACCCAACTACAGAAGACAATACTAACTTTGAATTAACGCATAATACATAATTATATATAGTGTTAATCAAAATGCCAGGCCGCGTGTTTTGTACTGCATCAAAGCTCTGCCGAATATCAAGCAGGAAATTTGGGTTTAACTCTTTAACGCTCCCCACCGGTTATTAGCCCATTCCGTCATTGGGCGTGACAGAATGAAGCACAACAGGAAATGTTTCTCGCACTCTGTTGTCAGTGACCAATGTTGACACCAGTTCCGCGAAAAACCCATCCCGGTATACGTGACAGAAGTTGAGATTTTATCATATTATGTGACAGTTTGATAAATTAGTTCATGTGGCGAATTTTGGCGGCTTAAAAGCTGAAACTTCCATTGTAAAATCCATTTTAGTTTTCCAATCGTGCGTTGTTTTGCGGCCGCCATTCACGTTACAGATCTTGTCACTCAGTGCTCACCGCGGTGTCAATGCGCGTAACTGATATTTACATAAATTGTTCCAACAAACCCACCGAACTTAATAGTTATAGACATGAATCATATGATCTACAACTATAGAAATAATAGCTACTATTTACGAAACAGAAGGTTCATGTTAAGAAATATATGCCATTTTGCCTAAAACAATATATTCGTTAGGCCTACCTCCGCCCGCAAAGGCGTAATCACTTTGACGACGTCATATCTCCAAGGAAACACGTCGCGCGAACACTTACTGGTGCTATTGAGCGCCACTGTTATGATTTGACCAATTATTTACGTGCAGTCGTGAGTATTAGTGTCATCGTTAGATCTCCGTGTTCACTTAATGGCGACGTTTAAAGTTCTAGTCGAGCGAGAAAATACATATGGCATTGCTTATCGTGTGAGATGGGATTATGTCAACACGCATCTCCGAAATCCGAAGGATTTTGGAGACTTGTGCTGAGATAAGCCCATCTCGCACTCGACGCAATGCCATATGCATATCGTCCGGTCGACACAACCAACCAGGCGCCAATAAATCATGGCCCAATGTTCGGTGTCAGAGTATCTCTCACAGGCAATTACCGGACAAGTAGTCCGGTCAGATGGGTTCCGCGACCCACGTAACAGTTGATGGCCTTGCGGCTGGCGGAGGAATCTGGCGGAACATTCCCTCATTACAGCTCGGCCAGACCACAAACGGACAAATGCTTCTTCCACGGTCAAGTTGCCAATGCCAACACGGTCTCTGATAAGGCCGTAATTGAGATGTCCTGTCCCATTCCGAGAATACTGTCGAGAGCCGAGAGCGGCCTTCCAATCATTACAGGCGCTGCAATTGCATTCCGCGGGGATTAGTTTTGTTGAGATTGAGAAAAAAACAAAAATTAAAAGTAATACAGAGCCAATGGGAAGAGTTGAGGCCTAGCGGCGCATCGCCCCACTCAATTTTGTTTAGAACGGGAGAAAATGTATTTTTTTCTTTATGCATAAAGCCATCCACACAGTGGGAACCAAACCTATAGGGCTATAAAGTCTCGTTCGCCTAGACTTCCGGTTTACTTATTTTGGGGACAAACAAACGAAGCACGTGTTCAGAACGAGTTTAGAATCTCTGCGCACACTGGTATCCTGACCATCTGTGACGTAGGCGTGACGTGTATGTTACGCAAAGAGAGAGACTGGGAACCAGACTACCTGCGCAAAGCCAGGCGCTGAGGGGTGGGTCCATTGCGGAAGGCCTGGCGATAAAATTAAGAATATTTAAGAAATATAGCTGCCCAAAACGGATAGACGGCATATTTTTCATTCATTTGCGCCACCACAATGACTGATATCTGTTACGACGGGACAACACGGCTGAGAAACTAAGGTTTTTTTGCATTTCCTACGAAAACGAGACATTATGACGTCACACGGATTCTCCCTGAGTGACAACGTTGGCGCAACGCTTCAAACAGAAAACTTACAAAGAATGAAGAACTTTGTCTTTTCGTGATCCAAAAGTGATACGAAAACATCCTACTGGTCTTAATTTACCTTTTCCATGTGGTTTAATGACCTGTCCGTGTGTTGTTACTCCATGCGCTGCACATTTTGACAGCGGAATGGTTAAGTCGATCACTTGCTCTCGCCATTTTTGTTACCGCGGAGGCACGTGAAACTCTGTGACGTCACTCGCACTTTGGAGAACTCGCAAAAGCCCGGGTGCAGGGCTAAATTTAGAACGCTATTTTTAGCTTTCGAGTGTTGTGAAGACGGATTTTTCCTTGTATATTCCGAAAGTTCTGCGCTCCATCGCCTCCAAATATTTTAACGTCTATCTCCCATAGCCATGTTGAGTGAAATGGTACTCATAGTCTTTAGAATAAACCTGGAAAGAAATTGACTTATAGCTGCCTATAGTTCAACATGGAGCACGTGTGTTTGTTTGTCCCCAAAATTGAAATCTTGCGGCCCGATCGCGAGAACTGTATAGCCCTATAGCTCTGGTGCAAGAGACGGACGGCTCACTTGACATGGCTGATCGCGCTAAGCATTGGACCATTAGGGTGGCCAGCCGATCGTTGAGGAATTTCACGGATTTCAGCAGAAACCACATGGACAGATATTTATATCCTCATTCCGTGGCAGAAGGGCGGTGGCTAACAATATAGATGTCACGTATTAAGTATTTTATGAGAATGTGAAATACATTGTTGTCTGGAAAGTCCCTACGGCGGCCATATTACGTGGCAACAAGTTGAAGTTATATACTACTCACAATTTGCCAAGGATCACCTCTATGCAGAGATATCTGAGTGTATAACAGGTGACTGTAATTCTACTATTGTAATGCAAAGACGTTTGCCTTTACCGTGCATGGTGGCACACGAGTAACAGATTGGACACAGATTGGGGAAGGTTCATCTGTATTATAGTAGAATTACACACCTGTTATACACTCAGATATCTCTGCATAAAAGCGATCTTTAGCAAATTGTGAGTAGTATAGTTATATAGCGGCTGAGTGAGATATTACAAGATGGCGACCGTCTGATACGACAACCAGAAAGACAGTAGATGGTCTAGGTGAAGCCCAGCGTGTTTCAGAGTCGCACGACAATTTCACAACTGCGACCAAAAATAGCTACGTCTTGAAAATCACGGTTTAGCTGCTGACCTTTTCAAACGCTTTTGATGTCGTTAACCTTTGGTAGCTGATTACACATTGGACAGGTTTAAACTGGATGACAAATAATGTGCAGGGGCCCATGCATTGTCCTCAATCCCAGTGGCACGCTAAGCAATGCGAGAAGTACGAAATGGATCACGCAATTTGAAAACTGCTCTGAAAGTTTATGGTTTCATTCCGAGACTCACTACCTGCTGAAAGCCAGTCCAGTAACACGGAGAACGCTGGGTCAACGACTTGATGAGGAAACCCTGCAGTGAGCCAGATACAAGATACGGCCAGTCTCACGTGAAGACCTCCCTTCGCTCCGCGCATGCTCGGGTTACGTGGCAACGCCACGCGCCGTCAGCGTCTCTTGCCACATAACACACGTAGGATGTTTTGCACCCGAATAAAACCCGGATGACGCGGGGTGAGACAGATCACTTAGTCATCATTGTCATCACTGGCTCCGTGGAGGCATCACTGGCTCCGTGGAGGCAGTGATGCACATTGGCGTTTTTATTCAGCTTCAGTAGCTATGACATTGATCGGTACAAGCCCATGGTTATATTTTAGTTTCAACCGATTGCCGGTTCAAACCAAACCTTTTTCATATTTCACGGGCATCGTCAAATACTTAGTCCAGGCCTAAGCTAGATGCTCTCTGAGCAAATGGTGAATCCTGGGACAAAGTTCCATGTGGGCGTGGTGGTTAATTCCACTCCTGTCTGGAGACCATCGCATCCCATAGTATCCATTTTCTCCAATTGAACACACCATTTTCGTCATATTGTTTTTCAGTCTCGAATCGATCTTTGCTTAGAAACTTTGCTTAGAAACATCCGCAGTAAAATGTGCTCTGTGTCTCCTATCAGACGCATGGCTTCGCTCCTCGCCGATGCCTTGCAAGCACCGCGAGAGATAATCACTGCAATCCGATTAACGGTGCCGTGTCAACACCACGAGCGTCTGGCCAAGCTTACTGATATCAGCATACATACCACCAGCTGCTCTCAACCCTCCCTCGAAATAACATTGACTTCAGAATTGAGTTGAATATATTCACCATTGAGGCAACATGTTCATTGCCCTCCACATAACAAAACAAAGTCATTTCCCTCCCCGTACAAGTCATGAGGTTATAAATTTTAAAAATACCATGTTTGTTCTATTCTCTGATGTGGTATACCATTATGCCTCGTTCATAACCAATCTACATCATCATATGTTCATAAATACATTCATAAAGTTACAGAAGTGATGTCCATGCTGTTCATGCGTAGTTGCGCCGAATACAAGGTTGGAAATCTGAACTGCCCCACCTCCTTATATCCCCCCCTCCCCTTGACATATACTATCCCTCCTCATTCCCTGCCTAGCCCACCCCATCCTCCGTTCATCCCGTTATCAGCCCCCTCGCCACGAGGCCTAATCCCATCCCTCCTCATTCCCTGCCTGGCCCACCCCATCCTCCGTTCATCCCGTTATCAGCCCCCTCGCCACGAGGCCTAATCCCATCGCTCCTGCTCCCTAACCCACCCCTTCTCCCTCCAAAACCTTAAACATCAGTCCCCTCCCCTCCTGGTATATACTATCCCTCATGCTTCCCTGCCTAACCGACCCCTTTTCCCTCCCATCAAATCCCCCACCCCACACATACTGTTCACCCTTGTTTTGCGGACGATGATGACATTGGCTGACGCCCCGTTACCGGAAGTCGTTACTGTTTCCGGGGAGGTTGGGAGGGAAGGGGAGGATTCATACAGGCGCAGTACATAATTCTGCCAGTGGTGGCGCGACCCGTGTAGCTAACTGCTAATGTCACACCGCGTCGTCTTAAACACGAAACCGCATCGTCTTAAACACGATTCAGTCTTCGCATATGAATAAAGAGTGAAAAGTGCGCTTCAAAACCTAGCATGGAGGGATTATATGTAACATATGTTTTACATTTTGTGAGAAGAAGGCTCAAACAATTCCCAGCCCGGTCATATACCTAATTTTCTGGTTTTACAAGGCACCAAACTGAATCACAGTGCCACTGGGCTTTCATCTCCCAGGGCAACATGGGTATTTACAGAGATTGATTCGCGATTCGTGTGAGGGCGCCACCGGTCGCAGGCCGCATAGACGAGTATTATCCACGTGGCTGCCACAAGGGAACAATACCACGACGTAACCGCGAAAATAAAATGATCATTAAAGATCCGCCTCACCACGGATGGATTATGAAGACGGGCGTGTATCCGTTATCTGGATCAAGCGGGGCGGCGAGACTTAACCCTTTACTGCCCAAGGCACGTTATGGCTTCACACTGTCTGATGTGCCTTGCCGGCATTAATAGCAGGGTAACTTTTTTCCACGCTAAAGCGTAATGTAATATCCGCTTCATCGGGACCTTAATGGATGTGAGGCACTTACTGATGCAGCTTATGTCCGCCAAGAGTCTCTATACGGGATGTTGCGGTCTTCAGTCCCTGTGACGTCACGCCCAGATGTGACGTCACGACCACAAGATGTTGTGAAAGGACTTCAATTAAAAACGTCCACAGTTTTCCTTTTGTCCTCATAGTTATCCATTTATCCGCAATCAGTCAATGTATTGCTCGAAGAATATCTAGGCGACTGAGGGTACGAAATAAAGATAATAATGCAATTAGTTAGATATGGGGAGGAATGCTCCACAAACGAGCTATGGCATGGAATTGCGGGAAATACTGTTGTTCTCTGTTGTAGTCAACGACTGTGAGACATATACACCTGGTGACATCCAACACCGGATCCGTCCGGAAGTCACATAACATAGTCATCATTGAACGTCAGTGACTCCTTCTCCGGTGCCGTTTCCATTGGAGACACCTGGAACCTGGGTTTTCTCTCTTCATCACCCCACCCGTCACCCAATATACCATGCAGCCATGTATCCGCCACAGACGAGTACCGCCCCCCACCCCCTCGCCCCTACCCCCGTCCGTCAGTCAGGGCCACCTGATACCCCCAACAGCCAGAAATGATTAATGATGAGATAATGCAAGGATGCACAGCCTACTAACATTGATTCGCTTTAATCCCAGACTGGAAATATCTGGAGCACGTTGATACCATGGGCCCGTTCATTGTCTGTTTCATATGGCACCGACACACAAACATCGCCTAGGTTGCCCACCCGCTAAGTCAATGTAAATAGCTAATGCGTATATCATGGTTAGGCATGTACACATATGTTAGGCAAATTCCACATTATGCTGAAAATTATCTACTGTTACAGTAGTTTATGCCTGGTTTAATAGTTTCCTTGATATATCTTCCCAGTTTATTTTTACAGTAGTTTATGGTTTAATACATTGCTTGATATGCGCTCTCAGTTTATTGTTACCGTAGTTTATGGTTTTCATAGAAGTGTTGATTTGCGCTTCAAGTCTGTTGTTACAGAACTTTATATTTGATGGGTTAGCTAGCACCCTATGCCCCCTAATGTGCCTTTAAATATTTATGTTCATTGTTTCCTTCTTAGAGAAAGCGGTTGGGCTTCGAATGCACAATATACCGAGGACGCGATTACACAATTGACATTTGATAATTTCATTTGAAATGCTTTCGTCTAGGCATTCACTTTTTCCAGTAAACATCGACAACATTATTCATCGTGTCCTAAATATGTACAGCCACGTCATGTTTACTATTGATTTCATTAATAAGATGCATAAACAACTAGGATCACTCCAACGTTTTCATCATGTTTCATTGCATTAAGACGTTGTTCTGTTAAGAAAAGAGACCGACATAAATATTGGGCTTGAATGGATGAATGTTTTTGCTCCTGACTTTCGTCCACATGCTGGAACGTGTTGCAACACACAACGGGAGAAAATATACCACATTGCTGATTCGTATTGCTCCTACAGAGCGACATCTCAATACATATGGCACAAAAGCCAATTCCAATGATCAGCTGGAAATGAACTGATGGCGGAAAAGGTAATTGGAGTCGGGTGTTGAAAGTGTTCTCACCAGGAGGCGTTTTACAGGTCTCCACAAAAGGTTGTGTCTGCCTAATCTTTTCTCAAGGTCAGCCCAGCAGTCCAATTACAGGTCCCCTGATAAGAGATAGTCGGGGGCCGTAGAGCATGGCATAGCCTTTTCCGTAGGGTGGGCTGTTATCCAAGGACAGAAGTCATTACATTCGGGTTTACCTCGGGTTTATAACGACGTATCCCGGCCCTTTTCATTCTATTACATACGAAAGCAGATAACTGCCAACAGAAGTATGCAATAGCAGACAGTAAGGATATAAATAGCAAAACACCTTCTGGAGGTAGCAAGCACATGGCGCAAAGCAAACTGTTGAACTCTCAAACAAATCACGTTCTGTGAACCTTTTTAAACAGTTGCTAAACCTCATTCGTAATATATGCAAAAGCAATTTCCCTTCAGAATTCCAGAAGGGTACTGGACGATCTACTAGAAGCTGTCAACGGTCGCTCCGGGGATGACTAGCGAAGGTCAGAACACATGTATACGGCGCCAGTTTATGTAACAGTGATTATGATTTACCGTTGCGTAGCCAGTTCCGAAGAAACTAATCAAGTATACTTAAAATAGCATAGTCTTACGAGAAGCGACAAGGCCGAACATCAAAACATGACAAAATAACGTGAAATATGTTGAAGCCACCGGAGAAGTCATGATTGTCTGAAGTTATTTTGTGCTGTTACCTTGGCATATATTAGGCGCTGCTGTACACTCTTATCTATACATAAAGTGAGGGTAATTGGGACAGATCGTGCTGAAAATCATAATTCGAATCAGTTTACCTTGTCTTCAGCGCATACGTTCAGCTTAATGCCCTACCACCTACTTACGTTAACCTTCAAGCAGCATCTCAGACTATCAATTGCTGGAGACAAATACCAATGTGCCTATTGTATCTGATATGTACCGACGTATTTGCCAAAATTTATGGATGGAAAAAATCGCATAGGTTTGGTCAAGGACGTAAGAATGAGCATCCTACTCTTATTGTGTTGGTGCCATGATTTTGCTTAACTTTGTAACTTTGTTTATGCAAGGTAAACAAATAAAAATGTGTTTTGCAGGAGTTTACAGTTCTCATTCCACGAAGGTGCTATAAACGCGCTCGTCAAAGTAGCAAAACGGAAGTTCGGCGAGTTTATTTATTGCAGCAATTGCAGCTGTGCGTTATTGGAAATTCCGCAATGCTGTCACTATATTGACAGGTGAGCTTTGATGCAGTGCAGTGCGTATAGGCATCTGTTGTCGAAAGCATGTTTTGTTCTCATGGTGGAGTGCCTTTCGTTGAGTTCAAGCCAATGAGCAGGGATAATCTGAGCCTCAATGTAAAATCCCATACATTCGTTCCCTTTGACGTCACTTTTGACTTTCGTCCCCTTAGACGTCACTTTCCTGGCTCCGAGAATTTAAATTGGTAGGTGTGAAGAAAGGAACAAGTATCCCTTTTACTATTTGGGGCGTTATAACTCAGAAGAATGCAGAAGAAGAATAAGAGATAAAGTAATTGTGACTTATGCATCAACTTTGCAATGTCTGATTGACCTTGGACACGACGTAGAGGGAAGAGTGGCCACCAGGTGGCGATAGTCCCTCTACGTCACATTTTGGCTACCAGGACAGTGAAGGTACCCGGATGTGGGTTTAGACAGGCTTTCTTTGTTTTCTCAAGAACCTAATAAAAGAAGAAAATATATCCTAATTATTATTTGATAGATTACCATACATCCACAGTGGACCAGTAGTGCGACGTAGACGCTGTCCGGAATGTCTACCTTAAACAACTATCAAACTAGGGAGAGAGAGAGAGAGAGCCTGAATTTAAATAGTGTCAAATATATGGGCAATACAGGGGACGCCGCATCCTGTTAATGTGGCTATTATTTGCAACTTGGCTTCAATGTTGGTCTGCAGTCATTATCGCGATTGGTATTACCCCCAGGCACTGCTGTCTTAACATCCCGGGTAGGGAGAGGGCGGCTTCTGGGCCTTCAAGAAAAAGCCAAAGGTCGTAGTGACGGCGCCCTCTGGGGGTTGTGACAGGCGCCCTCTAGCGAGAGCCACATCTTCCCCGTGGTGACTCTTCTCGGTTTTCAGCACGACAATTTTGATTGAGTAGCAGGCCGTAGTGAATACACTGGTCCAATCGCATTGTACAATCGACACCGTTGGGCGCAGAGTGATGCGTCCTGTTATTTAATTGGTCGGGGCTTTGGCGCAACAAGAGTCACTTGGTCGCCAGGAAAGATGAGAGCTCGAAGATAAAGACTTCAGCAAGTATTGCGAATGGCACAAGGGAACAAGTCACATGGCGCAATAATAATTCGTGATATAAGTCGTAATAATAATTCCAAAAATATAATGCTATGCGTTATAGTCGGGGAAATCTTGTTTTGCACGAACTACACGCATTGCGTCTAAGAATTACTCGTGCGCGATTTATTGCGATTTTTTTGCATGGTTTCAACTAAATGCCAATTATCTCGTCCTATCTCCAGAATGAACCAAATCCGCCTAAGCTATTGTGCGCGGAAAGCTAAATATACCAGCGAGCATGATCATGCAATAACACGTTCGGGCCAAGTCAATCGCCCATCCATACTGATCGTTCATTGACACACCCGTCGCCCCCGTTGACAATGGCTCGTGTGCCACCCTGACAAGTATTTCTCACTGTGCCTCGTTGTGTCTCGGACTGTGTTCCATCCGGTGAATGGCTTGGAGCGGCTTAGTATAGCTTTTAGGTGAGAAGAAAGAAACGCCCAAAGATACAAGGATTATATTCGCTGCTATACCCCCCCCCCCCTCACGCCACGCGTTCCCTCTCCCACCCTCAACCTCAGTTCTTCTTAGCTGACGGTAGCCTGGGGGTATCAAAGGGGATTTACGGGCAACCTGACAGGAAGTGGGTCACACATCTCTGGGGTGGCGACATCATGGTGCTCCGAGAGCCTTTAGAGAAGTGGGTTATCGTTTCACGGTAATCAGTCCAAGTAGTCGTAAACAGACGGATCACTGTGCACTTGATGTATAACTGTTTATGTCAGCTACAACGTCATACCTCAGCTATGTAAGTGTTCTTTTAGAGAATGATTGTGCATGTTGGTTGAACAAAGATCGTAATCCAATGGAACGTAAATTGGACCCGCCTATTCCGCAGGGGTGCCATTTGCACATTCGCAACCTCCTTTATTTGCAACAACGTTGTCCGGCTTGGCTCCTAAACCTTTCCCGAAAAATACATCCCCAACGAATCGTCATATCCCTGGGTTAGACTCAATTATGTAAACCTTGATCAGGAAACGGGGAGCGTTCACACTCCAGGCACCCACGTCACGTCCCATGATCATACACCTCAATAACGATAATTACACATTCAGATCCCCCGTCATGTACTGTCGTCAAGGTCCCGTCGACGAAGTGACGTGCCGTCATCTAGGTCACGTGCCGTCATCGAAGTTACGTGTTGTCGAGGATACAAGGTGTCGTCATCAGGGTACTCACCTATCACGAGGTTCATACGGGCTTCACTCTACAACCGGGCACCGCCAGACGGCGACCGCGGAGGGGTCCTAAGGCGGATCGATGACGTCGACTGATGAACGAGACCTCGGTTGTCAGCAGCCTGTTGGCCAGCGATGTTCCTTCGTATTCCCACTCTCAAGCCGACAGGGGGAGCCGTCGTAGCGCAGCCGGTATATATGGAGTATTGACCTACAGAACGAAAGTTAGTCGAAATCGAGTATGAGTATCGGTGAATTGACCGGGGTGGGTGGCATGAGCAAGTATGAGGTGGGGGTATGTGGTCGTGAGGTCGGGAGGGGGTTGCCTCTTTCTCATACAGGACTAAATATGCTCCAAATGCACTCCGAAAGATGAACATCAAAGAAATCAAATAATTAGTTAAATCTTATGAATTAAATCAGTGGTACGAAATCTGCAACACTTTCTCTAATACGTTCTGCTCCCATTTTTAAGTATTAATAAAAGCACAATAGAACGAAACGACTTACTAATTGCTCAATCAGACAGTGTGAAGCCATAACGTGCTTTGGGCAGAAAAGGGTTAAGTTTCGCCGCCCAGCTTGAACCAGATAACGGGTACACCACCGTCTTCATACTCCATCCGTGGTGAAGCGGATCTTTAATGATCATTTTAGTTTCGCGGTATCGTCGTGGTACTGTTCCATTGTGGCAGCCACGTGGATAATGCTAGTCTATGTGGCCTCCGACCAGTGGCGCCCTCACACGAATCGCGAATCAATCTCTGTAAGTACCCATAACGCCATGGGGGATGAAACCCCAGTGGCACTGTGATTCAGTTTGATGCTTTGTAAAACCATAAAGTTAGGTATGTGACCTGGCTGGGTATGGGGCCTGGTGACCCGGCTGCCACCGGGGGGTCCACCAATTTTCAACGATCCGGGAAGGGGGAAGGGGGCACCAATGCTTTCAGCCTTCTTCGTTAAAAAGCGGGGTCCGGAAACCCTGGACGCCCCCCCCCCTACCCGCACCCCTTCCCGTGGATCCGCTCCTGAGTCCCATATAATTAGGTGTGTCACGGATGTGGGGTGTGTGTGAGGAGATCCCTCATGAACAAGGGTCCAAATGGATCGTGTTTAATAGCCTAAGCATTGTAAACTTATTGGTAGATGTCTCTGTTTTGTCGCTGTCCACGGCCAATCGAGCACGACCAAGGAAGGATACTCACCCATTGCGACATGATCTGTCTGAGTCAGCTACACGGGTAGCGCCACCGATGGCTGTATTATATACTGCGTCTGTATGAATCCTCCCCTCCCCTCCCAAACTCCCCGGAAACAGTGACGACTTCCGGTTACGTCGCGTCAGCCAATGTCATCGTCGTTTACTGAACAAGGATGAACAGTGTGTGTAAGTGTGGTCTTGGGGGCATTTGATTAGAGGGAGAGGGGGTGGGCTAGGTAGGGATGCAGGAGGGTTAGTAAATACATTTACTAACCCTCTACGCGAGGGGGTTGATGTAAGGTGTAGAGGGATAGGGAGTGAGTGAGGTAGGGAAGCAGGAACGGTTGGATTAAACCTCGGGGCAAGGAAGCTGCTGGCGGAATGGAGGGAGGATTGGGTGGGCTAGGAAGGGAATAGTATGTATATGTCAAGGGGGGGGGGGTTAAATAGGAGGATGGGGCAGTTGATATTCTCAATCTTGTGTTCGGGGCAACTACACATGAACAGGATGGATTTCGCTTATGTTATTGGGAGAATGAGTTCTGAGGTTTAATGTTAGATGCGCCAAACGACAACCTGTAACGAAACATATTGATAATTCGTATATTTGTTATGGACGAAGCGTAATGATATCCAACAAGAGAGAATGGGGTGGTATTTAAAATCTATAACCTTTATGACTCGTATGGAAAGGGCAATGATGTGTTTTTATGGACAGGGGAATGACGTTTTCTTATGGAGTGCGGGGGGGGATTATTGATCTTGTTTTCTTATGGGGAGGACAATGAACATGTCTCAATCGTGAATATATCCAACTCCATGACGAAGTCCATGTAGGTTTGAGAGAGGGGTGAGGACAGATGGGGATATGTACTCCCATATCAGTAAGCTTCGCCAGACACTTGCAGTGTTGACACGGCACTGTTAATCGGATTGCATTGATTTTCTGTTGCGGTGCTTGCAAGGTGTCGGCGAGGAGCCACGCGTCTGAAAGCACATTTTAAATTAACGTGGTTTAAAAGAACTTTACGGTTCCGCCTTGACCAGGTTTGGTCATTCAGGCTGGACAACTCCGCAAGTTTTCAAACTGGTAAATGTCTGCAGTGCCTTGGGATTGTACTGATATATGGTATAGCTACAGAAATTGAATAAAAATACCAAGGTGCATCTCCACGGTCTCCACGGAGCACCCTGTGCGTCAGGTTCATTTTTTCACGAAGTTTCTGTTTTGTACCCGACTAATCTCCGCTGCCAGTTCAACTTACGAGTCTCATTTGTTAACATTGGTGTATGTTTCAGAGCAACACAGTGCTCGATTGGAGAATGAAAAAGAATATTGCGGCAGTGGTGTTCTCAACTGGTGCAGATGTTATGGGATACAATGGGATAGTCTCGAGACAGTATTGATAATAAACATCACGCCTACATAGAACCAGGATTAGTCATTTGCTCAGAGACCATATGTAGCTTAAGCCTGGACTAAAGTTTGGATGATGCCGTGACAGATGAAAAAGGTTGGTTTAGAACTGGCAATCTTTTGGACTTCAAGTTATGTTTAGTTCCACCTTCACGAACTCTCGAGCACGACGACTCTCCTGGAAATATTAAAGGAATACCTTTGGAACTATGCGCGCCAATTTCTTATGCACATGTCGATTCCATGCCTTGGAATATAATCGGCTATGACATGAGACTAAGACATGTCAGTAAAAATCACCCCAGGAAATAGTTACCTCAGTCGACGAGAGTACACGGGAGATTCTCGTTCGCTCGGAAGTGCTGCCGTGACCAAGACGATTAGGCATGGGCCGCACCCAGGTAGGTGTGTGACGTCACACCAATGAGGAGCCCGGTGGGGGTGTCTATGCAGGGAAAGGGTCGGATTAGTCCGATGGGGTGGCGGGGGGTGGGGTGGCTGATGATTGGGGGCATAGGGGGTGGGTTAGGCAGGAAAGGAACAGTTGGATTAGGCCTTCGGGGCGATGTGGGCTGATAACAGATTGGAGGGAGAAGAGACGTATGATCAAGTCATTTGTCTCACCCCGCGTCGTCCGGGTTTTATTCAGGCACAAAACGTCCCGCGTGTCGTGTTCTGTGGCAAAGAGACGCTGACGGCGAGTGGCGTTACCAAGTGACCGGCCCATTCGCGGAGCGAGGGGTGGTCTTCACGGTAGTTTATCAATCAGACTACTGTCAGAGCAGTTTTCCAATTGCGTGATTCATTTCCTGCTTGGCACTTCGTGTGCCTCTGGGATTGAGGACAATGCATGGACCCCTGTGCATTTGTCATCCAGTTTTAAATTGTCCACTGCGTTAGAAGCCAACAAAGATTACGACATAAAAAGCGTTTGAAACGGTCAACACCTAGAAGGTGTCACGAAGTAGCTATTTTTGGTCGCTGTTGTCGAATTGCCCGATTCATTTGCTGCTTTCGCCTTGCAGTGTGTGCCACTGTTAATACACTAAACCACTACACAATATTTTTCATCTAATTTTAACCTGGCCATACAGTGTGTGCAGTCTCCATGGGATAAGGATACATTTCAGGTAGCTTTTGTCAAATTTTCTGTCGTGTGTATCAAAGATTATACATTGAAAAAAAAAATCATTCTGTAGCATCAATGACATAATAATTTAATATAACTCTCATATATAATCGCTGTCTGCAATCCGTCCGGGACACATTTTAACCAAGGCTTACGCCCTGGTTGCCCATTTGAAACACATCAGGACTATTACAAATAAAATCAAAATAACTACTTCAATCGCTTTCAGAGCAATATAGTGAATTTGAGCGCTGCTTAGTAACTCATAAAGGCGATTTTGAGGACATGAAACTAAAGCCAGGCATCACTTTAGGGCACAGTTAATGATAACTTAACGATATGATCCTATGCCAGTGATAATGGCCAATTGCCAAATATTTGTAACATTTATTCAATCTTGAGTAGTTTCCAGTATCCACCTGAACCGAAAGATGACAGTAAATTGAATATTGTCCCGGAGTTGAGTGATGACATTTTCTTTTACACCTTACAGATTCAAGCTTCCGCATGTCGCGGAGTTGAGTGATGACATTTTCTTTTACACCTTACAGATTCAAGCTTCCGCATGTCCCGGAGTTGAGTGATGACATTTTCTTTTACACCTTACAGATTCAAGCTTCCGCATGTCAAGTCAGCAGTATTGCTCATATATGTCGTACACCGGGCTCCACGGCAGCGGCGGTTCGGTAAGGACTTCGAGGCTCTGGCTAGCTACCCACGGCGGGCTCCAGAGGTCAAGTCATTAGGTCAAAGATAAGACCGAAAACAGGGTCAGACAGGAATAGACACGAGCTGGAACTGATTGGAAAGCGAGGGACATCGTGGCGTACCCAGGGCGCTGTCGTTGATCCGTTACAACGGTCGGCTGCCTGTCCTTGATAAAGCCGTGAGTGATATGTTCAGACTTTGTCCTATAGATTGGATCGTGCCTCAGCCCGACGGGGAGACCACCGAGTGCAGAGCTCATCAAAGTCGGCCCTTGCATTCGTGCGCTGGGTTTTATTTCATGTCTCAAAAGAACGCCAAGACGAATGCCATACGTTTTACAAATACAAACATGTATCAACATGGTTTATGCAAAATGCAAAAGACAAATATGGCTGGATGGCTGGTGGTGTGTATGATATTTTGCGACCATGTGCGAGGTAAACTGGTCGACGAACCTGATTATGTTTATTAATTGAAACAAAAAAGTTCTAAAGTGAGAAGCTCACGATCATTACCCAAAGTGTACTTACTATATGATTACTGACATGATTAAGTCAGTACAGTGTACCAGACGTTTTGTTTGAATTAAATGAATAGTAACCATCTTATTCTATGGAGTAGATCACCATGTCGAAATCTGTGGATTGCGAGTGTATTCCTGTGTATATTGTATTTGTATTGTCGAGACTGTTTTCTCGTAACCTGTATATCATATCTTCTCTTGACTGCAGCTGGCAGTGCGACGGATGTTGCGTGTGTGTATCCGAGTCTCAGTAACGACATAAGTAACTTACGGACACAATGCTTATCAATCCGTATCATTTTGTATGATGTATGTGACGTCAGATTACCGAAGCCAGTTGAGAAAACGTACCGGTTTATTGCATATATCGGTTGTTGCAATCTAGGGCCGCCCCACCCCTTCTTCCTCTTTCCCTTTGTGCAGTCATTTTTTCGAATAGCTCACCTGACTTTACTCCACCCACGTTAGATTATCGCCGTCACCCATGCTCACAGTTTCAAAGAGCTCCACAGCTGTCATTGGATTGCCCACGCCGAACCCGTCATCTGCAAACGTTTCATAAAACTAGGCCTACATATCACCAGTGGTCGGTAATCCTCAGATCCTATGGCAAAAACGCACAGCATGTCATGCAACGCTCAAATTACCCTTCCGGTCGATGCTGAGCGTGTCTATAGGGGTCTGGAAGAGAGGGTCCAGCTTCCAGCGTCGATTTTTCAAAATGTTCAGCGTCGAATGTCGAATTTGCAAATTTTCTGTCGCTTTTTCGCTGTCTCAGTGTAGTTATTTTAAAAACATTTGTCGATGTCAGTTTTTCGAAAATGTCACTATATCTGTGTCGATGTCGCTTTTCAGATCCTGAGTGTCGAAATTGGGAGGTCAATGTCGAATGTCGATTTTTCAAATATCCCAGTGTCGCGTTTCGTCATTGGCCCCTTAAAAAACCCTAGTCATGTATGCAGCGCTGCCTATAACGGCATGGTGTGACGTTCGAGCGAAAGGGCTTTTACACAGTGGCGTCAAAAGGGGAGAGGTCGCCCATGTGACAACAGGAGGCGCGATGTCTGTATGGACAGGTTTTCATTGATTGTGGTACATGCCGCACCTGTAGTCCGGGGGGTAGGCGCTCTGAGCTTCAGGTGGAATATATGGGGGTATTTTTTAATAAAAATACCCATACATCCACTACTCCGACAACAAAAAGGTGGGGACCCACAGATTGACGTTACAGATCAATAGGTCGTGGGCTTGAACCGCATCACCTGCATCTCCCCGCTAACTGACAAAGGGGCTTCGTTGTCATAGGAACGGACATATACTGGTAACACACAATATCTGGAGTTTCATTTAGTGCAGGTGTAACGGCCAGGCCCCTCTTCGCGCCGACTTACAAATTTAGTGGCGCCATCTAGCGAATAGCGACAGCGTAAGTCAGGATAGGTAGAAGAGCACTTGCTAGGGGGAGTTAGGGTAGCAGGACAGGAAGTAGGACGGTAGCTCGGTAGGGGGCGTGGGTGAGATTGGGTTTGTAAACTTCCGCCAGAAGAGGAAACAGAGAGAGTGCAAGTTTAGATAAAGAAGAATAGAGGATTAAAGGTTTTTAACGTGAGTATCTTTATGAATAGTTTAGCTATCTTTTTATGTAGATTATCTGGCAGGTTTCTCAAGTACTTTGAAGTGTAGCCAGGCGTAGTTTAGTTATATGTTCAAGCGTAGGTATACAGTTACTTTGACTATCGCCCATTAGCTGAGAGAGCCCGGGGGACGTTTGGGGCTCAGGCTGGTATGAATAGAGGTGCTTTGGGAGGCCTCGAGACACACAGAGACAGAGGGAGCCACAGACACAGAGACAGAAGTTGCTGCATACCCCAGGGGTGATACTTGCTGTAAGCTTGCCGCAGTAGCCGGGGCTGTAGCGAGTGTGATTCCTGGGTCTGGTTCCTTGGTCATATTCTTTATATGCAAGGTGCTCTCCTTTCCTATTAGTTGCTGTGAGGTGCTATGAGGTTCTGTGAGGTGCTGTGAGGTTCTGTGAAGTCCTATTAGTTACTGTAGGGTGTTGTCAGTGAAGGCTGTGAGGTTCTGTGAAGGCGTATTAGTTACTATTAGTTACTGTGGGATTCTGTGAAGGCTTGCTATGCGGTTCTGTGAGGTGTGGTGTATATTTTTAGTTGGGATCAGGCGTGCAGTGTGGATTGTTTTATTTCCTGTATCAAGAGCTTTAAAGTGTCTATATAAATAAATACTGGAACAGTATATTTGCATTTCCTTCATCTTTTATGTTTGCTTGTTACAGTATCGAACTTGTCTGATAGCGAAAGCCGTTAAACCGATAAACGAGTAGTAAAAATGCTGAACAAAGGAATTTAAGTCCCCAACCCCTTCCAAGACCATTATATCTGCGCAGTCGCCACAACATGACACCCCCTCGGCACGTTACACAGTGTCAATACTAAAATATATGGTATTAAGATTATATTCTGCAAGTTTTTCGTTTTTGTCAAAATTATGCATCATGTTCTTGCGCATGATGCATGATCCCCCACACATTATTCCCTAAAATTAACCTGATACGAATTTGCGGTATTTTCTTTTACTTCCACATTATGTTTCACCTCATGTTCTAGTTATGATGTTGATATTGTTATGCTACCCAAATCGTTTATAATGCCACATATCAAGAATATTGGAGCCGTTGGGCGCCACTTCTTGTCGTAAGGTAGTCAAGCAGGGGCAAGTGACAAGAGAATATATGAACAGTGGAAAATGTTATTAGCATGTGTTAATTACTGTCATTAACAGAAATCTTGGCTAGCAGTCGCAAGCCCGATTTTTTTCAAAGAGAAAGACACTCGGTAGTTAGCACAATAACCACAAGAACAGTAGATGGTACGTGTAGGCGAAGCCCGCCGTTTTTCAAAGTTGCACGAATTTTAGAACGAGTATTTCCTTTAAATTAAATTTTACAAACTGTATTTCTTTAAAATAATAATAATTAATATGATCTTTTGAAAAGGATGACACAACAGTGACTTAAAATAGACATTCCCGATGGTCACTTCTTAGGTATTGACCTTTTGAAACGCGTTTGATGTCGTTAACCTTTGACGGTTGAATACACTGACTGACCAGGTTAAAAGTGGACGACAAATAATGTGTAGTAGTCCATTGTTGTCAATCCCAGCAGCGCACAAAGCAAGACGAAGCAGGAACTGAATCACGCCATTTGAAATCTGCTCGGAAAGTTTCGCTCCCAGACATATGATTAATAAACTACCTGATGACAGCCAGTCGTGACGCAATCAAACAGAGAAATCTTACTCGACCTACGATCTATTAAACAATACAATACCTTTCAGTGCGTCAGACACAAGGCGCTGAACACGACATGCGGGACGTTTTGAACCAGAATAGCGTGGTTCTGCTGAATGGTTGCCTCGGCGTCTTTTTCGTGCTGCAAAATGTCGACTCTTACTGATGAATGTCCAACTGACATGGCGGGGAATAATACCACGTGATCAGCTTTGGCGTGGTGTGTGAAGGGTCACTGAACCACAGCGTCTGGCTATGTGACGCAGTTAACGTGGTTCCAGCCGGGGCGTTAATATGTAGGAATCAACTGCGTGGCAAGGGACGGATTAGCGGCGAGATATTCGGCGAATCCCAGATCCCTTGATACATCTTTACATCAATGATTCCCTTTATAACTATGTCTCTTCGCCGCACAGGGCTTATTAAAAAAACGTTCATTCTGAATTTTGGTTGCAGAAACGTTCTGCGTGCGAATTCAAAGACCATTGATTGTTTAACCGTCGAAGTATTGCAATTTCTAAAGTTTGGTTAGCTGCTTGACAGTCTCTTTAATTACTGCTGAAGTAGGTCAGGTCATATTAATCGTGACCTCATCAGAGACACACAGACAGGCGTTTTAACGGATCAATGAGAGTTCGCTGGGTGCATCACCAGACAAACACTATCCCTTCGTCAGCGATCTTCCATTGATTATTGTCCTCTCTCCAAGTTGGCCTCCTGAGTTGACCTTTGGAGGATGTGCCATCTGCGACAAGATTAGGTGACGCGGTATGTCTTTCTGGCAAATCGATGTAATCCCAGTTCTGGCTCCATTCCAGATACACCAGCTAACAAACATGTTGCGGCATAGGAAAGAACAACGGTAGAGGTGCGAGACGCGACTTTATGTCTGGACGTTGAGAGGTCCAATGGGAGAGAGTCTCCAGCTGATACGGATACATTGTACTACAGCTAAAAAAACATGACAATGCAATTCTTATTTCGTTCATGGCATGTCAATTCGATACATTGACTTATCTTCCTGGCAAAACACTTGATAGTCATGCCGAATTGATAACTGATATCTACACATCTGGGTTACAGACAGTCCACGGGATATCTACACATGAAGACTAATACGCCGTGTGTCGTGCGTGTAATTTAAACTACAAGAATGGACAAGAATAACGTAGTCTAAATGAGATATATTGCTCAACCCCACAATAATGAATACTAATAGACAGTGACTTAGGTGTCCGTCAGACAGCGGTGCTCCAGGGACGCTTTCTGTTCCCGATGAAGTCTCGCAGTGACGCTAAGGAGATTATACCTAGAGAGCGACAAGGTCAGGGACGCGTCTGTTACGTCAGGGGTCTAAGGTGTGGGGGTTAAGCCTGGAATAGGAGGGCTGGAGTGGCATGGGAATGGTGTGTGGGGAGGGGGTGCGGCTTGCTGCGGGGTATTGAGGGAAGACGGGAGCATACAGCGATGATTTGGACATAATCGTCTCCGTCTTCAATACACCGATAGACGCTGACGGAGGAAAAGGCATTACTTTGAGGTTAGCTCCTTCTGTCACGTGACACGTCTGAGAGCGTGGCGTTGTTGCTACACTCCCAAACAAACAAACTGATTCATCGCCCCTCTTGCCGCCTCAGACGTGATAGCCAGTGGGAGTACTAAATTGTCAGTTCATAGCGTTTCATTGCTTGCCGCCGAACTATTAGAAAAATGCCAAGCATGTTTAGTTAACAGCTATTTTGCCATATTACGCGTCAGTGGAGTTACTAGGCCAATAGTCGGGAAAATAATAATCCAGTGGTCCCATTTATTATATATGTTTACATTTGAAGGATGATCAGCATATCACTAATTAAGAAGGAACATATTCAAGATGGACGATTTACCTTTATTTTCTTTTAGGTTAAAATACGTACAAAACAGCTACATATTGGTTGCCTTTGTCGATGCTCAGATGGACAGGACGAAATACATAGCCGGGTGTCTATTGCACCTGGCTTGAGAGCATCAAAAAGTTGACACACGAGTTCGGGGCGGGGACACAATGACACAAAGTGTGAAGCTTTGTGAAGGTTCATTAAAACTTGCAAGTCATCTTGATGACAGTAAGTACTAGTGTGGGAGAAGTAAAAGCCTGGAGAAGCATGTCTTCATTCCTTTTTGGAACCTGAAGTTGATGACAGGAAATACTAGTGCTGGACAGGCTGGTCTTCATTGTTTTTAAGTTGAAGTTGCACCGAATCTCTCGACAGCAGCGCGCCTTTTTTAGTCGCCTGTCAAGGGTGTGACGTCACGTGACGGACGCCTCTCCCTCAGTTGAGATCAGCAGAAACCGGGATTGGAATAGGAGAGGGTTGAGTGGGAGCGGGGGGGGGGGTGTAAAGCGGGGGACCATGATATATTAATGACATTGCTGAAAGCTTTCATAGCTTCCATCAAGTATCGCTTCAGCGGCTTCAAGAACCGCGCGGGATATGCTATTCAGGAGCCACACATCCGGGAACCTGCAGTGGAAGCGTGGAGTGGGACGTGATTTATGACGAGATTAACGGCGCTGGGCGAGAAGACGCTCGAGTGCGGTTTGTTATATAATGAATGTCGGCCGCCTTCCGTCTCGACGGCCTTGTGAAGAGGACACGTGGCGCCCCAAGCGGGCAGTATTCATGGGGCGCCAGCACGAAAGCTTGGCAATGGGCCTTATAAACACAGTGCTGCCATTAACGGGGGTTTAACTGTTGTAAAACGCGTATGCTGGGTGGTGGGTTTTGTCTCGTTTGCAAAACGACTCTCCAATCAAACCCGAATTTCTATTAAGCAAATCCACGTCATGGGTGAATACTTTTGTTTCTTAAACTAGACTAATCGCTCGTTCACTTGGCATTTATTTGCTCGGCCTAAGTATGGTTTATGAATACTGCCTAATGTCACTGCAATGCACGAGACAAAGCTTTCCCTGGTGTTCTCACCCGTGTCATTGTGATCCCCGAGTGACACCAACCCTTGCCCCGCCCACTTCATTACTGGAGAGTCTGTCAGTTCTTGGTCAGTAACTGCGACACTCCTACCTCCTCCACCACTCCACCATCCGCCATTCCCTTCACCGCCCCCAAGCCCCCCCTCCCCGCCCTTCCCTTCTCCTCCTACTACCTGCCCTGCCTTCTCGACCACCCCTCCACCCCGCCACACCCAGGCGCCGTCCCGACACTTCCCGCCGAGCCCTCCCTGGACAGTCCCAACTGTATTATATATATATACCCCGCCTCCTCTACCCCTTCACCCTCGCCGACCACCCGCTCACCGCCCCCTTCCCCTCTCCCCTTTTGCCACCCTCTGCCCCGTCCTCTCCCCAAGCCCTCCACCCCTCCACCCTGCCACACCCAGGCGCCGTCCCGACACTTCCCGCTGAGCCCTCCTTGGACAGTCCCAATACCAGAGCTTTGTCTCTCTGCCACATATCCCCATAGAGACCAAACGTCGTCCACCCCTGTCATTTTGCAGGGATGTCTGGGTGGGGGCAGGGGAACTGGGTCCTAATTCTGACATGGGTTTTCTGCTCCCGATCTTGATGCCCGACTTAAGCAGTCTGGGTCCCAGAGGACGTGCAGCCTAGCCTCATAACGCCCCCCCCCCCCTCCCCGGACAACTCCACGACCACATACCCCCACCTCATACGCCATACGCCGTCCCCCACGACTCATGCCCCGCACCCCTATACCCGACCCCCTTCAACTTGTTCGTGCCACCAACCCCCGTCACTTCACACCTCCGATACTCCTACTCGACTTCGACTAACATCCGTTCCACATAGACCGTCTGCGCTACGACGGCTCCCCCTGTCGGCCTGAGTGGGAATACGATGGAACATGGCTGGCCAACAGGCTGCTGACAACCGAGGTCTCGTTCATCGGTTGACGTCATTGATCCGCATTAAGACCCCTCAGCGTGCGCCATCTGGCGCTGCCCGGATGTAGAGTGAAGCCCGTATGAGCCTCGTGATAGATGACACGTGACCGATGACGACACGACACTTCGTAGATGGCTATGACGCCGAAGTTGACATATAAACAGTTAGATGTCAAGAGCACAGTGCTCAGCCTGTTAATGACTACTTGGACTAAATAAAAAGGAGCACCATGATGTCGCCACCCCGGAGATGTGTGGCCCACTTCCCGCCTCTGGACACGTCACTGTCAGGCTGTCGGTAAATCCCCTTTGATCCTCCCAGGGTACCGTCAGTGCGGTGTTGCAGCGAAAGGGCTTCAAACATAATCCTTGTATCTTAGATCTCTGGACGTGTTCTCATTCTTAACGCTCTACTGAGCCACTCCCAGGCATTCAACGGATGGAACACAGTCCGAGACACAACGAGGCATGGTGAGAAATACGTGTCTGGCTGCTACACGAGCCATTGTCAGCCCAAGGTGATTCGTATGTATCGATGAGCACTCAATATGGATATGCGATTAAATTGGCCCGTGTTATTGCGTGATCATGCTCGCTGACATATTTAGCTTTTCGCGCAAAACAGCTTTGACCGATTTGGTCCATCCTGAGGACAAGGACATTGGCCTTTAGCTGATCGCTTATGTCGAAGGAAAGTTGAAGCAATCCAAAGTGCCATAAATCATGCAGGGCAATCTTTATTTAGGCACAATATATATAGTTCGTGCCAAACAAGATATCATCGATTATAAAGCATAACATTATATTTTATTATATTTATTGCGACGTGTGTTCTGTTTCTGCCTAATGATCTCCTGTGACATGCGACCACGTAATGCAGTGCCATTCGCACTGCATGCCGAAGTCTTCATCTTCGAGCTCTCATCTCGCCTGGCGACCACGTGACTTATCTCGCCAACGTCAAGACCAATTAAATGACAGAACGCATCACTCTGCGCCCAACGATGTCTATTGTCCAATGCGATTAGACGAGTGCATTAACTACGGCCCGGTAGACAGCCATTCCAGTCGCGATGCACAATAAAAGTTTTCTGCGACGACAACGGAACTGTCGTCTTGACAACCGAGAAGAGTCACCACGGGTGAAATCTGGTATTCACCAGAGGGCGCCTGTCACAACTCCCAGGGGGCGCTGTCATTATATACCTTGGGCTTGGAATTGAAGGCCCACAAACCACCCCCTTCCAACCCGGGTGTTTGTGGGTCTATAAACTAATAAAGGGGTCATCAATGGGGAGTGCACCTCACGGGGTGGCAACTGTTGACATACTGCGTACAGTGAGACTGAGCTAGGACATATCATCAGGGTCACAATATAATGTCAGGGGTCTGAACTACAACATGAATGCCAATAGCGGTACTCGGCGTGTTGAGGTTTGGGGGGGGGGGGAGTGTCAGTCGCAGATTTGCTCTAAACATTCACATTTCTAAGTATATGTATATGGACTAGAGTTAGAAACAGGGGTTTAATTCGAAAATGCCATACGGCTCTTCTCGCCAAGCCATAATTTGTTTATTAAGAGGACCTTGCCCTGACCGCCTTACGTTTTACCCATTTTGTCCGATCAAGTTGGCTGCAGCAAAGCACCTTTTGTATATACGCAAACCACATGGTGCAAAATAAGTCGATGATTTTTCCGCTGTTCTCTGTGCCTGCCACTGAGCCATCTGTCAGGTTGTTAACCGGTGTGCAGCAATGGATGAAGTTGCAACAGAAATAATAGAAAATCTAAATTTGCGCTTCTTGTGGGTCTGTGTTGACCTATGGCGTCCATGGAATTCTGAAAGGAAGAAATGAATGGGTGTGTTAGGCACCTGGGCCCCGTGAGACGACACCATCCAAAAGTAGCGCCCTCCCTCCCCACCCCTATGCCCACCAGAATCAATTAACCCCCGGTCCTCCATTCCAGCCCCCAACAGTCCTCCGAAACACTAATAAGTGTACAAAGCATATTGGCCATAGGCCCTGAGACCGTGAAAAACCAGATGTGTACCCAGAAAATGCCCCTCCCCCCCACCCCCAATCCTCCAAACTCAATTAATTCCCCCTTCCTCCAACCCAACCCCCAATAGTCCTCCGAACGCTGATAAGTGTACAAGGGACATTGGGCGTACGCCTTGAGAAAAACATGACCGTGTGTACCCACAAAGCGCCCCCACCCACACCCTCAATCCTCCAAACTCAATTAATTGCCACTTCCTCCAACCCAAGCCTCAACAGTCCTCCGATTTATAAAGAAATGATATAACATGTACTCCCCCAGTATAGGAATTTTCTTTCAGATATACGATCTACCATTATACATTTCAGTTCAACCTTAACCTTATATAATACCATATATTACCCCCTGTACTGCCATTTCGATGTACCCCTCTTTACAATTGTTATATGTCGTTATGTATCGGTTGTTGTCTTTTGGAAGGAATAAATATTAAAAAAATATTTCGCTTTTCTTAACCCAGAAATATGCATTCTCGCGATTTCAATCCATCTCCGCCAGGTGGCACGTTTCAATTATTTAGGTGACGTAGACAAGTCAAGGCCGCAACCTGTTGGAGGACGCTAGGCAAGCCAAAGCGCGACGAGGCTTGGGGGGAGACGAGGTGGGGGGGGGGGGGGTAAAGGCAGCTTCCCATAGGCTTTGTTGCAAAACTGATGAATGATACCAGAAATAAACTAAATTATGCACAGGGTAAATGGTAACATGAGTAGATTTGCAATGTATGTCATAGCAACAGTTCTGTCTAGCGCAGTGTCAACGCTAAAATATATGGCTGGAACATTATATTCTGCAAGAATTTTGCTTAGGTCACAATTATGCATCATATTCTTGTGTATGATTACCACGCATTATTCCCCAAAAGTTAATCTGGGACGCACTCGCGGGAATTTCGTCCACTTCCACAACATTACTTCATCCAGTTAAGAGAATGAGATTATGTAACCCAATTCGTTTATAATGCCACATCCGGAACCGTTCGGAGCCACTTTGAACCATATAATCTAAATATATCAGCGAAACATCGTTGCAAGTGCATCTTCATAGGTTGCCCTAATGCTTTTATCGTTGTGCACTGTCTGCCTGATGCTGTGGGGTAAGGATTGAAACTTCATGCCACTTCATGGTGTGTGTTTGTAGGCGCCACAACAGGCACTGAGACACACAATTACACACTTGAAAAGCAACAAAATAACGTTCCGCTGTTAGCAGCAGACTAGACCGGATAGCTCCTGTTTTCGTCTTTTCGGGTGGCTGCATGAATATAAACATGCGTATCTTCCCAAAGGTGGAGAGCTGTAAGGGTGTCACAAGTTTTATTACAATTACATTTATCACCGGAACCCACACTAGAGCGATATCTCGCCTGGCGTCGTTAATCTCGCCGTTGGCTTCCGGAAGCTTGGTCTCCGAGGTGCATATCGTCAGCTGTTCTTGAATTGGCTGAAATGTTCTCGTCAGAACTTCACGTGACTCCCTCCGAGATCTCAATTTCAAAAGTGCCCCCCCCCCGCCCCCAACTCCTCCAATCGGGGAGTTTGTCCATGATCATTACAATTCACACATGGTCAGTGCCAGTACTGGCATTACCCAATATGATATATGAAGTTAAGCTTAACTACTTCGGTTTTTATTTACATCTCCTTATCTCTCTTATATGTCTTCTTCAGTGTCACCGAGCAGAAACTGGATAGTTAAGAAGATTCATTATGTAATGCACATTTATATTATTTTTACGTGGATAACACTGTGATATACATGGAGACACCAGCCAACAAACATGTTATGGCACGGGAAGGAACAACGGTAGAGGTGCGAGACGCGACTTTATGTCTGGACGTTGAGAGGTCCAACCTCGGAGGGCCTTGTCTCCATCTGATACAGAAACATCGCTATACAGCTAACAGACATGACATTGCAATTCTTATCGCTTGCGTGACATGTCCATCCTTTTGCTACATCCACTTATTTCCCTGGTAAAACACTTGCTATTCATGTCATGCTGAATTTTACACCTCTGTGCTACGGACAGCCCAAGGGATATCTACACATGAAGTCTTAGACGCCGTGTGTCGTGAATGTAATTTTAACTACAAGAATGGACAAGAGGCAGTGACTGAGGTGTCCGTCAGACAGGCGTGCTCCAAGGAGGCTCTCTGTTCCCGCTAAAGTGTTGCGGTGACTCTCAGGAGACTATACCAACAGAGCACCAAGGTCACGGAGGTGTCGTTGACGCCAGGGGTCCCCGCCCTGACACCCTCAAACACTCACCCCACGCGTCTAAGGTGTGGGGTGAGACAGAGAGGGCTGGAGTGGCGTGGGAATGGTGTGGAGGGAGGGGGCACTCGGCTCGCTGGGGGGTATTGAGGGCTGATGGGAGCATACAGCGATGAAATGGGCATAATCGCCTGACCAATGTTCGTCTTCAATACAGCGAATGACGGAAGAAAAGGCATTATTTTGATATTAGCTTATTCTGTCACGTGCCACGTCTGAGTGCGTGGCGTTGTTGCCCCACACCCAAACAAACAAACTGATTTATCGCCCCTCTCACCGCCCCAGTCATAGTCATAGCTTCTTGTTATAAACATGTAGCACATTGTTAGATCGTAAACTTTCAATGCGTTAATGGTTAGGAAGCACTAAGTTGTCAGGTTGCATTCTGAAATCGAGATCCCAGGTCGTCATCGAAATCACGTGCGGCCATCGAAGTCACGTGTTGTCAAGGATGCAAGATGTCGTCATCAGGGTACTCATCCATCACGAGGCTCATACGGCCTTCACTCTACATCCGGGCACCGCCAGATGAGGGGTCTCAAGGCGGATCGATGACGGCGACTGATGAACGAGACCTCGATTGTCAGCGGCCTGTTGGCCAGCGATGTACCATCGTATTGACACTCTCAAGCCGACAGGGGGAGCCGTCGTAGCGCAGCCGTTATATATTAAGTATTATCCTATAGAACAGATGTTAGTCGAAGTTGATTAGGAGTCTCGAAGGCGATGCGAGGGTTGGTGGAACGAGTAACTTGGAGGAGCGCGTGGAGGGGTGGGGGGCGGTGGTTGGGCGTGCGACGATCGTATAAAGGGGTGCGTGGTGGCTGGGGTATGGGGTCGTGTGCCGGGGTTGAGGGCATTCAGGGATTGCAGAGCAGGGGGTATGGGGTCGTGGCGGTGGTGGTATGGGGTCGTGGCGGTGGTGGTATGGGGTCGTGGCGGTGGTGGTATGGGGTCGTGCGGGTTGGCGTATGGAGTCGAGTTGGGAATGGGGCCGTGGGGGACCCAGACTGTTGTAGTCGGAAATTGGGCAGCAGGACAGGGAGCAGAAAAACCATCAGTCAGGATTAGGACCAACTCGCCCACCCCACCCACAGCACCGCTGCGAAATGGCAGGGTAGACGCCGTTTGGTCTCCGTGGGGATATGTGGGGCAGAGAGACAAAGCTCTGGTATTGGGACTGTCATAGGAGGGCTCAGCGGGAAGTTACGGGACGGCACCTGGGTGTGGAGGGGTGAAGGGGGTGGGTGTTTATGTATAATACAGTCGGTTGCTGCATTGACTGACCTGGACTGACGGAGCCCCCGGTTATCGTAATGATGTGGCGGGGCATGGCGTGATCGAGGAGCGGCTGTCATACGCATATATAAAGTCACATATTTTAAGCTCCTGTGGCTGTATTCATAAACCACATGTAGCTCACGCATGTGATCTGACATGCCGCTTATACAGATACCGACATCCGACATCACGGACACCGTCTGCAGGCCATTAATGGCCGTGACTTCCAGTCGCGTTGCCCAATGAGTCTGTCACGACGAAAAAGGAAACTGTCGTCCTGACACCCGAGAAGAGTGGCGACCCGGGGTGATTGTGGGGGTAGATATAGGGTCATCATCAGCCCTCATGCCCTCCATCTCTGGTGCCTGGAGGCCGCAGTGTGGAGTGCACCTCACGGGGTGGCAACAGTCTGCAGACATACCGCGTAACGTGAGGCTGCGTTAGGACATACCGTCAGGGTCAGCATGTAATGTCAGGGGTCTGGACTAAAACGTTAATGCCAATAGCGCTACCCGGCGTGGTGAGGGGTGTGTGGGAGTGAGTAAGGAGGAGGGCTTTGATTGGCTCTAAACAATCACAGTTTCCCATTTATCCGCCAATCAATGTATTGCTCGAAGATAATCTAGGCGACTGAGGGTACGGTATAAAGATAATAATGCCATTAGTTAGAATGAAGAGGAATGCTCCACAAACGAGCTGTGGCATGGAATTGCGGTGAATACTGTTGTTCTCTGAAGTCACATATCATAGTCCTCATTGAATGTCAGTGACTCCCTCTCCGGTGCCTTTTCCATTGGAGACACCTGGAACCTGGGTTTTCTCTCTTCATCACCCCACCCGTCACCCAATATATCATGCAGCCATGTATCCGCCACAGACGAGTACCGCCCCCCTCCCCTACCCCATCGCCCCTACCCCCGTCCGTCAGTCAGGGCTACCTGATACCCCCAACAGTTACATCCACACGTCTATTGTTACAGTAGTTTATGGTTTAATAGTGTCATTGATATGCGCTCTCATTTTCGTCTTACAGTAGTTTATGGTTTAGTAGTTCGCTTGATATGCGTTTTCATTCTATTGTTACAGTAGTTTATGGTTTAACAGTTTGCTTGATATGCGCTCTCAGTCTGTTGTCGCAGTAGTTTATGGTTTAATAGAAGTCTGGATATGCGCTCTCAGTATGTTGTTGCAGTAGTTTATGTTCTACTAGAAGTCTTGATATGCGCTCTCAGTCTGTTGTTGCAGTAGTTTATAGTTTAATATTTGGCTTGATATGCGCTCTTTCACATTAGATAACTTCATTTGAAATGCTTTCGGCTGGGCATTCACTTTTCCAGTAAATATTGACAACATTAATCATCGTGTCCCAAATATGTACAACCATGTCATGTTTACTATTGATTTCATAAATAAGATGCGCAAACAACTATGGTCACTCAAACGTTTTTTATCATGTTGATTTGTGATATGACGTTGCTCTGTTAAGATATGCGATCGACATAAAATCTTAAGCTGGAATGGACGAATGCTTTTTCTCATTACTTTTGTCCACATGCTGGAACGTGTTACAACGGAAAACTGGAGAAAAATACAAAGGCGCTGATTGGTATTGCTCCCATAGGGCGACATCTCAATACATGTGGCATGAGGACCAATTCCAATGATCAGCTATACATGAAATGATGGTGGAAAAGGTAATTGGAGTCGGATGTGCTCCGACAAGTTTTCCCGCCCAGCCACTTTTTACAGGTCTCCACAAAAGGCTTTGTCCGCCTAATCTTTTCTCAAGGTCAGCCCAGCAGTCCAATTACAGGTCCCCTGATACGAGCGAGTCGGGGGCCGTAAATCATGGCTTAGCCTTCCCCGCAGGTACGTGGCCGTTATCCAAGGACAGAAGTCATTACATTCGGCGTTACCGAGGGTTCATAACGACGTAACCCGACGCCTTGCATTCTGTTACATACGAAAGCAGACAATAACTGCCAACAGAAGTATGCAATAACAGACAGTAAGGATATAAATAGCAAAACACCTTCTGGAGCCAGGAAACTAATTGCGCAGCGCACCCAACCGAACCACTCCCAGAGTCTGCAAACTGTTGAACTCATAGACAAATCACGTGTTGTGTCCCTATTTGAACACTTGGTAAACCTCATTCGTAAATACTAGTTCGATAATATACCAAGGCAGTGTCCCTTCAGGATTCCAGTAGGTTGCTGGACGATCTATTAGAAGCTGTCAAGAGATATCGGTCTAAGTTTGGCAGCTCCGGGGATGACTAGCAAAAGTCAGACCACATGTATGCAGTGCCAATTCTTTATGTAACATTGATGATTATTTACTGTTGCGTAGTCAGTTTTGAACACGTTAATCGAGTATACTTAAACTAGCATAGTCTTTCTTAAGAGAAGCGACAAGGCCGAACATCAAAACATGACAAAGTGAAATGTTTTGAAGCCCTAGGAAAAGTGATGCTTATCTGACATTATCTCGTGCTGTTACCTTCGTATGTAATAATGTGCTGCTCTAGCGATTGAACATATATCATCGGTAAATCATCAACTTAAATTGTTATCTGTCTGAAACTACGTCCAAAACAGATGTTGTTGACTTCACTCGGCCAGCCACCCGGTGAGGGGCACTCCACATTGAGGCCGCCAGCCATCAGATGGCATAAGGGCAGGTGATGACCCTATTCTAGCTACACAAACACCCCGGGTAGGGAGAGGGCGGCTCGTAGACTTTCAACGAAAAGAGAAATGTCGTTATGAAGTATAATGTAGCGAACGCCACATTTTGCCCGTGGTGACTTCTCGGTTTTCAGCACGACGATTTTGTTTGTCGTCGCAGAAGACTTTTAGTGTGCGTCGCGTCGGGAAGTCTACGGCCATTAATGGCTGTCTAGCAGCCCGTAGTTAATGCACTGGTCTAATCGCATTGTACAATAGACACCGTTGGGCGCAGAGTGATGCGTCCTGTTATTCAAATGGTCATGGCTTTGGCGCAAAAAGAGTCGTGGTCGCCAGGCGAGATGAGAGCTCGGATATGAAGATTGCAGCAAGAGGTCAATCAGGGAACAAGACACATGGCGCAATAATAATTTGTGATATATCACGCAATAATAATTCTAAAATATAATGCTGTGTTATAGTCGATGAGATCTTGTATAATACCATGTCGAACCTCATGCATTGTGTCTAACTTAAGATTACCCGTGCGCGATTTATTGCATTTTTGGGTGGCTTCAACTTTCCTTCGACATAAGCGACAAGCTTAGTTCCTCCTCAAGATGAACCAAATCGGTCGAAGCTACTTGTGCGGAAAGCCAAATATATCAGCGAGTCTGACCATGCAATAACACGGGCCAAGTCAATCGCCCATCCATTTTGAGCGTTCAGTGACACACACGCGTCGCCTTTGGCTGACAATGGCTCGTGTGCCACCCCGACAAGTATTTCGCACCATGCCTCGTTGTGTCTTGGACTGTGTTCCATCTAGTGAATGCCTGGGAGCGGCTCAGTAGAGCTTTCAGGGTGAGAAGAAAGAAAATACACGTCCAGAGATCTAAGATACAAAGATTCTGTTTGAAGCCCTTTCGCTGCAACACGTCTCCTCCTGCTCCCCCACCCTCCACCCCAGTATCTCCTAGCTGACGGTACCCTGGGAGGATCAAAGGGGATTTACCGACAGCCTGACAGTGACGTGTCCAGAAGCGGGAAGTGGGTCACACTTCTCTGGGGTGGCGACATCATGGTGCTCCGGTAACCTTAAGGGAAGTGTGTCATCGTTTGACGGTATTTAGTCCAAGTAGTCATTAACACTCTCAGCATTGTGCACTTAATGTGTATATGTTTATGTCACATTAAACGTCATAGCTCAGCTACATATATGTTCTTGTAGAAGGGGGGTTATACATTCTGATAGGGCACAGATCATAGTCTAATGGAATCTGAAGTGACCCCGGTTATTCCGAAGGAGGGCCATTTGAACAGTAGCAGTCTCATTTATTTGCGAAAAAGTTTCCTGGCTTGGCTCCTAATCCCGTTTCCGGAAAATGAATCCCCAACGAAACGCCATACCCCAGAGTTAGACTCAATTATGTAAGCTTTGATTAGAAGGGAACGGGATGCGTCACACTCCAGGCACCCACGTCACATCCCATCACCATACATCTCAATAACGGTAATTACATATCACTCCAGGCACCCACGTTTACATCCCATCACCATACATCTCAATAACGGTAATTACATATCACTCCAGGCACCCACGTCACATCCCATCACCATACACCTCAATAACGGTAATTACACATCACTCCAGGCACCCACGTCACATCCCATCACCATACACCTCAATAACGGTAATTACACATCACTCCAGGCACCCACGTCACATCCCATCACCATACACCTCAATAACGGTAATTACACATCACTCCAGGCACCCGCGTCACATCCCATCACCATACACCTCAATAACGGTAATTACACATCACTCCAGGCACCCACGTCACATCCCATCACCATACACCTCAATAACGGTAATTACACATCACTCCAGGCACCCACGTCACATCCCATCACCATACACCTCAATAACGGTAATTACACATCACTCCAGGCACCCACGTCACATCCCATCACCATACACCTCAATAACGGTAATTACACATCACTCCAGGCACCCACGTCACATCCCATCACCATACACCTCAATAACGGTAATTACACATCACTCCAGGCACCCACGTTACATCCCATCACCATACACCTCAATAACGGTAATTACACATCACTCCAGACACCCACGTCACATCCCATTACCATACACCTCAATAACGGTAATTACACATCACTCCAGACACCCACGTCACATCCCATCACCATACACCTCAATAACGGTAATTACACATCACTCCAGACACCCGCGTCACATCCCATCACCATACACCTCAATAACGGTAATTACACATCACTCCAGGCACCTACGTTAACATCCCATCACCATACATCTCAATAACGGTAATTACATATCACTCCAGGCACCCACGTCACATCCCATCACCATACACCTCAATAACGGTACTTACACATCACTCCAGGCACACACGTCACATCTCATCACCATACACCTCAATAACGGTAATTACACATCACTCCAGGCACCCACGTCACATCCCATCACCATACACCTCAATAACGGTACTTACACATCACTCCAGGCACACACGTCACATCTCATCACCATACACCTCCATAACGGTAATTACATATCACTCCAGGCACCCACGTCACATCTCATCACCATACACCTCAATAACAGTAATTACACATCACTCCAGGCACCCACATCACGTCCCATCACCATACACCTCAATAACGGTAATTACACATCACTCCAGGCACCCACGTCACATCCCATCACCATACACCTCAATAACGGTAATTACACATCACTCCAGGCACCCACGTCACATCCCATCACCATACACCTCAATAACAGTAATTACACATCACTCCAGGCACCCCCGTCACATCCCATCACCATACACCTCAATAACGGTACTTACACATCACTCCAGGCACCCACGTCACATCCCATCACCATACACCTCAATAACGGTAATTACACATCACTCCAGGCACCCACGTCACATCCCATCACCATACACCTCAATAACGGTAATTACACATCACTCCAGGCACCCACGTCACATCCCATCACCATACACCTCAATAACAGTAATTACACATCACTCCAGGCACCCACGTCACATCCCATCACCATACACCTCAATAACGGTACTTACACATCACTCCAGGCACCCACGTCACATCCCATCACCATACACCTCAATAACATTAATTACACATCACTCCAGGCACCCACGTCACATCCCATCACCATACACCTCAATAACAGTAATTACACATCACTCCAGGCACCCACGTCACATCCCATCACCATACACCTCAATAACGGTAATTACACATCACTCCAGGCACCCACGTCACATCCCATCACCATACACCTCAATAACAGTAATTACACATCACTCCAGGCACCCACGTCACATCCCATCACCATACACCTCAATAACGGTAATTACACATCACTCCAGGCACCCACGTCACATCCCATCACCATACACCTCAATAACAGTAATTACACATCACTCCAGGCACCCACGTCACATCCCATCACCATACACCTCAATAACAGTAATTACACATCACTCCAGGCACCCACGTCACATCCCATCACCATACACCTCAATAACAGTAATTACACATCACTCCAGGCACCCACGTCACATCCCATCACCATACACCTCAATAACGGTAATTACACATCACTCCAGGCACCCACGTCACATCCCATCACCATACACCTCAATAACGGTAATTACACATCACTCCAGGCACCCGCGTCACATCCCATCACCATACACCTCAATAACGGTAATTACACATCACTCCAGGCACCCACGTCACATCCCATCACCATACACCTCAATAACGGTACTTACACATCACTCCAGGCACCCGCGTCACATCCCATCACCATACACCTCAATAACGGTAGTTACACATCACTCCAGGCACCCACGTCACATCCCATCACCATACACCTCAATAACGGTAGTTACACATCACTCCAGGCACCCACGTCACATCCCATCACCATACACCTCAATAACGGTAGTTACACATCACTCCAGGCACCCACGTCACATCCCATCACCATACACCTCAATAACGGTAGTTACACATCACTCCAGGCACCCACGTCACATCCCATCACCATACACCTCAATAACGGTAATTACACATCACTCCAGGCACCCACGTCACATCCCATCACCATACACCTCAATAACGGTAATTACACATCACTCCAGGCACCCGCGTCACATCCCATCACCATACACCTCAATAACGGTAATTACACATCACTCCAGGCACCCACGTCACATCCCATCACCATACACCTCAATAACGGTAATTACACATCACTCTAGGCACCCACGTCACATCCCATCACCATACACCTCAATAACGGTAATTACACATCACTCCAGGCACCCACGTCACATCCCATCACCATAACCTCAATAACAGTAATTACACATCACTCCAGGCACCCACGTCACATCCCATCACCATACACCTCAATAACGGTAATTACACATCACTCCAGGCACCCACGTCACATCCCATCCCCATACACCTCAATAACGGTAATTACACATCACTCCAGGCACCCGCGTCACATCCCATCACCATACACCTCAATAACGGTAATTACACATCACTCCAGGCACCCACGTCACATCCCATCACAATACACCTCAATAACGGTAATTACACATCACTCCAGGCACCCACGTTTACATCCCATCACCATACACCTCAATAACGGTAATTACACATCACTCCAGGCACCCACGTCACATCCCATCACCATACACCTCAATAACGATAATTACACATCACTCCAGGCACCCACGTCACATCCCATCACCATACACCTCAATAACGGTAATTACACATCACTCCAGGCACCCACGTCACATCCCATCACCATACACCTCAATAACGGTAATTACACATCACTCCAGGCACCCACGTCACATCCCATCACCATACACCTCAATAACGGTAATTACACATCACTCCAGGCACCCACGTCACATCCCATTACCATACACCTCAATAACGGTAATTACACATCACTCCAGGCACCCCCGTCACATCCCATCACCATACACCTCAATAACGGTAATTACACATCACTCCAGGCACCCACGTCACATCTCATCACCATACACCTCAATAACAGTAATTACACATCACTCCAGGCACCCACGTCACATCCCATCACCATACACCTCAATAACGGTAATTACACATCACTCCAGGCACCCACGTCACATCCCATCACCATACACCTCAATAACGGTAATTACACATCACTCCAGGCACCCACGTCACATCCCATCACCATACACCTTAATAACGGTAATTACACATCACTCCAGGCACCCACGTCACATCCCATCACCATACACCTCAATAACGGTAATTACACATCACTCCAGGCACCCACGTCACATCCCATCACCATACACCTCAATAACGGTAATTACACATCACTCCAGACACCCACGTCACATCCCATCACCATACACCTCAATAACGGTAATTACACATCACTCCAGGCACCCACGTTTACATCCCATCACCATACACCTCAATAACGGTAATTACACATCACTCCAGGCACCCACGTCACATCCCATCACCATACACCTCAATAACGGTAATTACACATCACTCCAGGCACCCACGTCACATCCCATCACCATACACCTCAATAACGGTAATTACACATCACTCCAGGCACCCACGTCACATCCCATCACCATACACCTCAATAACGGTAATTACACATCACCCCAGGCACCCACGTCACATCCCATCACCATACACCTCAATAACAGTAATTACACATCACTCCAGGCACCCACGTCACATCCCATCACCATGCACCTCAATAACGGTAATTACACATCACTCCAGGCACCCACGTCACATCCCATCACCATACACCTCAATAACGGTAATTACACATCACTCCAGGCACCCACGTCACATCCCATCACCATACACCTCAATAACGGTAATTACACATCACTCCAGGCACCCACGTCACATCCCATCACCATACACCTCAATAACGGTAATTACACATCACTCCAGGCACCCACGTCACATCCCATCACCATACACCTCAATAACGGTAATTACACATCACTCCAGGCACCCACGTCACATCCCATCAACATACACCTCAATAACGGTAATTACACATCACTCTAGGCACCCACGTCACATCCCATCACCATACACCTCAATAACGGTAATTACACATCACTCTAGGCACCCACGTCACATCCCATCACCATACACCTCAATAACAGTAATTACACATCACTCCAGGCACCCACGTCACATCCCATCACCATACACCTCAATAACGGTAATTACACATCACTCCAGGCACCCCCGTCACATCCCATCACCATACACCTCAATAACGGTAATTACACATCACTCCAGGCACCCACGTCACATCCCATCACCATACACCTCAATAACGGTAATTACACATCACTCTAGGCACCCACGTCACATCCCATCACCATACACCTCAATAACAGTAATTACACATCACTCCAGGCACCCACCTCACATCCCATCACGATACACCTTAATAACAGTAATTACACATCACTCCAGGCACCCACGTCACATCCCATCACCATACACCTCGATAACGGTAATTACACATCACTCCAGGCACCCGCGTCACATCCCATCACCATACACCTCAATAACGGTAATTACACATCACTCCAGGCACCCACGTCACATCCCATCACCATACACCTCAATAACGGTAATTACACATCACTCCAGGCACCCACGTTTACATCCCATCACCATACACCTCAATAACGGTAATTACACATCACTCCAGGCACCCACGTCACATCCCATCACCATACACCTCAATAACGGTAATTACACATCACTCCAGGCACCCACGTCACATCCCATCACCATGCACCTTAATAACAGTAATTACACATCACTCCAGGCACCCACGTCACATCCCATCACCATAACCTCAATAACAGTAATTACACATCACTCCAGGCACCCACGTCACATCCCATCACCATACACCTCAATAACGGTAATTACACATCACTCCAGGCACCTACGTCACATCCCATCACCATACACCTCAATAACGGTAATTACACATCACTCCAGGCACCCACGTTTACATCCCATCACCATACACCTCAATAACGGTAATTACACATCACTCCAGGCACCCACGTTTACATCCCATCACCATACACCTCAATAACGGTAATTACACATCACTCCAGGCACCCACGTCACATCCCATCACCATACACCTCAAGAACGGTAATTACACATCACTCCAGGCACCCACGTCACATCCCATCACCATACACCTCAAGAACGGTAATTACACATCACTCCAGGCACCCACGTCACATCCCATCACCATACACCTCAATAACGGTAATTACACATCACTCCAGGCCCCCACGTCTCATCCCATCACCATACACCTCAATAACGGTAATTACACAGCACTCCAGGCACCCACGTCACATCCCATCACCATACACCTCAATAACAGTAATTACACATCACTCCTGGCACCCACGTCACATCCCATCACCATACACCTCAATAACGGTAATTACACATCACTCCAGGCACCCACGTCACATCCCATCACCATACACCTCAATAACGGTAATTACACATCACTCCAGGCACCCACGTCACATCCCATCACCATACACCTCAATAACAGTAATTACATATCACTCCAGGCACCCACGTCACGTCCCATCACCATACACCTCAATAACGGTAATTACACATCACTCCAGGCACCCACGTCACATCCCATCACCATACACCTCAATAACAGTAATTAAACATCACTCCAGGCACCCACCTCACATCCCATCACCATACACCTCAATAACGGTAATTACACATCACTCCAGGCACCCACGTCACATCCCATCACCATACACCTCAATAACGGTAATTACACATCACTCCAGGCACCCACGTCACATCCCATCACCATACACCTCAATAACGGTAATTACACATCACTCCAGACACCCACGTCACATCCCATCACCATACACCTCAATAACGGTAATTACACATCACTCCAGGCACCCACGTCACATCCCATCACCATACACCTCAATAACAGTAATTACACATCACTCCAGGCACCCACGTCACATCCCATCACCATACACCTCAATAACGGTAATTACACATCACTCCAGGCACCCACGTCACATCCCATCACCATACACCTCAATAACAGTAATTACACATCACTCCAGGCACCCACGTCACATCCCATCAACATACACCTCAATAACGGTAATTACACATCACTCCAGACACCCACGTCACATCCCATCACCATACACCTCAATAACGGTAATTACACATCACTCCAGGCACCCACGTCACATCCCATCACCATACACCTCAATAACGGTAATTACACATCACTCCAGGCACCCACGTCACATCCCATCACCATACACCTCAATAACAGTAATTACACATCACTCCAGACACCCACGTCACATCCCATCACCATACACCTCAATAACAGTAATTACACATCACTCCAGGCACCCACGTCACATCCCATCACCATACACCTCAATAACGGTAATTACACATCACTCCAGGCACCCACGTCACATCCCATCACCATACACCTCAATAACAGAAATTACACATCACTCCAGACACCCACGTCACATCCCATGACCATACACCTCAATAACAGTAATTACACATCACTCCAGGCACCCACGTCACATCCCATCACCATACACCTCAATAACGGTAATTACACATCACTCCAGGCACCCACGTCACATCCCATCACCATACACCTCAATAACGGTAATTACACATCACTCCAGGCACCCACGTCACATCCCATCACCATACACCTCAATAACGGTAATTACACATCACTCTAGGCACCCACATCACGTCCCATCTCCATACACCTCATTAACAGTAATTACATATCACTCCAGGCACCCACGTCACATCCCATCACCATACACCTCAATAACGGTAATTACACATCACTCCAGGCACCCACGTCACATCCCATCACCATACACCTCAATAACGGTAATTACACATCACTCCAGGCACCCACGTCACATCCCATCACCATACACCTCAATAACGGTAATTACACATCACTCCAGGCACCCACGTCACATCCCATCACCATACACCTCGATAACGGTAATTACACATCACTCCAGGCACCCACGTCACATCCCATCACCATACACCTCAATAACGGTAATTACACCGCACCCCAGGCACCCACGTCACATCCCATCACCATACACCTCAATAACGGTAATTACACATCACTCCAGACACCCACGTCACATCCCATCACCATACACCTCAATAACGGTAATTACACATCACTCCAGGCACCCACGTCACATCCCATCACCATACACCTCAATAACGGTAATTACACATCACTCCAGGCACCCACGTCACATCCCATCACCATACACCTCAATAACGGTAATTACACATCACTCCAGGCACCCACGTCACATCCCATCACCATACACCTCAATAACGGTAATTACACATCACTCCAGGCACCCACGTCACATCCCATCACCATACACCTCGATAACGGTAATTACACATCACTCCAGGCACCCACGTCACATCCCATCACCATACACCTCAATAACGGTAATTACACATCACCCCAGGCACCCACGTCACATCCCATCACCATACACCTCAATAACGGTAATTACACATCACTCCAGACACCCACGTCACATCCCATCACCATACACCTCAATAACGGTAATTACACATCACTCCAGACACCCACGTTACATCCCATCACCATACACCTCAATAACGGTAATTACACATCACTCCAGACACCCACGTCACATCCCATCACCATACACCTCAATAACAGTAATTACACATCACTCCAGGCACCCACGTCACATCCCATCACCATACACCTCAATAACAGTAATTACACATCACTCCAGGCACCCACGTCACATCCCATCACCATACACCTCAATAACAGTAATTACACATCACTCCAGGCACCCACGTCACATCCCATCACCATACACCTCAATAACGGTAATTACACTTTCAGTTCCCCCATCATGTACTGTCATCAAGATCCCGTCCCATCAACGAAGTGACGTGTTGTAATCTAGGTCACGTGCCGTCATCGATGTCACGTGTTGTTGAGGATACAAGGTGTCGTTGTCCGGGTACTCGTCCATCACGAGGTTCATACCGGCTTCACTCTACATCCGGGCACCGCCAGATAGCGACTGCTGAGGGGTCTTAAGGCGAATCGATGACGTCGACTGATTATCGAGACCTCGGTTGTCAGCAGCCTGTTGGTCAGCGATGTATCATCGTATTCCCACTCTCAAGCCGACAGGGGGAGCCGTCGTAGCGCAGCCGGTATATATGGAGTATGGGCCCAATGAACGAATGTTAGTCGAAGTCGAGTGGGAGCATCGAAAGAGGTGCGAAGTCAAGGAGGTTGATGGGACGATTAACTTGGAGGGTGGAGGGGTATGCGATCGTGTGGAGGGGGAGGGGCACTGGGCGTGGTGGCTGGGGTAAGGGGTCGTGGGGTTGAGGGGCCTCCAGGGGTCGCAGAGCTGGGGGCTGGGGTCGTGGAGGTGGTGGTGTGGGGTCGTGGGGCTTGGCGTATGGGGTCGAGCGGGGATGGGGCCGTCGGGGAAACCAAACGTGTATTCGGAAATTGGGCAGCAGGACAGGGACCAGAAAAACCATCAGTCAGGATTAGGACCAACTCGCCCACCCCACCCACAGCACCCCTGCGAAATGGCGGTGTAGACGCCGTTCGGTCTCCATGGGGATATATGAGGCAGAGGAGACAAAGCTCTGGCATTGGGACTGTCCAGGGAGGGCTCAGCGGGAAGTGTCGGGACGGCGCCTGGGTGTGGCAGGGTGGAGGGGTGCAGGGCTTGGGGAGAGGACGGGGCAGGGGTGGCAAGAGGGGAGAGGGAAAGCGGGCGGTGGGCGGGTGGTCGGCGAGGGTAAAGGGGTAGAGGGGGCGGGGTATATATATATAATACAGTTGGCTGCTGCAGTTACTGATCAGGGCTGACGGAACCCCCGGTTACCGTAGTGGTGTGGGTGGAGCATGGAGTGAGGAGCGGGTGTCATACACATATATAGAGTCGCTTGTAATTTAAGCTCCTTCCGGCTGCATTCATAAACCACACGTAGCTCCCGCATGTGACGACATGCCGCTTATACAGTTACTGACATCCTGACTATGGTATGTCAATATATTGCTACTAGTATCATATCTAAAAGACCAATCCAGATTGTCAATCATTCACGAACGTCACTGTTCCTTTTATCCAATACTTTGCACTACTGGTCCACTGTGGATGTTTTGTAATCTGTCAAATAATAATTAGCATATATTCTCTTCTTTTATTAGGTTCTTGAGAAAACATGTTATGCTGAAAAATCAGCTTGACGAAAGGAGACTAAAGAGACCGCCACTGTCTGTGAACAACAAGTCTGTCCAAACCCACATCCAGGAACCTTGTCTCTCCCGAAAGCCAATATGTGACGTGGGGGACAATCGCCACCTGGCGGCCAGTCTTCCCTCTACCGACCACCCAGGTTTACCGTTCTGCTCTTCATCCTCTCTGCGTTAAAGATGCTCCGGCAACTATCACCACCACCATTTCGCAGATGTAAGACTGTAAGCTGTGAGCTGTAAGTTTTAGTTGGCAGCTCCATCATGTATTCAGAAGGAACTCCACGGATTTGGTGGATAGTCTTTTTGCAGGCGATACCAAGTGCCACATAAGCGAGACTGTCCTACTGTGTGATTTATACCGCAAGTCAACAAATGAACAATATTTAAATATATATCAATGGGAACGGTACATCCAATTCCTTATTGTTTAGACAATAAACTAAAATGAAAGGCCCTTTAAATTGACACTTGACACAACTGGCTTTCCCCAATGTGTGTTCTCTAATACGCTTGTTCCGGCTGGAGCCGATGTGACCTATTATTATAGTCGGTCAGGTGGCAGACTCAAATGTCCATTCGTCGATAACAAAGGAAAAGCAGCGAACTTCACCTCATTGTTTGTGCTGCAAAGAGTCTCACAAGAGACCCAGACACATAGGTTCAACCACATGGGGGCAGTAGTTACATAATAAGCCTGGAGTAAGATATCATAGAATTCGACCTCCTGGTTTCCTAGTAAAATATTTTATACACCCGTCTTCCACATATATGTTTACAATATTGTTTCATGTTGGGACATCATGAAGTATATGTGAAAGGAAAAGCTGACAATTATTAGAAATACAAAAATCCCACATAATGTAACTGGTACAGCTGACTGCCGACTATGCATCAGCCAGCGCGACATAAAAGGTAAAGACAATTTTTCTACACCATGATCGTTTATGTTCATTTGTCACTGTCTTTTCGGAATATACAATCAAAACGCACTACGCAGTCAATGCTGCCATGGCCGTCGTGTGGGCTGAGCGTAAAGATAACAAGGTAAGGAGGTATTACGGGTTGAGCAAAGTCGAGAACGCCAAAAACTTAAACAGTCCAGTAAGTTTTTTTTGAAGACGACGAGAGCTCACGATGCGATTAGGACCAGTACACCGCGTGACAGCTGGGCATAGAGCTGTCCGTCTCTGTCAGGTGCTGTCCCCTCTATGTCAGCGGGCCAACCTGACTGGCGGAGCTAGGATCAAAGGTTAACGACCGTGGAGGTTCCACCCAAGACAGCTGGACGCTGGTCCAATCATCTGTCATGTCGGGACTGACTCGGGTTGTCACATTTCACTTTTCTCTTCTTTTAGATTAACAGCGCTAGCTGACTCATTCTTCATTCGTATAGTAAAACCCACCACTCAGCTGTGACGTCAGCAGCTGAACCGTCACAGAACAACACAAGTAGCAAATCTATTTTACAACAGTTAAACCACCGTTAATGGCAGCACTGTGTTTATAAGGCCCATTGCCAAGCTCTCGTACTGGCGGCCCATGAATACCGCCCGCTTGGGGGCGCCAAGTGTCCCCTTCACGAGACTGTCGAGACGGAAGACCGACATTAATTATATAACAAACCGCACTCGAGCGTCTTCTCGCCCAACGCAGTTAATCTCGTCATAAATCACGTCCGACTTCACGCCTCAACTGCTGCTTCCCGTATGTGTCTCTCCTAAAGAGCATATCCCGCGCGGTTCTTGAAGCAGCTGAAGTGATCCTTGATGGACGCGATGGAACCTTTCCGCAATTTCGTTACTATATCATTGTCTACTTCTATATACCCTCCGCCAACCACTCCCACCCAACCCTCTCCTACTTTAACCCCAGCTTCTGCTGATCTCCACTGACGTCACACACCTGGCGGCCAAATTTACAAGAATGACCTACATCCAGATTCTCGGCAGCTGGTTCCTCGGCTCCCGCGGTAACGAGTCTCCTGCGATGACAGGCCGAGGAAATGTCACGCTGGGGTTGAGAGATTGGGTGCAACCTCAAGTTAAAAAAGGAATGATGGTTGGTTGTATAGTTAGGACGCTTTAACCACTTTTGGTCATATCGCGTCAATGGGAGAAGGAAGAGAGAGCGGAGCCATGTCTCCGGGGGTAACCCCCCTACTCTTTGCGACGAGGTAACATGAGATTTTATCCTGCGACCACACAGACGTGGCCACAGCAGGGCTCGATCCATCGATCCACGTGCCGTTAGGCTCTCAGGTGACCAGAGCACTCAAGGCGAGCGCTCTAACCCAATGAGCTACATGGCCGACCCCCTAAAAAAGAAATGAAGATATACGTCTCTAGGTTTTGTACGTTTCCTGCTCTGGTAGTTCCTGTCATCAAAATGACTTGTAAGTTTTTATGAAGCTTCACATCCGACTTTGTGTCATTGTGTCCTCGCCCGGAACTCGTGTGTTAACTCTGTTATGCTCTCAAGCCATGTACACTAGATACTCTGCTATGCATTTCGTGCTGTCCATCTTAGCATCGACAGCAACAGCCAATATGTAGCTGTTTTGTACGTATTTTAGCATAACAGAAAATAAAGGTAAATCGTCCATCTTGAATAGGTTTCTTCTTAATTAGGGATATGCTGAACGTCCTTCAAATGTAAACATACATAATAAATGGGACCACTGGATTAATATTTTCCCAAAAATAGGCCTAGTAACTCCACTGACGCGTAACATGGCAAAATAGCTGTTAACTAAACGTGTTTGGCATTTATCTAATAGTTCGGCGGCAAGCAATTAAACGCTATGAACGGACAATTTAGTACTCCCAAACCATTAACGCACTGAAAGCTTACAATTTAACAATGTGCAACATGTTCATAACAAGAAATCAACGGGACGTTGACAACGGCATAAAATCTGGCTATCACGTCTGAGGCGGCGAGCGGGCCGATAAATCTCGACATACACTAATGAATGGAAGATCGAAGACGAAGGTATAGGATTGGTCTGATGATGCACCCAGCGAACTCTCATTGATCCGTCTGTGTGTCTTGTCTGTGTGTCTCTGATGAGGTCACGACTGATATGACCTGACCTACTTCAGCAGTAATTGAAGTCTAGCAGCTAACCGAACTTTAGGTATTTCAATAATTTGAATGGTCAAACACTCAATGGTCTTTCGCACGCAGAATGTTTCTGCAACCAAAATTCAGAATGAATGTTTTTTTAATAAGCCCTGTGCGACGAAAAGACATCATTATAAACGGAATCATTGATGTAAAGATGTATCAAGGGATCTGGGATTTGCCGAACACCTCACCGCTAATCCGTCCCTTGCTACGCAGTTGATTCCTACATGTGAACGCCCCGGCTGGAACCACGTTAACTGCGTCACATAACCAGACGCTGTGACTCAGTGGCCCTTCACACACCACGCCAAAGCTAATCACGTGTTGCCAAATGACACGGCGGCCGTATAGACTTTCCAGACATGGAAGTATTTCTCATGCTCCTAAAATACTTGATACGAAACATGTATATTGTTAGTCACCTTTTTGCAAGGGATGAGGATTCAATTAGCTATCCATGTGGTTTCGTTTTATGCCCACGACTGCCCCAACGACCGAGAGGACACCCTAATGGTCTAGTGCTATTATCAGTATTATCAAGACAACCGTCCAAACCGTCTCTCGCCCCAGAGCCAGGGGTGTAGATCCCATTGTGTGGATGTCTTCATGCGTTAAGATCCTACATCTTCTAACGTTCAAAGCAAAATTGAGAGTAATCTCAGTGGGGCGAGGCGTCGTTAGGCATCGACATTTCCCATTGACGCTGTATTACATTACATTTTCGTTCTTTCTTTCTCTAACTGAACAAAGCTAATCCCCGCGCAATGCAATAGCATCGCGCCTGCAATGATTGGAAGGCAGCTCTCGGCTGAACAGCCCATTACAGCATTCTCGGAATGGGACAAGACATTTCAATTACTGCCTTATCAGAGACAGACAGCGGAGCGCCGTTTGAACGGATCAATGAGAGGTCGTTGGGTACAACGCGAAGTCCTTTGGCAGCAGTGGACCGGTGGCCCGATATCGGGCCGTGTTGTCACTGGCAACTTGGCCGTGGAAGAAGCATTTGTCCATTTGTGGTCTGGCCGAGTTGTGATGAGGGGATGTTCCGCCAGAATCCTCCGCCAGCCGCAAGGCCATCAACTGTCACGTGTGTCGCGGAACTCATCTGATCGGACTACTTGTCCGGTAATTTCCTATTAGAGGGACTGACTCCTAACACTGGGCCATGATTTATTGGCGCTGGGTTGTTTGTGTTGACCGGAAATTTCCTGCTGTGCTTCATTCTGTCACGCCCAATGACGGAATGGACGCTGTGTAGACGTAAGGGTGAAGTGGGCCAATAAAAAGCGGGGAACGGAAGAGGACTAACCTCAATTTTCCGCTGGCAGTTCGACAGAGCTCTGGAGCATTAACGCGTGCCAAGACATTTTGAGCAATGTTATATGCAATTATGTATTATGCGCTAATTTAAAGTACTATTTACTGCTGGAGTTACGTAGAGTACGCAATAGACTATGGCACCCATGTAGACATAATCCGGCCGAAAGCAACAGATGGTTCGATTCTTTCACACTGAAGTAAGTAAATGATCGGCTGCCCATAACGTATCACATTTTCCGTTGTTTTCTGACAATCCTGACACTGTATATACCGTATATACCGTATTTATTCACACGTCAATCACAAACCCGCACCAGATACGGCCTGGCAGATACGTCATTCACCAAGTGTAGATATTTAAGAATGTTTCCATTTATATCAGAGAGTTATCCACGTGAAAACAATATAAGTATGCATGACATTACAAATCTTCTTGAATTTCCAGCTTCTGCACGGTGACACTAAAGAAAAGATATAGAAAGGGCAAAAACAAACGATGTAGTTAAGAGCCACTTGACGAGACCATTTCATACGATTCAAGAACCGCTCACGATATGCACTACAGAGACCCAGCTTCCGGCTGGAGTGTGAGATTCCAGTAGGAAAATGTCGTATAAAAAAATTCTAAATGTGTCTATCGATTTTTCTTTGAAAATTCGAAACGTTTTCACATGGATTTTTCATAGCTCCCATAGAGTTTCAATAGAGGTTCCATAGAATTTACATAGTTCCATAGTTTCCATGGAATCTCTATAGTTTTCACAGTTTCTATGGAATTTCCAGAGTTTCCATAAAGTTTCCATAGAATTTCCATGGAGTTTCCATAGAATTTTCATGGAGTTTCCATAGAATTTCCATGTAGTTTCCATAGAATTTCCATAGTTTTCAAAGAATTTCCCTAGAATTTCCATTGAGTTTTCATAAAGTTTCCATAGAATTTCAATAGAATTTCCATGGAGTTTTCATAGAATTTCCATAGTGTTTCCATAGAGATTCCATAGAGTTTTCATAGTTTCCATAGAGTTTCCATATAATTTCCATAGTTTCCATATAATTTCCATAGTTTCCATATAATTTCCATAGTTTCCATAGAGTTTCCACGGAATTTCCATGTTTTTTTCAGGGAATTTTCATAGCAGTTCCAACAAGATTCCATTGAGTTTCCATAGGGTTTCCGTAGATTATCCAAGGAAAGCGCACGTCGCCGCAGTGCGCGCAGAGTTCAAGGTCGCCCTGGATGGGTGGAAGGTCCGTCTCTGCGAAACGGGCAGGGCCCGTTGGGTAGACCTTCACACCTCACGCTGCTAGTGTTATGACCCAAGGAATTGGCTCCATCAATGTTCTCACCTCGCAGCAGGCAACTGATGTGAAAGTCAATATGCCAGCAAGGCTTTCAATTTCCCTTAAATGTTCAGTTTGAATTTTCGAATACCACCTTAAATAGTGTCGTGCCGTCGGTATCACTGTATATATCGCTTCCGGAAGTATTCTTACAGGATATCTGTCGGAAATGTACGTGTGGTAAATCTACAGCTCGTTGTTATGAATGCGGTCGATAGTAAGGCTGGTATGAAAACTCTATTGAGACCCTATAGAAACCCTATGATAACTGTACGGAAATTCTATGGAAACTGTACGGAAATTCTATGGAAACTGTGCGGAAAATTCTATGGAAACTCAAGATTCAAGATTCAATAGCGTTTATTCAATCAAAATAATAATTCGATCATAAGTCAATGCATTCTTACAACTGATCAGGTTAGGAAACTTGTGGTAACAAATATTGTCGCTGTCGTTTGAGCCACCCACAAAATTCATAACTACTTAAGAAAAAAAAACGTATATGCGTCAATCAATATACAATATAATGATCAGAATTATTATAGCGAGACAGCTCTACAACCCTTACTCCCTCCTTTGTACGTATGCAAAAGCGGCAGTTGGAGCGCAAACGCACATACAAAGAAACGTTTCTATATAAACTCTATGGAAACTCTATGAAAACTACATGAAAATTCTATGACAACTCTATAGGGAAACGTTTAGAATTCCCATAGAAAAATCGACAGAAACCTCTAGAATTGTTTTGATGGAAATTCTAATTCTATAAAAATATTTTCCGACGGGGTGTAATCATGTCTGACGAAATTAATGCCATGATAAGCGTAATAAATGCAGGAAGACAGAATTACCTGCATGTATCCTTCACATAAATATTATATCTACTAACCTACAAACGTACCTAATCATAACCGGCTGCGAGACGAAAAAATAGCCATGTAGAAATATTATCCTTATATACGTTCCTTATATATAGAAACCAATTGCTCTATAGAATCGATGTATCGATCTGAAGATCTGTCCTTTTTAAGAACGATTGTTGGTGATGCAAATGTGTTTTTTTCTCTTCGAAAATAATCATGCTAGCGAATTCTAAGATTTGATTGATATCTATTCTGTTGATTTCAATAATTAACATCTGTTAATGACATGTTTTCACGCCTCATATATTGAACTGGTCACTTGACATGGCTTGACAATCTTGCCGCAGGAAGTGGCTCCGAACGGCTCCGTTTTTATTGATATGTGACATCAAAGGAATGGCGTCGAATAACAATATCAAGTTCATCATCAAGTTCAACTGGAGCAAATGAATAACGGAAATACCAGAAATGCCAGCGAATGTGTCCGGATTAGTTTAGCGGAATAATGTGTGGGTGATTATGTATCATGCAGAAGGACATGATGCATAATTGTAATAAAAGCAAACACCTTGCAGAATATTCTGCAGTCGTATATATTAGCATTGACACTGCGCTGAATGGAGCGAAGGTAGTTGCGTTATACGCTTTTTGCTGGGGCATACATTGCGAATCTACCCGGTCCCGTTATCATATACGCTATTAATAATTTAGTTGCTTTCCTGGAACATTCATCAGTTTCAATATTCCCTTCACATTGTGTCAGGATAAGGTATGTATCATCAGTATATGTCTATTGCTATGACAACGCTGCCCGTCGAACAGTCTACAGAGATGTGTTTTTAACCCCCCCCCCCCCCCCCACCTCCTCCAAGCCCCGGCGCGCTTGCCTAGTGGCCTCCAACGGGTGGTGGCCTTGACTTGTCGACGTCACTCAAATAATTAAAACGTGCCACCTGGCGGTGATGCATTGAAATTGCGAGAATGCATATTTCTGGCTTGGTGCAGCAAAACGGCGAGCTAAAATCTCGTCCTATCTATAGTATAAACCATATCCACCAAAGCTATTTTGCGCGGAAAGCAAAATATATTAGCGGGCTTGATCATGCAATAACATTACCAGCAAAACTTCATACCCCAGAGTTAGACTCGTGTACGCCTTGATTAGAAGGGGACGAGGTGCGTTCACACTCCAGGCACCAACGTCACACCCCATGACCGAGAGTTGGTGAAGGTGGAACTAAAACATAACTTGAAGTCCAACAGATTGCCGGCTCTAACCCAACCTTCTTCATCTGCCACGGCATCATCCAAAATTTAGTCCAGGCTTAAGCTACATATGTTCTCTGAGCAAATGACTAATCCTGGGACGATGTTCCATGTAGGCGTGATGTTTATTTTCAATACTGTCTCGAGACTATCCCATTGTATCCCATAACATCTAAACCAGTTGAGAACACCACTTCCGCCATATTCCTTTTCATTCTCCAATCGAGCTCTGTGTAGCTCTGAAACATGCACCAATGTTAACAATGAGACTCGTAAGTTTAACTGGCAGCGGAGATTAGTCGGGTACAAAACAGAAACTTCGTGTTGAAAAATCACAACATGGTCTGAAATCACCCCAGTAAGTAGTTCCCCTTAGTCGACCAGAGTACAAGGGAGATTCTCGTTCGCCCGGAAGTGCTGCCGTGACCAAGTCGATTAGGCATGGGCCGCACCCAGGTAGGTGTGTGACGTCACACCAATGAGGAGCCCGGGGGGGGGTGTCTACGAAGGGAAAGGGTATCCATGGGATAAAGATACCATTTCAGGTCGCTTTTTGGAAATTTTCTTTCGTGTGTATCAAAGATTATACATTGACAAAAAATCATTCTGCAGAATCAATGACATATTAATTTAATATAACTGTCATATATAATCGCTGTCTGCAATCCGTTCGGGACAGCTCTTAACCGAGGCTTACACCCTGGTTGCACATTTGAACCACATCAGGACTATTACAAATACAATCAAAATAATAACTTCAGTCGCTTTCAGAAGAATGTAGTGAAATTGAGCGCTGCTTTGTAACTCATGAGAGCGATTTTTTGAGGACATCAAACTAAAGCCAGGCATCACTTTATTGCCCAGTTTTTTTTCTTTTTATAAGGACACAGTTAATGATAAGTGAACGGTATGGTCCTATGCCAGTGATAATGGACAATTGCCAAATATTTGTAAGATTTATTCAATCTTGAGTAGTTTTTAGTATCCACCTCAGCCAAAAGGGTGACAGTAAACTGAATATTGTCCCGGAGTTGAGTGATGACAATTTCTTTTAAACCGTACAGATTCAAGTTTTCCCTTGTGTGACTTTTGTTCACAATTGTTCAGCAGTATTGCTCATATATGTCGTACACCGGGCTCCACGGCAGCGGCGGTTCGGTACGGACTTCGAGGCTGTGGCTAGCTACCCACGGCGGGCTCCAGAGGTCAAGTCATTAGGTCAAAGATAAGACCGAACAAAGGGTCAGACAGCAATCGACACGAGCTGGGACTGATTGGAAAGCGCGGGACATCGTGGCGTACCCAGGGCGCTGTCGTTGATCCGTTACAACGGTCGGCGGCGTGTCCTTGATAAAGCCGTGAGTGACATGTTCAGACCCTGTCCTATAGATTGGATCGTGCCACAGTCCGACGGGGAGACCACCGAGTGCAGAGCTCATCAAAGTCGGCCTCTGTATTCATGCGCTTGATTTTATTTCATGTCTCAAAAGAACGCCAAGACGAATGCCATACGTTTTACAAATACAAAAAATGTGTCAACATGGTTAATGCAAAATCGCCCAAGACAAAATTTAATATGGATGGATGGATGGTTGGTGGTGTGTATGATATTTTGTGACTATGTAGGAGGTAAACTGGTCGACGGAACTGATTATGTTTATTTTTTTATTTAGTTGGTCTTACCTGACGGCACCCTGGGGGGATCAAAGATGATTTACCGACAGCCTGACAGTGTCGTGTCCAGAGGCGGGAAGTGGGTCACACATCTCTGGGGTGGCGACATCATGGTGCTCCGGTAACCTTTAGGGAAGTGCGTCATCGTTTCTCGGTATTTAGTCCAAGTAGTTAGTCGCTGGCATGCTGAGCACTGTGCAACATATCTATAACTGTTTATGTCAACTTAAGCCTCATAGCTCTGCTATGTAGGTGTTCTTTTAGAGGATGATTGTACATGTTGGTAGGACAAAGCGCGTAGCCCAATGGAACCTAAAGTGGACCCGCCTATTTCGCAAGGGTGCCATTTGCACATTCGCAACCTCCTTTATTTGTGACAACGTTTTCCGGCTTGGCTCCTACACCATATTCCCGTAGAATACGTTCACAATGAAACGTGAGACGGCGACCGCTGAGGGGTCTCAAGGCGGATCGATGATGTCGGCTGATGAACGAGACCTCGGTTGTCAGCAGCCTGTTGGCCAGCGATGTTCCATCGTATTCCCACTCTCAATCCGACAGGGGGAGCCGTCGTAGCGCAGCCGGTGTATGTGGAACGGATGTTAGTCGAAGTCGAGTAGGAGTATCGGAGGTGTTAAGTGACAGGAGTTGGTGGCACGAACAAGTTGCAGGGGGTCGGGTATAGGGGTGCGGGGCATGAGTCGTGGTAGCCGGCGTATGGCGCATGAGGTGGGGGGTATGTGGTCGTGGAGTCGTACGAGGGAGGGGGTGTTGTGAGGCTGCACGTCCTCTGGTACCCAGACTGTTGTAGTCGGAAATTGGGCAGCAGGACAGGGAGCAGAAAAGCCATCAGTCAGGATTAGGACCCAGTTCCCCAGCCCCCACCCAGACACCCCTGCAAAATGACAGGGGTAGACGACGTTTGGTCTCCATGGGGATATGTGGGACAGAGAGACCAAGCTCTGGTATTGGAACTGTCCAGGGAGGGCTCAGCGGGAAGTGTCGGGACGGCACATGGGTGTGGATAGGTGGAGGAGTGGTGGAGGAGTGGTCGAGAAGGCAGGGCAGGTCGTAGGAAGAGCAGGAAAGGGCGGGGGGATGGGGGCGGTGAAGGGAATGGCGGATGGTAGAGGTTTAGAGAAGTTGGGAATGTCGCAGTTACTAACCGAAGATTGACGGACTCTCCAGGGATGGAGTGGGCGGGGCAAGCGGTTGTGTCACTCGGGGATCACAATGACACGGGTGAGAACACCAGGGGAAGTTTTGTCTCGTGCATTGCAGTGACATTAGGCACTATTCATAAACCATACTTAGGCTGAGCAAATCAATGCCAAGTGAACGAGCGATTATCTAGTTTAAGAAACAAAATTATTCATCCATGACGTGGATTTGCTTAATAGAAAGTGTTCAAATGATATTGAATATGATGTGTTGATCATGATCACAACCCCAACGAGCTGGCACAATTCGGGTTTGAGTGGAGAGTCGTTTTGCAGACGAGACAAAACCCACCACACATCTGTGACGTCAGCAGCTGAACCGTCACAGAACAGCACAAGCGGTATACGTGTTTTACAACAGTTATACTACCGTTAGTTGTAGCACTGTGTTTACAAGGCCCATTGCCAAGCTCTCGTACTGGCGGCCCATGAATACCGCCCGCTTGGGGGCGCCAAGTGTCCTCCTCACGAAGCCGTCGAGAGGGAAGACGGCCGACATTCTTTATATAACAAACCGCACTCGAGCGTCTTCTCGTCCAGCGCCGTTAATCTCGTCATAAATCACGTCCCACTCCACGCTTCCACTGCAGGTTCCCGGATGTGTGGCTCCTGAAGAGCATATCCCGCGCGGTTCTCGAAGCAGTTGAAGCGATACTTGATGGACGCTATGATACCTTTCGGCGATGTCATTAACATATCATTGTCCCCGCTTTACACCGACCCCCCCCCCCCCCGGCCCCCCGCTCCCGCTCAACCCTCTCCTATTCCAATCCCGGCTTCTGCTGATCTGAGCGGACGCTGATCTGAGGCGTCCGTCACATGACGCCACACCCTTGACAGGCGACAGAAATGCGCTGCTGTCGAGAAATTCAACTTAAAAACAATGAAGACCAACCTGTCCAGCACTAGTCTTTCCTGTCAACTTCAGGTTACAAAAAAGCATGCTTTTACAGGCTTTTACTTCTCCCACGCTAGTACTTCCTGTCTTGCAAGTTTTAATGAACCTTCACAAAGCTACACATTTTGTGTCATTGTGTCCCCGCCCCGAACCTCTCAAGCCAGGTTCACTAGACACCCAGCTATGTATTTCGTGCTGTCCATCTTAGCATCGACAAAGGCAACCAATATGTAGCTGTGTTCTACGTATTTTAACCTGAAAGAAAATAAAGGTAAATCGTCCATGTTGAATACGTTTCTTCTTAATTAGGGACATGCTGATCATCCTTTAAATGTAAACATATATAATAAATGGGACCGTTGGACTAATATTTTCCCAAATATAGGCCTAGTAACTCCACTGACGCGATATATGGCAAAATAATATGTTTCTAATAGTTCGGCGGCAAGCAATTAAACGCTACGAACTGATAATTTAGTACCCCAAACCATTAACGCACTGAAAGCTTACAATTTAACAATGTGCAACATGTTCATAACAAGAAATCAACGGGACGTTGACAACGGCATAAAATCTGACTATATCGTCTGGGGCGGCGAGAGGGGCGATAAACCAGTTTGTTTGTTTGGGTGTGTAGCAACAACGCCAAGCACTCAGACGTGTCACGTGACAGAAGGAGCTAAATAATATCAAAATATTACCATTTCTTCCGTCAGCGTCTATCGTTATATTGAAGACGGAGACGATTATGCCCATATCATCGCTGTATGCTCCGGTCTTCCCTCAATACCCCCCAGCAAGCCGCACCCCCTCCTCACTCACCACTCCCATGCCACTCAAGCCCTCCTCCTCCAGGCTTACCCCAACACCTTAGGCCTCTGACGTCACAGACGCGTCCCTGACCTTGGTGCTCTCTAGGTATAGTCTCCTTAGAGTCACCGCGAGACTTCAGCGGGAACAGAAAGCGTCCCTGGAGCACTGGTGTCTGACGGACACCTAAGTCACTGTCTATTAGTATTCATTATTGTGGGGTTGAGCAATATATCTCATTTAGACTACGTTATTCTTGTCCGTTCTTGTAGTTTAAATTACACGCAAGATACACGGCGTATTAGTCTTAATGTGTAGATATCCCGTGGACTGTCTGTAACCCAGATGTGTAGAAATCAATGTTTCACCAGAAAGATAAGTCAATGTATCGAAAAGATGGACATGTCATGAACGAAATAAGAATTGCAATATCATGTTTTTTAGCTGTTACAGTAGTACAATGTATCAGTATCAGCCGGAGACAAAACTCTCTCCGGTTGGACCTCTCAACGTCCAGACATCAGGTCGCGCCTCGCACCTCTACCGTTGTTCCTTGCTATGCCATAACATGTCTTTTGGTTGGTGTATCTGGAATGGAGCCAGAACTGGGATTACATCGATTTGCCAGAAAGACATACCGCACCACCTAATCTTGTCGCAGACGGCACATCCTCCAAAGGTCAACTTGTCGGGAGGCCAACTTGGGGAGAGGACACTAATCAATGGACGATCGAAGACGAAAGGATAGGATTGGTCTGGCGTTGCACCCAGCCAGCACAGATTGATCCGTTACAACGTCTGTCCCTGTGTCTTTGATGATCTGACGTACTGCAGCACTAATTGAGGAGATTATCCAGCAGGTAAAGGTACTTTAGATGTTGCAATATTTTGTAGGTCAACCTTTAAGTGTCTTGTCACCTGAAGCCACTTTTCTACAACCTAAATACAGAATGGCGTTCGCGCCACTTCCTTATAATAAGCGGGGAAGAGACCAATCAATTTATAAACAGATTAGAGATGTACATATGCTTTAAGGAATCTGGGATTCGCCGAATATCTCGCCGCTAATCCGTCCCTTGCCACGCAGTTGATTCCTACATATTAACGCCCCTGCTGGAACCACGTTAACTGCGTCACATAACCAGACGCTGTGACTCAGTGACCCTTCACACACCACGCCTAAGCTGATCACGTGGTGTAATTCTCCGCCATGTTAGTTGGACATTCATAGGTAAGAGTCGACATTTTGCAGCATGATAAGGACGCCGAGGCAACCATTCAGCAGACCCACGCTAATCTCGTACAAAACGTCCCGGATGTCGTGTTCCGCGCCTTGTGTCTGACGCACCGAAAGGTATTGTTAATAGGTCGTAGGTCGAGTCAGATTGCTCTGTTTGATTGTGTCACGACTGGCTGTCATCTGGTACTTTATTAATCATGAGTCCGTAAGCGAGACTTTGTGAGCAGATTTTAAATGGCGTCGTTCATTTCCTGCTTCGCCTGGCTTTGTGCGCCACTCGGATTGACAACAATGGACGACTACACATTATTTGTCATCCAGTTTTAACCTGGCCAGGCGGTGTATTTAGCCACCAAAGGTTAACGACATCAAAAGCTTTTCAAAAGGTCAACACATGAAAAGTGACTGTTAGGAAGTATCTATATTTGGTCAATTTTGGTATATTTGGTCAATTTTTTACAAAGTCTGCAGATTCATTTACTCCTTCTATATTCGTGCAGCTTTGAAATACGATGGACTTCACCATGTACTGTCCATCTGGTTGCCGCACTAACTACAGCAGGCAGTCGCCATCTTGTTATATTAATGCTCGTACACTCCGCTATAATTACATAAGACTCATTCTCCAACGTGTTACCAAATGTATATAATGTGTATATTGTTAGTTACCTTTTGCAATGGGATGGGGATTCAATTAGCTATTCAATATGGTTTCGTTTTATACCTACGACTTCCTCAACGACCAAAAGGACACCCTAATGGTCTAGTGCTATTATCAGCAGTATCAAGACAACCGTCTCTTGCCCCAGAGCCCAAGGTTGTGCTCCCACTGTGTGGATGTCTTTATGCATTCGTCTTCTAACGTTCAAAGCAAAATTGAGTTATCCCAGAACGGCGAGGTGCCGTTAGGCCTTGACTTTTCCCATTGACGCTGTATTACATTACATTTTCTTTCTTTCTCAAACTCAACAAAACTAATCCCAGCGGAATGCAGTGGCAGCCCCTATAATGATTGGAAGGCAGCTGTCGGCTGAACAGCCCATTACAGTATTCTCGGAATGGGTCAGGACATTTCAATGACGGCCTTATCAGAGACAGACAGGGGAGCGCCGTTTGAACGGGTCAATGAGAGGTCGCTGGGTACAACACGACGTCATTTGGTTGTAATGGACCGGGGACCCGATATCGGGCCGTGTTGTCATTGGCAACTTGGCCGTGGAAGAAGCATTTTTTTGTCCGTTTGTGGTCTGGCCGAGCTGTGATGAGGGAATGTTCCGCCAGATTCCTCCGCCCACCGCAAGGCCATCAACCGTCACATGGGTCGTGGAAACCCATCTGACCGGACTACTTGTCCAGTAATTGCCTGTTTGAGAGACTGACTCCTAACACTGGGCCATGATTTATTGGCGCTGGGTTGTTTGTGTTGACCGGGGATTTCCTGTTACGGAAGAGGACTAACCTCAATTTTCCGCTGAGAGTTCGGTGCATTAACACGTGCTCTGGTGCATTAACACGTGCCAAGACATTTTGAGCAATATTATACCCAATTATGTATTATGCGCTAATGCAAAGCATTATTTACTTCTGGAGTTACGTAGAGTACGTAATAGACTATGGCACCCATGTAGACATAATTCGGCCGAAAGCAACAGATGGTTCGATTATTTCACACTGAAGTAAGTAAATGATCGGCTGCCCATAACGTATCACATTTTCCGTTGTTTTCTGACAATCCTGACACTATATATACAACCTTATTTATTCACACGTCGATCACAAACCCGCACCGGATACGGCCTAGCAGATACGTCATTCACCAGGTGTAGATATTTAAGAACGTTTCCATTTATATCAGAGAGTTATCCACGTGAAAACAATATAAGTATGCATGACATTACAAATCTTCTTGACTTTCCAGCTTCTGCTCGGTGACACTAAAGAAAAGATAACGAAAGGGCAAAAACAAGCGATGTAGTTAAGATCCACTGGACGAGACCATTTCATGCGATTCAAGAACCGCTCACGATATGCACTACAGAGACCCAGCTTCCAGCTGGAGTGTGCCGTGATTCCACCAAGAAAATATCGTATAGAAATTGTATACAAAAAATTCTAAATGTGTCTATCGATTTTTCTTTGAAAATTCTAAACGTTTCCACATGAAATTGCCATAGTTCCCATAGAGTTTCCATGGAATTTCCAAAGAGTTTTCATTGAGTTTCCATAGGGTTTCCGTAGAGTATCCAAAGAAAGCGCACGTCGTGGCACTGCGTGTAGAGTTCAAGGTCGCCCTTGGTGGGTTCAAGATCCGTCTCTGCTAAACGGGCAGGGCCCGTTGGGTAGACCTTCACACCTCATGCTGCTAGTGTTATTGTCCAATCGATTGGCTCCATCAATGGTTTCACCTAGCAGCAGGCAACTGATGTAAAAGTGTAGGAGGCTTTCAATTTCCCTTAAATGTGAAGTTTGAATTTTCGATTAACACCTTAAATAGTGTCGTGCCGTCGGTATCACTTTATATATCGCCTCCGGAAGTATTCTTACAGGATATCTGTTAGAATTTCTCAATCCACTCGTTTGATTGACACGGAAATGTACGTATGGTAAATTCACAGCTCGTTGTTATGCATGCAGTCGATAGTAAGGCTGGTATGGAAGCTCTATTGAGACCCTATAGAAACCCTATGGAAACTGTACGGAAATTCTATGGAAACTCAAGATTCAAGATTCAATAGCGTTTATTCAATCAAAATAATAATTCGATCATGAATTAATACATTCTTACAACTAATCAGGTTAGGAAACTTATGCTAACAAATATTGTCGCTGTCGTTTGAGCCACCCACAAAATTCATTACTACTTAAGTAAAAAACGTATATGCGTCAATCAATATACAATATAATGATCAGAATTATTATAGCAAGACAGCTCTACAACCCTTACTCCCTCCTTTGTACGTATGCAGAAGCGGCAGTTGGAGCGCAAACGCGCATACATACACGTTTCTATATAAACTCTATGGAAACTCTATGAAAACTACATGAAAATTCTATGACAACTCTATAGGGAACCGTGTAGAATTCCGATAGAAAAATCGTCAGAAACCTTTAGAATTGTTTTTATGCAAATTCTAATTCTATAAAGATATTTTCCGACGGGGTGTAATCATGTCTGACGAAATTAATGCCATGATAAGCGTAATAAATCCAGGAAGAGAGAATTACCTTCATGTATCCTTTCACATAAAAATTATATCTACTAACCTACAAACGTACCTAGTCATAACCGGCTGCGAGACGAAAAATAGCCATGTAGAAATATTATCCTTATGTACGTTCTGTAGAAACCAATTGCTCTACAGAATCGATGTATTGATCTGAAGATCTGTTCTTTTAAGAACAATGGTTGATGCAAATGTGTTTTTTTCTCTTCGAAAATAATCATGCTAACGAATTCTAAGATTTGATTGACATCTATTCTGTTGATTTCAATAATTAACATCTGTTAATGACATGTTTTCACGCCTCATATATTGAACTTGGTCACTTGACATGGCTTGACAATCTTGCCCCAGGAAGTTGCTCCGAACGGCTCCGTTTTTATTGATATGTGACATTAAAGGAATGGCGTCGAATAACAATATCAAGTTCATCATCACGTTTAACTGGAGTAAATGAATAACGGAAATACAAGAAATGCCAGCGAATGCGTCCCGGATTAGCTTTTGCAGGAGAATGTGTGGCTGATTATCTATCATGCAAAAGGACATGATGCATAATTGTAATAAAAGCAAACACCTTGCAGAATATTCTGCAGTCATATATATTAGCATTGACACTGCGCTAAATGGAATGAAGGTAGTTGCGTTATACGCTTTTTGCTGGGGCATACATTGCGAATCTACCAGGTCCCGTTATCATATACGCTATTCATAATTTAGTTGCTTTCCTGGAACATTCATCAGTTTCAGTATTCCCTTCACATTGTTTCAGGATAAGGTATGTATCATCAGTATATGTCTATTTCTATGACAACGCTGCCCGTCGAACAGTCTACAGAGAGGTGTTTTAACCCCCCCCCCCCCACCCTCCTCCAAGCCCCGGCGCGCTTGCCTAGTGGCCTCCAACGGGTGGCGACCTTGACTTGTCGACGTCACTCAAATGATTAAAACGTGCCACCTGGTGGTGATGCATTGAAATTGCGAGAATGCATATTTCTGGCTTGGTGCAGAAAAACGGCGAGCTCAAATCTAGTCCTATCTATAGTATAAATCATATCCACCCAAGCTATTTTGCGCGGAAAGCAAAATATATTAGCGGGCTTGATCATGCAATAACATTACCAGCAAATCTTCATACCCCAGAGTTAGACTCGTGTACGCCTTGATTAGAAGGGGACGAGGTGCGTTCACACTCCAGGCACCAACGTCACACCCCATGACCGAGAGTTGGTGAAGGTGGAACTAAAACATAACTTGAAGTCCAACAGATTGCCGGCTCTAACCCAATCTTCTTCATCTGCCACGGCATCATCCAAAATTTAGTCCAGGCTTAAGCTACATATGTTCTCTGAGCAAATGACTAATCCTGGGACGATGTTCTATGTAGGCGTCGTGTTCATTTTCAATACTGTCTCGAGACATCATAGTATCCCATAACATCTGCACCAGTTGAGAACACCACTTCCGCCATATTCTTTTTCATTCTCCAATCGAGCTCTGTGTAGCTCTGAACATGCACCAATGTTAACAATGAGACCCGTAAGTTTAACTGGCAGCGGAGATTAGTCGGGTACAAAACAGAAACTTCGTGTTGAAAAATCACAACATGGTCTGAAATCACCCCAGTAAGTAGTTCCCCTTAGTCGACGAGAGTACAAGGGAGATTCTCGTTTGCCCGGAAGTGCTGCCGTGACCAAGGCGATTAGGCATGGGCCGCACCCAGGTAGGTGTGTGACGTCACACCAATGTGGAGCCCGGTGGGGGTGTCTACGAAGGGAAACGGTATTCATGGGATAACGATACCATTTCAGGTCGCTTTTTTGAAATTTTCTTTCGTGCGTATCAAAGATTATACATTGAAAAAAAATCGTTCTGTAGAATCAATGACATATTAATTTAATATAACTGTCATATATAATCGCTGTCTGCAATCCGGGACAGCTCTTAACCGAGGCTTACGCCCTGGTTGCACATTTGAAACACATCAGGACTATTACAAATAAAATCAAAATAATAACTTCAATCGCTTTCAGAAGAATATAGTGAAATTGAGCGCTGCTTAGTAACTCATGATCAAGCGATTTTGAGGACATCAAACTAAAGCCAGGCATCACTTTATTGCACAGTTATTTTTTTCTTTTCTTTTTTCTTTTTTTATAAGTGCACAGTTAATGATAAGTAAACGGTATGGTCTTATATCATTGATAATGGACAATTGCCAAATATTTGTAACATTTATTCAATCTTGAGTAGTTTTTAGTATCCACCTCAGCCAAAAGGGTGACAGTAAACTGAATATTGTCCCGGAGTTGAGTGATGACAATTTCTTTTAAACTTTACAGATTCAAGCTTCCCCACGTGTCACTTTTGTTCACAATTGGTCAGCAGTGTTGCTCATATATGTCGTACACCGGGCTCCACGGCAGCGGCGGTTCGGTACGGACTTCGAGGCTGTGGCTAGCTACCCACGGTGGGCTCCAGATGTCAAAGATAAGACCGAACAAAGGGTCAGACAGGAATCGACACGAGGTGGGACTGATTGGAAAGCGAGGCACATCGTGGCGTACCCAGGGCGCTGTCGTTGATCCGTTACAACGGTCGGCGGCGTGTCCTTGATAAAGCCGTGAGTGACATGTTCAGACTCTGTCCTATAGATTGGATCGTGCCACAGCCCGACGGGGAGACCACCGAGTGCAGAGCTCATCAAAGTCGGCCTCTGTATTCATGCGCTTGGTTTTATTTCATGTCTCAAAAGAACGCCAAGACGAATGCCATACGTTTTACAAATACAAAAAATGTGTCAACATGGTTAATGCAAAATAGCCCAAGACAAAATTTAATATAGATGGATGGTTGGTGGGGTGTATGATATTTTGTGACCATGTAGGAGGTGAACTGGTCGACGAAACTGATTATGTTTATTAAATGAAACCATACGGCTCTAATGTGAGAAACTCACGATCATTACCCAAATTGTACTTGCCATATGATTACTGACATGATTAAGTCAGTACAGTGTACCAGACGTTTTGGTTGGAATTAGATAAATAGTAATCATATTATTCTATGGAGTAGATCACCATGTCGGAAATCTGTGGATTGCGAGTTTATTCCTGTGTATATTATGTCTTCTCTTGATGGCAGCTGGCAGTGCGAGGGATGTGGCGTGCATGTATCAGAGACTCACTAACGAGATAAGTAACTTACGGACACAATGCTTATCAATCCGCATGATCAGTATCTGTTACTATGAGGTAAGTGACGTCAGATTATCGAAACCAGTTGAGCGAAGGCGCCGGTATATTGCGTACCTCGGTTGTTGGAATATGAGGCCACCCTCCCCCTACTTCCCTTTGTAGAGTAATATATATATTTATGTATTATGCGCTAATTCAAAGTATTATTTTCTTAGGTAGAGTAAGCAATAGACTAGGGAACCCCATTTATACATAATCCGGCCGAAAACAACGGATGACTTGATTATTTCATACTGAAGATTATTGGTAGCCCATAGCGTGTCACGTTTGCCGTTGTTTAAACCAAAGATAGTCCTGGACTTTTTTAATAGAAGTACAGATAGTTGCGTGATATGCTGTATGGCATACATTGCGAATCTACAACTATTGCCATTGGATATGGTCAGGATATGGTGTGTGTAGCCAATATATGTATGTGCCCATGACAACGAGACCCTTCAGACAGTCTCCGGGGAGCTGTTTCTAACACCCCTCCCCCCCACCCCCCCGAAGCCCTTTGCGAATGTCTGGCGGCCTTCAACAGGTGGCGGCCTTGACTGATCGACGTCACTTAAATAATTGAAAAGTGCCACCTGGCGGTGATGGATGGAAAGCCGGAGAATGCAGTTTCTGGGTCTAGGTAGAACAAAATATCTTCAATGGATTCAGTTCCCCTGCCCCCACCCAGACACCCCTGCAAAATGACAGGGGTAGACGACGTTTGGTCTCCATGGGGATATGTGGGACAGAGAGACCAAGCTCTGGTATTGGAACTGTCCAGGGAGGGCTCAGCGGGAAGTGTCTGGAACGCACATGGGTGTGGATGGGTGGAGGGGTGGTCGAGAAGGCAGGGCAGGTGGTAGGAAGAGCAGGGAAGGGCGGGGGGCTGGGAGCGGATGGTAGAGGGGTAGAGGAGGTGGGAGTGCCGCAGTTACTGACCAAGGACTGACGGACTCTCCAGTAATGAAGTGGGCGGGGCAAGCGGTTGTGTCACTCGGGGATCACAATGACACGGGTGAGAACACCAGGGGAAGCTAGTTTAAGAAACAAAAGTATTCACCCATGACGTGGATTTGCTTAATGGAAAGTGTTCAAATGATATTGAATATGATGTGTTGATCATGATCACAACCACAACGAGCTGCCACAATTCGGGTTTGAGTGGAGAGTCGTTTTGCAGACGAGACAAACCCACCCCTCAGCTGACGTCAGCAGTTGAACCGTCACAGAACAACACAAGCGGCATACGCGTTTTACAACAGATAAACTACCGTTAATGGCAGCACTGTGTTTATAAGGCCCATTGCCAAGCTCTCGTGCTGGCGGCCCATGAATACCGCCCGCTTGGGGGCGCCAAGTGTCCTCTTCACGAAGCCGTCGAGAGGCAAGACGGCCGACATTCTTTATATAACAAACCGCACTCGAGCGTCTTCTCGCCCAGCGCCGTTAATCTCGTCATAAATCACGTCCCACTCCACGCTTCCGCTGCAGGTTCCCGGATGTGTGGCTCCTGAATAGCATATCCCGCGCGGTTCTTGAAGCCGCTGAAGCGATACTTGATGGACGCTATGATACCTTTCGGCAACGTCACGTAACGTCACACCCTTGACAGGCGACAGAAAATGTGCGCTGCTGTCGAGAGATTCGGTGCAACTTCAACTTAAAAACAATGAAGACCAGCCTGTCGAGCACTAGTATTTCCTGTCGTCAACTTCAGGTTCCAAAAAGGAATAAAGACGTGTTTCTCCAGGCTTTTACTTCTCCCACATTACTACTTCCTGTCATCAAGATGACTTGCAAGTTTTAATGAGCCTTCACAAAGCTTCACACTTTGAGTCATTGTGTCCCCGCCCCGAACTCGTGTGTCAAATATTTTATGCTCTCAAGCCAGGTGCACTAGATACCCGGCTTTGTATTTCGTATTGTCCATCTTAGCATCGACAAAGGCAACCAATATGTAGCTGCTTTGTACGTATTTTAACCTAAAAGAAAATAAAGATAAATCGTCCATCTTGAATATGTTCCTTCTTAATTAGGGATATGCTGATCACCCTTCAAATATTTCTGAAAGCTTACAATTTTAACAATGTGCAACATGTTCATAACAAGAAATCAACGGGACGTTGACAACGGCATAAAATCTGGCTATCATGTCTAGGGCGGCGAGCGGGGCGATAAATCAGTTTGTTTGTTTGGGTGTGTAGCAACAACGCCAAGCACTCAGACGTGTCACGTGACAGAAGGAGCTAATATCAAAATATTACCTTTTCTTCCGTCAGCGTCTATCGTTGTATTGAAGACGGAGACGATTATGCCCATATCATCGCTGTATGCACCCGTCTTCCCTCACTACCCCCCAGCAAGCCGCACCCCCTCCCCACACACCATTCCATGCCACTCCAGCCCTCCTCCTCCAAGCTTAACCCCCACACCTTTGACCCCTGACGTCACAGACACGTCCCTGACCTTGTCGCTCTCTAGGTATAATCTCCTTAGACTCACCACGAGACTTCAGCGGGAACAGAAAGCGTCCATGGAGCTGTCACTGTCACTGTCTATTAGTATTCATTATTGTGGGGTTGAGCAATATATCTCCTATCTCATTTAGCCATGTTATTCTTGTCCGTTCTTGTAGTTTAAATTACATTCAAGACACACTGCGTATTAATCTTCATGCTTAGATATCCCTTGGACTGTCTGTAACCCAGATACATGTGTAGAAATCAGTTATCAATTCGACATGATTATCAAGTGTTGTACCAGGAGGATAAGTCAATGTATCGAATGGACATGCCATTAACGAAATAAGAATTGCAATGTCATGTTTTTTAGCTGTAGTACAATGTATCCGTATGAGCTGGAGACAAAACTCTCTCTGGTTGGACCTCTCAACGTCCAGACATCAAGCCGCGTCTCGCACCTCTACCGTTGTTCCTTCCTATGCCATAACATGTTTGTTAGCTGGTGTATCTGGAATGGAGCCAGAACTGGGATTACATCGATTTGCCAGAAAGACATACCGCACCACCTAGTCTTGTCGCAGATGGCACTTCCTCCAAAGGTCGGGAGGCGAACTTGGGGAGAGGACACTAATCAATGGAAGATCGAAGACGAAGGGATAGGATTGGTCTGGCGATGCACCCAGCGAACTCTCATTGATCCGTTAAAACGCCTGTCTGTGTGTCTCTGATGAGGTCACGACTGGCGTGACCTGACCTACTGCAGCAGTAATTGAAGAGACTGTCAAGCAGCTAACCGAACTTTAGATATTTCAATACTTTGAAGCCCAAACACTCAATGGTTTCGCACGCAGAACGTTTTTGCAACCAAAATTCAGAATAAATGTTTTGTAATAAGCCTTGCGCGGCGAAGAGACCGATTATTATGAACAGAATCATTGAGATGTAAAGATGTATCAAGGGATCTGGGATTTGTCGAATACATCAACTCTAATCCGTCCCTGGCCACGCAGTTTATTCTTACATGTTAACGCCCTTTCTGGAACATCGTCAACTGCGTCACATAACCAGACGCTGTGACTCAGTGACCCTTCACACACCACGCCTAAGCTGATCACGTGATATAATTCCCCGCCATGTCAGGTGGCCATTAATAATGAAGACATCATTTTGTCGCTCGAAAAAGATGCCGAGGCAACCATTCAGCAGACCCACGCTATGCTGGTACAAAACCTCCCGGATGTCGTGTTCCGCGTCTTGATTAACGCACTGAAAGGTATTGTTAATAGGTCGTAGGTCGAGTCAGATTTCTCTGTTTGATTGTGTCACGACTGGCTGTCATCTGGTACTTCATTAATCATATGTCTGGGGGTGAAACTTTCCGAGCAGTTTTTAAATGGCGTGATGCATTTCCTGCTTCGTCTGGCTTTGTGCGCCACTGGGATTGACAACAATGGACCATTACGATTAGCGTTTGAAAAGGTCAACACCTAAAAAGTGACTGTCAAGAAGTATCTTTATTCTGGTCAATTTTTGCTATATTTGGTCAATTTTTTTAAAAATTCTGCAGAATCATTTACTCATTCTAAATACGGTGGACTTCACCAACAGGTGCCATCTACTGTCCCTCTGGTTGCCGCACTAACTACAGCAGACGGTCGCCATCTTGTTATATTAATGCTCGTACACTCCGCTATAACTACCTAAGACTCATTCTCCAACGTGTTGCCAAATAAAACGGCGGCCGTATGGACTTTCCAGACAACGATGTATTTTCCATCCTCATAAAATACTTGATACGAGACATGTATATTGTTAGTCACCTTTTTGCAAGGAATGGGGATTCAATTAGCTATCCATATGGTTTCGGTCTATGCCTACGACTTTCTCAACGACCGAGAGGACACCCTAATGGTCTAGTGCTATTATCAGCATTATCAAGACAGCCGTCCAAACCGTCTCTCGCCCCAGAGCCAGGGGTTTAGATCCCATTGTGTGGATGTCTTCATCCGTTAAGATCTTACGTCTTCTAACGTTCAAACCAAAATTGAGAGTTATCCCCGGGGGCGAGGCGTCGTTAAGCCTCGACTCTTCCCATTGACGCTGTATTACATTACATTTTCTTTCTTTCTTTCTCTAACTCAACAAAGCTAATCCCCGCGGAATGCAATAGCATCGCGCCTGCAATGATGGGAAGGCAGCTCTCGGCTGAACAGCCCATGACAGTATTCTCGGAATGGGACAAGACATTTCAATCACTGCCTTATCAGAGACAGACAGAGGAGCGCTTTTTGAACGGATCAATGAAAGGACGCTGGGTGCAACACGACGTCATTTGGTTGTAGTTGACCGGGGACCCGATATCGGGCCGTGTTGTCATTGGCAACTTGGCCGTGGAAGAAGCATTTGTCCGTTTGTGGTCTGGCCGAGCTGTGATGAGGGAATGTTCCGCCAGATTCCTCCGCCAGCCTTAAGGCCATCAACTGTCACGTGGGTCGCGGAACCCATCTGACCGGACTACTTGTCCAGTAATTGCCTGTTAGAGAGACTGACTCCTAACACTGGGCCATGATTTATTGGCGCTGGGTTGTTTGTGTTGACCGGACATTTCCTGTTGTGCTTCATTCTGTCACGCCCAATGACGGAATGGAACCGTGTAGACGTAAGGGTAAAGTGGGCTAATAAACGGCAGGGAACGGAAGAGGACTAACCCCAATTTTTCGCTGACAGTTTGGCAGAGCTCTGGTTCATTAACACGTGCCAAGACATTTTGAGCAATATTATATGCAATTATGTATTATGCGCTAATGCAAAGCATTATTTACTTCTTGAGTTACGTAGAGAACGCAATAGACTATGGCACCCCATGTAGACATAATCCGGCCGAAAGCAACAGATGGTTCGATTATTTCACACTGAAGTAAGTAAATGATCGGCAGCCCATAACGTATCACATTTTCCATTATTTTCTGACAATCCTAACACTATATATACAACCTTCATGATTAAATAATAGGTTTATTGCATCTAAAAAAAAACATGTACATTACATCTTCATGTGCAAACTGAGCAGAAGCGGTGCTTATATGCTCGTGCAAAAGGAACAAAAAGAGCAAAAAGAATACCCCCCCCCCCCCCCAACCAAAAAAAAGGTAAACAGATCTGTTCATACTACTTATTTATTCACACGTCGATCACAAACCCGCACCGGATACGGCCTGGCAGATACGTCATTCACCAGGTAGATATTTAAGAATGTTTCCATTTATATCAGAGAGTTATCCACGTGAAAACAATATAAGTATGCATGACATTACAAATCTTCTTGACTTTTCAGCTTCTGCTCGGTGACACTAAAGAAAAGATATAGAAAGGGCAAAAACAAACGATGTAGTTAAGATCCACTGGACGAGACCATTTCATGCGATTCAAGAACCGCTCACGATATGCACTACAGAGACCCAGCTTCCGGCTGGAGTGTGCCGTGATTCCACCAAGAAAATATCGTATAGAAATTGTATACAACAAATTCTAAATGTGTCTATCGATTTTTCTTTGAAAATTCTAAACGTTTCCACATGAAGTTGCCATAGTTCCCATAGAGTTTCCATGGAATTTCCAAAGAGTTTCCATTGAGTTTCCATAGGGTTTCCGTAGAGTATCCAAAGAAAGCGCACGTCGCGGCACTGCGTGCAGAGTTCAAGGTCGCCCTGGGTGGGTTCAAGATCCGTCTCTGCTAAACGGGCAGGGCCCGTTGGGTAGACCTTCACACCTCATGCTGCTAGTGTTATTGTCCAATCGATTGGCTCCATCAATGGTCTCACCTAGCAGCAGGCAACTGATGTAAAAGTGTAGGAGGCTTTCAATTTCCCTTAAATGTGAAGTTTGAATTTTCGAATAACACCTTAAATAGTGTCGTGCCGTCGGTATCACTTTATATATCGCCTCCGGAAGTATTCTTACAGGATATCTGTTAGAATTTCTCAATCCACTCGTTTGATTGACACGGAAATGTACGTGTGGTAAATTCACAGCTCGTTGTTATACATGCAGTCGATAGTAAGGCTGGTATGGAAGCTCTATTGAGACCCTATAGAAGCCCTATGGAAACTGTACGGAAATTCTATGGAAACTGTACGGAAATTCTATGGAAACTCAAGATTCAAGATTCAATAGCGTTTATTCAATCAAAATAATAATTCGATCATGAATTAATACATTCTTACAACTGATCAGGTTAGGAAACTTATGCTAACAAATATTGTCGCTGTCGTTTGAGCCACCCACAAAATTCATCACTACTTAAGTAAAAAAACGTATATGCGTCAATCAATATACAATATAATGATCAGAATTATTATAGCAAGACAGCTCTACAACCCTTACCCCCTCCTTTGTACGTATGCAGAAGCGGCAGTTGGAGCGCAAACGCACATACATACACGTTTCTATATAAACTCTATGGAAACTCTATGAAAACTACATGAAAATTCTATGACAACTCTATAGGGAAACGTGTAGAATTCCGATAGAAAAATCGTCAGAAACCTTTAGAATTGTTTTTATGCAAATTCTAATTCTATAAAGATATTTTCCGACGGGGTGTAATGATGTCTGACGAAATTAATGCCATGATAAGCGTAATAAATCCAGGAAGAGATAATTACCTTCATGTATCCTTACACATAAAAATTATATCTACTAACCTACAAACGTACCTAGTCATAACCGGCTGCGAGACGAAAAATAGCCATGTAGAATTATTATCCTTATGTACGTTCTGTAGAAACCAATTGCTCTACAGAATCGATGTATTGATCTGAAGATCTGTTCTTTTAAGAACAATGGTTGATGCAAATGTGTTTTTTTCTCTTTGAAAATAATCATGCTAGCGAATCCTAAGATTTGATTGACATCTATTCTGTTGATTTCAATAATTAACATCTGTTAATGACATGTTTTTACGCCTCATATATTGAACTTGGTCACTTGACATGGCTTGACAATCTTGCCCCAGGAAGTGGCTCCGAACGGCTCCGTTTTTATTGATATGTGACATCAAAGGAATGGCGTCGAATAACAATATCAAGTTCATCATCAAGTTCAACTGGAGCAAATGAATAACGGAAATACCAGAAATGCCAGCGAATGTGTCCGGATTAGTTTAGCAGAAGAATGTGCGGGTGATTATGTATCATGCAGAAGGACATGATGCATAATTGTAATAAAAGCAAACACCTTGCAGAATATTCTGCAGTCGTATATATTAGCATTGACACTGCGCTGAATGGAACGAAGGTAGTTGCGTTATACGCGTTTTGCTGGGGCATACATTGCGAATCTACCCGGTCCCGTTATCATATACGCTATTCATAATTTAGTTGCTTTCCTGGAACATTCATCAGTTTCAATATTCCCTTCACATTGTGTCAGGATAAGGTATGTATCATCAGTATATGTCTATTTCTATGACAACGCTGCCCGTCGAACAGTCTACAGAGAGGTGTTTTAACCCCCCCCCACCCTCCTCCAAGCCCCGGCGCGCTTGCCTAGTGGCCTCCAACGGGTGGCGACCTTGACTTGTCGACGTCACTCAAATAATTAAAACGTGCCACCTGGCGGTGATGCATTGAAATTGCGAGAATGCATATTTCTGGCTTGGTGCAGAAAAACGGCGAGCTAAAATCTCGTCCTATCTATAGTATAAACCATATCCACCAAAGCTATTTTGCGCGGAAAGCAAAATATATTAGCGGGCTTGATCATGCAATAACATTACCAGCAAATCTTCATACCCCAGAGTTAGACTCGTGTACGCCTTGATTAGAAGGGGACGAGGTGCGTTCACACTCCAGGCACCAACGTCAAATCCCATGACCGAGAGTTGGTGAAGGTGGAACTAAAACATAACTTGAAGTCCAACAGATTGCCAGCTCTAACCCAACCTTTTTCATCTGCCACGGCATCATCCAAAATTTAGTTCAGGCTTCAGCTACACATGTTCTCTGAGCAAATGACTAATCCTGGGACATTTTTCTATGTAGGCGTGGTGTTTATTTTCAATACTGTCTCGAGACATCATAGTATTCCATAACATCTGCACCAGTTGAGAACACCACTTCCGCCATATTCTTTTTCATTCTCCAATCGAGCTCTGTGTAGCTCTGAAACATGCACCAATGTTAACAATGAGACTCGTAAGTTTAACTGGCAGCGGAGATTAGTCGGGTACAAAACAGAAACTTCGTGTTGAAAAATGACAACATGGTCTGAAATCACCCCAGTAAGTAGTTCCCCTTAGTCGACCAGAGTACAAGGGAGATTCTCGGTCGCCCGGAAGTGCAGCCGTGACCAAGACGATTAGGCATGGGCCGCACCCAGGTAGGTGTGTGACGTCACACCAATGAGGAGCCCGGTGGGGGTGTCTACGAAGTGAAAGGGTATCCATGGGATAAAGATACCATTTCAGGTCGCTTTTTTGAAATTTTCTTTCGTGTGTATCAAAGATTATACATTGAAAAAAAATTATTCTGTAGAATCAATGACATATTAATTTAATATAACTGTCATATATAATCGCTGTCTGCAATCCGTTCGGGACAGCTCTTAACCGAGGCTTACACCCTGGCTGCACATTTGAACCACATCAGGACTATTTCAAATAAAATCAAAATAATAACTTCAGTCGCTTTCAGAAGAATGTAGTGAAATTGAGCGCTGCTTTGTAACTCATGAGAGCGATTTTTTGAGGACATCAAACTAAAGCCAGGCATCACTTTATTGCCCAGTTTTTTTTTCTTTTTATAAGGACACAGTTAATGATAAGTAAACGGTATGGTCCTATGCCAGTGATAATGGACAATTGCCAAATATTTGTAAGATTTATTCAATCTTGAGTAGTTTTTAGTATCCACCTCAGCCAAAAGGGTGACAGTAAACTGAATATTGTCCCGGAGTTGAGTGATTTCTTTTAAACCTTACAGATTCAAGTTTCCCCTTGTGTCACTTTTGTTCACCATTGTTAAGCAGTGTTGCTCATATATGTCGTACACCGGGCTCCACGGCAGCGGCGGTTCGGTAAGGACTTCGAGGCTGTGGCTAGCTACCCACGGTGGGCTCCAGAGGTCAAAGATAAGACCAAACAAAGGGTCAGACAGGAATCGACACGAGGTGGGACTGATTGGAAAGCGAGGCACATCGTGGCGTACCCATGGCGCTGTCGTTGATCCGTTACAATGGTCGGCTGCCTGTCCTTGATAAAGCCGTGAGCGACATGTTCAGACCCTGTCCTATAGATTAGATCATGCCACAGCCCGACGGGGAGACCACCGAGTGCAGAGCTCATCAAAGTCGGCCCTTGCATTCGTGCGCTTGGTTTTATTTCATGTCTCAAAAGAACGCCAAGACGAATGCCATACGTTTTACGAATACAAAAATGATAATATTCATAATATGAATGGATGGATGGTTGGTGGTGTGTATGATATTTTGTGACTATGTAGGAGGTAAACTGGTCGACGGAACTGATTATGTTTATTTTTTTATTTATTTGGTCTTACCTGACGGCACCCTGGGGGGATCAAAGATGATTTACCGACAGCCTGACAGTGTCGTGTCCAGAGGCGGGAAGTGGGTCACACATCTCTGGGGTGGCGACATCATGGTGCTCCGGTAACCTTTAGGGAAGTGCGTCATCGTTTCACGGTATTTAGTCCAAGTAGTTAGTCGCTGGCATGCTGAGCACAGTGCAACCTATCTATAACTGTTTATGTCAACTTAAGCCTCAAAGCTCTGCTACGTAGGTGTTCTTTTAGAGGATGATTGTACATGTTAGTAGGACAAAGCGCGTAGCCCAATGGAACCTAAAGTGGACCCGCCTATTTCGCAAGGGTGCCATTTGCACATTCGCAACCTCCTTTATTTGTGACAACGTTGTCCGGCTTGGCTCCTACACCATATTCCCGTAGAATACGTTCACAATGAAACGTGAGACGGCGACCGCTGAGGGGTCTCAAGGCGGATCGATGATGTCGGCTGATGAACGAGACCTCGGTTGTCAGCAGCCTGTTGGCCAGCGATGTTCCATCGTATTCCCACTCTCAATCCGACAGGGGAAGCCGTCGTAGCGCAGCCGGTGTATGTGGAACGGATGTTAGTCGAAGTCGAGTAGGAGTATCGGAGGTGTTAAGTGACAGGAGTTGGTGGCACGAACAAGTTGCAGGGGGTCGGGTATAGGGATGCGGGGCATGAGTCGTGGTAGCCGGCGTATGGCGCATGAGGTGGGGGGTATGTGGTCGTGGAGTCGTACGAGGGAGGGGGTGTTGTGAGGCTGCACGTCCTCTGGTACCCAGACTGTTGTAGTCGGAAATTGGGCAGCAGGACAGGGAGCAGAAAAGCCATCAGTCAGGATTAGGACCCAGTTTCCCAGCTCCCACCCAGACACCCCTGCAAAATGACAGGGGTAGACGACGTTTGGTCTCCATGGGGATATGTGGGACAGAGAGACCAAGCTCTGGTATTGGAACTGTCCAGGGAGGGCTCAGCGGGAAGTGTCGGGACGGCACATGGGTGTGGATAGGTGGAGGAGTGGTGGAGGAGTGGTCGAGAAGGCAGGGCAGGTCGTAGGAAGAGCAGGAAAGGGCGGGGGGATGGGGGCGGTGAAGGGAATGGCGGATGGTAGAGGTTTAGAGAAGTTGGGAGTGTCGCAGTTACTAACCAAGGACTGACGGACTCCCCAGGGATGGAGTGGGCGGGGCAAGGGTTGGTGTCACTCGGGGATCACAATGACACGGGTGAGAACACCAGGGGAAGCTTTGTCTCGTGCATTGCAGTGACATTAGGCACTATTCATAAACCATACTTAGGCTGAGCAAATCAATGCCAAGTGAACGAGCGATTATCTAGTTTAAGAAACAAAATTATTCATCCATGACGTGGATTTGCTTAATAGAAAGTGTTCAAATGATATTGAATATTATGTGTTGATCATGATCACAACCACAACGAGCTGGCACAATTCGGGTTTGAGTGGAGAGTCGTTTTGCAGACGAGACAAAACCCACCACACATCTGTGACGTCAGCAGCTGAACCGTCACAGAACAACACAAGCGGTATACGTTGTTTACAACAGTTATACTACCGTTAGTGGTAGCACTGTGTTTACAAGGCCCATTGCCAAGCTCTAGTGCTGGCGCCCCATTATTACTGCCCGCTTGGGGGCGCCAAGTGTCCTCTTCATGAGGCCGCCGAGACGGAAGACGGCCGACATTCATTATATAACAAACCGCACTCGAGCGTCTTCTCGCCCAGCGCCGTTAATCTCTTCATAAATCACGTCCCACTCCACGCTTCCACTGCAGGTTCCCGGATGTGTGGCTCCTGAAGAGCATACCCCGCGCGGTTCTTGAAGCAGTTGAAGCGATCCTTGATGGACGCTATGATACCTTTCGGCGAGGTCATTAACATATCATTGTCCCCGCTTTACACAGACCCCCCCCCCCCACCCCCCGCTCCCGCTCAACCCTCTCCTATTCCAATCCCGGCTTCTGCTGATCTGAACTGACGGAGAGGCGTCCGTCACGTGACGTCACACCCTTGACAGGCGACAGAAATGCGCTGCTGTCGAGAAATTCAACTTAAAAACAATGAAGACCAACCTGTCCAGCACTAGTATTTCCTGTCAACTTCAGGTTACAAAAAAGCATGCTTTTCCAGGCTTTTACTTCTCCCACGCTAGTACTTCCTGTCTTGCAAGTTTTAATGAATCTTCACAAAGCTACACATTTTGTGTCATTGTGTCCCCGCCCCGAACCTCTCAAGCCAGGTTCACTAGACACCCAGCTATGTATTTCGTGCTGTCCATCTTAGCATCGACAAAGGCAACCAATATGTAGCTGTGTTGTACGTATTTTAACCTGAAAGAAAATAAAGGTAAATCGTCCATCTTGAATATGTTCCTTCTTAATTAGGGACATGCTGAGCATCCTTCAAATGTAAACATATATAATAAATGGGACCGTTGGACTAATATTTTCCCAAATATAGGCCTAGTAACTCCACTGACGCGACATATGGCAAAATAATATGTTTCTAATAGTTCGGCGGCAAGCAATTAAACGCTATGAACTGACAATTTAGTACCCCAAACCATTAACGCACTGAAAGCTTACAATTTAACAATGTGCAACATGTTCATAACAAGAAATCAACGGGACGTTGACAACGGCATAAAATCTGACTATATTGTCTGGGGCGGCGAGAGGGGCGATAAATCAGTTTGTTTGTTTGGGTGTGTAGCAACAACGCCAAGCACTCAGACGTGTCACGTGACAGAAGGAGCTAATATCAAAATATTACCTTTTCTTCCGTCAGCGTCTATCGTTATACTGAAGACGGAGACGATTATGCCCATATCATCGTTGTATGCTCCGGTCTTCCCTCAATACCCCCCAGCAAGCCGCACCCCCTCCTCACTCACCACTCCCATGCCACTCAAGCCCTCCTCCTCCAGGCTTACCCCAACACCTCAGACCTCTGACGTCACAGACGCGTCCCTGACCTTGGTGCTCTCTAGGTATAATCTCCTTAGAGTCACCGCGAGACTTCATCGGGAACAGAAAGCGTCCCTGGAGCACCGCTGTCTGACGGACACCTAAGTCACTGTCTATTAGTATTCATTATTGTGGGGTTGAGCAATATATCTCATTTAGACTACGTTATTCTTGTCCGTTCTTGTAGTTTAAATTACACGTACGACACACGGCGTATTAGTCTTCATGTGCAGATATCCCTTGGACTGTCTGTAACCCAGATGTGTAGATATCAGTTATCAATTCGGCATGACTATCAATGTTTTACCAGGAAGATAGGTCAATGTATCGAAAAGATGGACATGTCATGAACGAAATAAGAATTGCAATATCATGTTTTTTAGCTGTTACAGTAGTACAATGTATCAGTATCAGCTGGAGACAAAACTCTCTCCGGTTGGACCTCTCAACGTCCAGACATCAGGTCGCGTCTCGCACCTCTACCGTTGTTCCTTGCTATGCCATAACATGTCTTTTGGTTGGTGTATCTGGAATGGAGCCAGACCTGGAATTACATCGATTTGCCAGAAAGACATACCGCACCACCTAATCTTGTCGCAGATGGCACATCCTCCAAAGGTCAACTTATCGGGAGGCCAACTTGGGGAGAGGACACTAATCCATGGAAGATCGAAGACGAAGGGATAGGATTGGTCTGCTGATGCACCCAGCGAACTCTCATTGATCCGTTAAAACGCCTGTCTGTGTGTCTCTGATGAGGTTACAACTGACATGACCTGACCTACTGCAGCAGTAATCGATAAGACTGTCAAGCAGCTAACCAAACTTCTTATATTTCAATACTTTGAAAGTTAAACAGTCAATGGTCTTTCGCACGTAGAACGTTTCTGCAACCAAAATTCGGAAATCGGAGGTCGGAAATCAAGGATCTTGTACTAGATAGCCTTTTGTATGCCCTTGATAAAAAGTCATTAAGCATAGAACAAAGGAGAGGTGTCCTTACATTGATCCCCAAAACTGGAAAAGATTTACGATACGTAACTTCTTGGAGACCTTTGAGTCTGCTGAATACGGATTATACAATTTTAACAAAAGCCTTAGCCGAGAAACTCCAGGTTGTCATACAAGAGGTAGTAAGTACGGACCAATGCGGTTACATAAGGGGGCGATATATCGGACGGAATATTAGGACTATCGCAGATATCATGGAATACACCAGTTTAGAAAACCGTGAAGGCCTACTTGTACTGCTCGACTTCGAAAAGGCATTCGACACGGTAACGTGGCCCTTTTTACACAGAGTTTTGGAAAAAATGAATTTTGGGCCTTATTATCGCACTTGGATCAAGCTAATATACTCAAACATAACTTCCTGCTGCATGAATAATAACATATCAACGGCGTTCTTTACCGTAACGAGGGGCATAAGGCAAGGCTGTCCCATAAGCGCTCTTCTCTTCATTTTGGTTGTCGAAACACTGGCTATAAAAATAAGACAAACCAAAGATATACACGGTATTGCTATCCGGAATACCGAATTTAAAATAACCCAACTTGCGGATGACGCCACCCTCTTTCTGCAAGATCAAAAGTCGTTAAGCATTGCATTACATATCTTAGACAAATTTGCCTTGTGCTCTGGTTTAAAGTTAAACAGGACCAAGACACGTATTTTTTACCTTGGTAACACAAACCACAAACCTATGGCACAGAACTTGTATGATATACAACCTGCTGGACCAGTATTCAAAACTCTTGGTATATACTTCTGTAAAGATTTGCATGAAATGTCTGCAAAGAATCTTGACGAAAGGTTTCGAAAATTTAAAACAATCTTGCAAATATGGTCTTCAAGATCACTATCCCTGAGAGGTAAAATTACTGTCTTGAAAAGTTTGGCGATCAGTCAGCTAACGTATGCAACCTCAATGATATATGTACCATCGAGCTTTATTCAAGCAGTAGATAAAGAGATTGTAAGCTTCTTGTGGAATAAGAAACCAGCAAAAGTGAAAAAAAGTACCATCGTGTCAGATTATAAGTACGGGGGCCTGAAGATGCCTCACTTTGAATCTATTATATGTAGCCAGAGGGTAATGTGGATAAAAAGATTGCTGACGACTAATTGTACTGGTAATGTGTTAGCCTTCGAGCTTCTTACAGTGACGCCAGACGAACTAACCAGCAAGTTGGCAATGAAATTTGTTTCAAAACCAAAAAGCCTTTTTTATGAGCAAATGTTAGAAAAGTGGTACTCTTTCCACTCTCGCGAACCTGAAGCGGAATCGATCCGGGACGAGCATTTATGGCGTAACAAATTTATATTAATTGGTAAGGATATTGCAAGCAAACACAATAATGGTATTTATGTGAAATGGGAACATGCCGGTATAAAAACCGTAGGCGACCTTTGGAATGTCGAAGGCGAAATAATTAGTGTATCTGATTTACGGGATAGGTACAATATTTATATTGATGTGATGCTCCATAACAGTATTATTCACGCGATACCAAAAATCTGGATTCACAAATATCGCCATATAATGGAAAAAGATAACTTAGTTATTAAAGTTTCTATCCCACGAGGTAATATAATGTGTAACTGCTAGCCGGGTTATCAAACCGGTGGGTGTATGACTGTTTAATAGCGAGATTCCAGAAGCCTCCTTCCTCCATCGCGAAATGGATTGAACAGTTCCCTTACCTTCATGATGCTGACTTTGCAACAATTTTTTCCCTACCACAGCAAATTACTCGAAGCACAAGATTGCAAAGCTTCCAATATAAGGTTTTAAATAGAATTGTTGCCTGCGGATATAACCTGGCTAAATGGAAATTAAGCAATACTGCACAGTGTAGGTTATGTGGAAACATGGAAACAATAGAACATTTGTTCTATCACTGTATTAAGGTCAGACCGTTTTGGGAAAACATCGAACGATTTGTGCAAATTAAGAGTCCGCTGTCTCTACCTAATATAATTTTTGGAGTACCGTTGTTAGAACGGACGGATCAATTGTATATCAACCTCACTATATTAGTAGGAAAATGGGTTTTATATGGATTAATGCTTAACAATTGTAGTACTATATCCACAACGTCTTTTGTTAATACCCTAAAAACTCATGTAGCCAGCGAGCACATGGCAGAAGTTCTTTATAGTAACAATAGACGGGAATGGCAAGACTTCAATGAACAGATTTCTTTTCGACCGCCACCAAATGAGACAGACGACAGTCCCTGATACTATACTTTGTTTTTGCTTTTGTTTTTTTTCTTTTAATCCCTAGACTTACATTAAGAATGTGTGTGTGTGATTGATGTATCTCTCTGTGCTCATTGATGTGTATTTCTGTTGAAAGCAATAAAAAAAAAAAAAAAAAAAAAAAAAAAACCAAATTCAGAATGAATGTCTTTTAATAAGCCTTGCGCGGCGAAGAGACCGATTATTATAAACGGAATCATTGAGATGTAAAGATGTATCAAGGGATCTGGGATTTGTCGAATACATCAACTCTAATCCGTCCCTTGCCACACAGTTTATTCTTACATTTTAACGCCCTTTCTGGAACAACGTCAACTGCGTCACATAACCAGACGCTGTGACTCAGTGACCCTTCACACACCACGCCTAAGCTGATCACGTGGTATAATTCCCCGCCATGTCAGGTGGCCATTAATAATGAAGACGTCATTTTGTCGCTCGATAAAGACGCCGAGGCAACCATTCAGCAGACCCACGCTATGCTGGTACAAAACGTCCCGAATGTCGTGTTCCGCGTCTTGATTAACGCACTGAAAGGTATTGTTAATAGGTCGTAGGTCGAGTCAGATTTTTCTGTTTGATTGTGTCACGACTGGCTGTCATCTGGTACTTTATTAATCATATGTCTGGGGGTGAAACTTTCCGAGCAGTTTTTAAATGGCGTGATGCATTTCCTACTTCGTCTGGCTTTGTGCGCGACTGGGATTGACAACAATGGACGACTACACATGATTTGTCATCCAGTTTTAACCTGGCCAATCAGTGTATTCAGCCATCATAGGTTAACGACATCAAAAGCGTTTGAAAAGGTCAACACCTAAAAAGTGACTGTCAGGAAGTATCTTTATTCTGGTCAATTTTTGCTATATTTGGTCAATTTTTTAAAAATTCTGCAGAATCATTTACTCATTCTAAATACGGTGGACTTCACCAACAGGTGCCATCTACTGTCCATCTGGTTGCCGCACTAACTACAGCAGACGGTCGCCATCTTGTTATATTAATGCTCGTACACTCCGCTATAACTACCAAAGACTCATTCTCCAACGTGTTGCCAAATAACACGGCGGCCGTATGGACTTTCCAGACAACGATGTATTTTCCATCCTCATAAAATATTTGATACGACAACATGTATATTGTTAGTCACCTTTTTGCAAGGGATGGGGATTCAATTAGCTATCCATATGGTTTCGGTCTATGCCTACGACTTTCTCAACGACTGAGAGGACACCCTGATGGTCTAGTGCTATTATCAGCATTATCAAGACAGCCGTCCAAACCGTCTCTCGCCCCAGAGCCAGGGGTTTAGATCCCATTGTGTGGATGTCTTCATCCGTTAAGATCCTACATCTTCTAATGTTCAAACCAAAATTGAGAGTAATCTCAGTGGGGCGAGGCGTCGTTAGGCATCGACATTTCTCATTGACGCTGTATTACATTACATTTTCTTTCTTTCTTTCTCTAACTGAACAAAGCTAATCCCCGCGGAATGCAATAGCATCGCGCCTGCAATGATTGGAAGGCAGCTCTCGGCTGAACAGCTCATTACAGCATTCTCGGAATGGGACAAGACATTTCAATTACTGCTTTATCAGAGACAGACAGAGGAGCGCCTTTTGAACGGACCAATGAGAGGTCGCTGGGTACAACACGATGTCCTTTGGCAGCAGTGGATCGGCGACCCGATATCGGGCCGCGTTGTCATTGGCAACTTGGCCGTGGAAGAAGCATTTGTCCATTTGTGGTCTGGCCGAGCTGTGATGAGGGAATGTTCCACCAGGGTTCCTCCTCGGGCCGCAAGGTCACCAACTGCCACGTGGGTCGCGGAACCCATCTGACCGAACTACTTGTCCAGTAATTGCCTGTTAGAGAGACTGACTGCTAACACTGGGCCATGATTTATTGGCGCTGGGTTGTTTGTGTTGACCGGACATTTCCTGTTGTGCTTCATTCTTTCACGCCCAATGACGGAATGGAACCGTATAGACGTAAGGCTGAAGTGGGCTAATAAACGGCAGGGAACGGAAGAGGACTAACCCCAATTTTCCGCTGACAGTTCGGCAGAGCTCTGGTTCATTAACACGTGCCAAGACATTTTGAGCAATATTATATGCAATTATGTATTATGCGCTAATTCAAAGCATGATTTACTTCTGGAGTTACGTAGAGTACGCAATAGACTATGGCACCCCATGTAGACATAATCCGGCCGAAAGCAACAGATGGTTCGATTATTTCACACTGAAGTAAGTAAATGATCGGCAGCCCATAACGTATCACATTTTCCGTTGTTTTCTGAGAATCCTGACACTATATATACAACCTTCTTTATACACACGTCGATCACAAACCGGCACCAGATACGGCCTAGCAGATACGCCATTCAACAGATGTAGATATTTAAGAATGTTTCCATTTATATCAGAGAGTTATCCACGTGAAAACAATATAAGTATGCATGACATTACAAATCTTCTTGACTTTCCAGCTTCTGCTCGGTGAAACTGAAGAAAAGATATAGAAAGGGCAAAAACAAACGATGTAGTTAAGATCCACTGGACAAGACCATTTCATGCGATTCAAGTACCGCTCACGATATGCACTACATAGACCCAGCTTCCGGCTGGAGTGTGGCGAGATTCCAGCAGGAAAATATCGTATAGAAGTTGTATGAAAATTCTAAACGGTTCCACATGAAATTTCCATAGTTCCCATAGAGTTTCCATAGAGGTTCCATAGAATTTACGTAGTTCCATAGAGTTTCCATGGAATCTCCATAGAGTTTTCACAGTTTCTATGGAATTTCCATAGAGTTTCCATAGAGTTTCCATAGAATTTCCATGGAGTTTCCATTGAATTTCCATAGAGTTTTCAAAGAATTTCCGTAGAATTTCCATTGAGTTTTCAGAGTTTCCATAGTTTCCATAGAGTTTCCATAGATTTTTCATAGTTTCCATAGAGTTTCCATATAATTCCATAGTTTCCATAGCATTTTCATGGAATTTCAAAAGAGTTTCCATTGAGTTTCCATAGGGTTTCCGTAGAGTATCCAATGAAAGCGCACGTCGCGGCACTGCGTGCAGAGTTCAAGGTCGCCCTGGGTGGATTCAAGATCCGTCTCTGCTAAACGGGCAGGGCCCGTTGGGTAGACCTTCACACCTCATGCTGCTAGTGTTATTGTCCAAGGGATTGGCTCCATCAATGTTCTCACCTAGCAGCAGGCAACTGATGTAAAAGTGTAGGAGGCTTTCCATTTCCCTTAAATGTGAAGCTTGAATTTTCGAATATCACCTTAAATTGTGTCGTGCCGTCGGTATCACTTTATATATCGCCTCCGGAAGTATTCTTACAGGATATCTGTTAGAATTTCTCAATCCACTCGTTTGATTGACACGGAAATGTACGTGTGGTAAATTCACAGCTCGTTGTTATGCATGCAGTCGATAGTAAGGCTGGTATGGAAACTCTATTGAGACCCTATAGAAACCCTATGGAAACTGTACGGAAATTCTATGGAAAATGTACGGAAATTCTATGGAAATGTACGGAAATTCTATGGAAACTGTACGGAAATTCTATGGAAACTCAAGATTCAAGATTCAATAGCGTTTACTCAATCAAAATAATAATTCGTTCATGACTCAATACATTCTTACAACTGATCAGGTTAGGAAAGTTATGGTAACAAATATTGTCGCCGTCGTTGGAGCCACCCACAAAATTCATAACTACTTAAGAAAAAAACATATATGCGTCAATCAATATACAATACATGCCATGATAAGCGTAATAAATGCAGAAAGAGAGAATTACCTTTTATGTATCCTTCACATAAAAATTATATCTACTAACCTACAAACGTACCTAGTCATAACCGGCTGCGAGACGAAAAAATGGCCATGTAGAAATATTATCCGTATGTACGTTCTATAGAAACCAATTGCTCTATAGAATCGATGTATTGATCTGAAGATCTGTCTTTTTAAGAACGATTGTTGATGATGCAAATGAGTTTTTTCACTTCGAAAATAATTATGCTAGCCATTTCTAAGATTTGTTTGACATTTATTCTGTTGATTTCAATAATTAACATCTGTTAATGACATGTTGTCTCGCCTCATATATTGAACTTGGCCACTTTACATGGCTAGACAATCTTGCCGCAGGAAGTGGCTCCGAACGGCACAGTTTTTATTGATATGTGACATTAAAGGAATGGCGTAGAATAACAATATCAAGTTCATCATCAAGTTTAACTGGAGTAAATGAATATCGGAAATACAAGAAATGCCAGCGAATGCGTCCCGGATTAGATTTTGCGGAAGAATGTGTGGGTGATTATGTATCATGCAGAAGGACATGATGCATACTTGTATTAAAAGCAAACACCTTGCAGAATATTCTGCAGTCGTATATATTAGCATTGACACTGCGCTAAATGGAATGACGGTAGTTGTGTTGTACGCTTTTTGGGGGCATGCATTGCGATTCTACCCGGTCCCGTTATCATATACGCTATTCATAATTTAGTTGCTTTCCTGGAACATTCATCATTTTCAATATTCCCTTCACATTTGTCAGGATAAGGTATGTATCATCAGTATTTGTCTATTCCTATGATAACGCTGCCCGTCGAACAGTCTACAGAGAGGTGTCTTTAACCCCCCTCCCCCAAGCCCCGTCGCGCTTGCCTAGTGGCCTCCAACGGGTGGCGGCCTTGACTTGTCGACGTCACTTAAATAATTAAAACGTGCCACCTGGTGGTGATGCATTGAAATCGCGAGAATGCATATTTCTGGCTTGGTGTAGAAAAACGACAAGCTAAAATATATAATATAAAAAATATAAATATATAAAATCTAAAGGATGCGCCAAATCCACCAAAGCTATTTTGCGCGGAAAGCAAAATATATTATTGGGCTCGATCATGCAATAACACGGGCCAATTCAATCGCCCATCCATATTGAGCCTTCATTGACACACACGCGTCGCCTGGCAATGGCTCCTGTGCCACCCCGACAAGTATTTCCCAATATGCCTGGCAGTGTCCGGGACTGTTTTCCGGTAAATGCAGATTTCAGGATGAGAAGAAAGAACAATACACGTCTAGAGATCTAAGATACAAGGGTTATGTTTGGAGCCATTTGGCTGCGACACCCACGATCCCCTTCCGCCCCCACCCTCCACCCCAGTTCCTCCGCACCGACGGTACCCTTGGAGGATCAAAGAGGATTTACCGACAGACTGACAGTGACGTGGCCAGAGGCGGGAAGTGGGCCACACATCTCTGGGGTGGCGACATCATGGTGCTCGTTTTTATTTAGTCCAAGTAGTCATTAACAGGCTGAGCACTGTGTTCTTTATATCTGACTGTTTATATGTCAACTTCGGCGTCATGGCTATATAAATGCTCTTTTAGATGGGCTTTATAAATGCGGTTAGGACAAATCGCGTGTACCGCCTATTCCGCAGGGGGGGGGGGGGGATTGCACACTCTCAACTTTTGTTTGCGACGAAGTTGTCCAGCTTGGCTCCTAAGCCCCTTCCCGGCAAATACATTACCAGCAAAACTTCATACCCCAGAGTTAGACTCCATTGTGTACGCCTCGATTAAAAGGGGACGAGGTGCGTTCACATTCCAGGCACCCACGTCAAATCCCATGACCGAGAGTTGGTGAAGGTGGAATTAAAACATAACTTGAAGTCCAACAGATTGCCAGCTCTAACCCAACCTTCTTCATCTGCCACGGCATCATCCAAAACTTAGTCCAGGCTTAAGCTACATATGTTCTCTGAGCAAATGACTAATCCTAGGACGATGTTCTATGTAGGCGTCGTGTTCATTTTCAATACTGTCTCGAGACATCATAGTATTCCATAACATCTACACCAGTTGAGAACACCACTTCCGCCATATTCTTTTTCATTCTCCAATCGAGCTCTGTGTTGCTCTGAAACATACACCAATGTTAACAATGAGACCCGTAAGTTTAACTGGCAGCGGAGATTAGTCGGGTACAAAACAGAAACTTCGTGTTGAAAAATGACAACATGGTCTGAAATCACCCCAGTAAGTAGTTCCCCTTAGTCGACGAGAGTACAAGGGAGATTCTCGTTCGCCCGGAAGTGCTGCCGTGACCAAGGCGATTAGGCATGGGCCGCACCCAGGTAGGTGTGTGACGTCACACCAATGTGGAGCCCGGTGGGGGTGTCTACGAAGGGAAACGGTATTCATGGGATAACGATACCATTTCAGGTCGCTTTTTTGAAATTTTCTTTCGTGCGTATCAAAGATTATACATTGAAAAAAAATCGTTCTGTAGAATCAATGACATATTAATTTAATATAACTGTCATATATAATCGCTGTCTGCAATCCGGGACAGCTCTTAACCGAGGCTTACGCCCTGGTTGCACATTTGAAACACATCAGGACTATTACAAATAAAATCAAAATAATAACTTCAATCGCTTTCAGAAGAATATAGTGAAATTGAGCGCTGCTTAGTAACTCATGATAAAGCGATTTTGAGGACATCAAACTAAAGCCAGGCATCACTTTATTGCACAGTTATTTTTTTCTTTTCTTTATTCTTTTTTTATAAGTGCACAGTTAATGATAAGTAAACGGTATGGTCTTATATCATTGATAATGGACAATTGCCAAATATTTGTAACATTTATTCAATCTTGAGTAGTTTTTAGTATCCACCTCAGCCAAAAGGGTGACAGTAAACTGAATATTGTCCCGGAGTTGAGTGATGACAATTTCTTTTAAACTTTACAGATTCAAGCTTCCCCACGTGTCACTTTTGTTCACAATTGGTCAGCAGTGTTGCTCATATATGTCGTAAACCGGGCTCCACGGCAGCGGCGGTTCGGTAAGGACTTCGAGGCTGTGGCTAGCTACCCACGGTGGGCTCCAGAGGTCAAAGATAAGACCAAACAAAGGGTCAGACAGGAATCGACACGAGGTGGGACTGATTGGAAAGCGAGGCACATCGTGGCGTACCCATGGCGCTGTCGTTGATCCGTTACAACGGTCGGCTGCCTGTCCTTGATAAAGCCGTGAGTGACATGTTCAGACCCTGTCCTATAGATTGGATCGTGCCACAGCCCGACGGGGAGACCACCGAGTGCAGAGCTCATCAAAGTCGGCCTCTGTATTCATGCGCTTGGTTTTATTTCATGTCCTAAAAGAACGCCAAGACGAATGCGATACGTTTTACAAATACAACAATGTATCAACATGATTCATGCAAAATAGCCCAAGACAAAATTTAATATAGATGGATGGTTGGTGGGGTGTATGATATTTTGTGACCATGTAGGAGGTAAACTGGTCGACGAAACTGATTATGTTTATTAAATGAAACCATACGGCTCTAATGTGAGAAACTCACGATCATTACCCAAATTGTACTTGCCATATGATTACTGACATGATTAAGTCAGTACAGTGTACCAGACGTTTTGGTTGGAATTAGATAAATAGTAATCATATTATTCTATGGAGTAGATCACCATGTCGGAAATCTGTGGATTGCGAGTTTATTCCTGTGTATATTATGTCTTCTCTTGATGGCAGCTGGCAGTGCAGAGGGATGTGGCGTGCATGTATCAGAGACTCACTAACGAGATAAGTAACTTACGGACACAATGCTTATCAATCCGCATGATCAGTATCTGTTACTATGAGGTAAGTGACGTCAGATTATCGAAACCAGTTGAGCGAAGGCGCCGGTATATTGCGTACCTCGGTTGTTGGAATATGAGGCCACCCTCCCCCTACTTCCCTTTGTAGAGTAATATATATCTTTATGTATTATGCGCTAATTCAAAGTATTATTTTCTTAGGTAGAGTAAGCAATAGACTGGGGAACCCCATTTATACATAATCCGGCCGAAAACAACAGATGACTCGATTATTTCACACTGAAGATTATTGATAGCCCATAGCGTGTCACATTTGCCGTTGTTTAAACCAAAGATAGTCCTGGACTTTTTTAATAGAAGTACAGATAGTTGCGTGATATGCTGTATGGCATACATTGCGAATCTACAACTATTGCCATTGGATATGGTCAGGATATGGTGTGTGTAGCCAATATATGTATGTGCCCATGACAACGAGACCCTTCAGACAGTCTCCGGGGAGCTGTTTCTAACACCCCTCCCCCCCCCCCCCCTCCCCCGAAGCCCTTTGCGAATGTCTGGCGGCCTTCAACAGGTGGCGGCCTTGACTGATCGACGTCACTTAAATAATTGAAAAGTGCCACCTGGCGGTGATGGATGGAAAGCCGGAGAATGCAGTTTCTGGGTCTAGGTAGAACAAAATATCTTCAATGGATTCAGTTCCCCTGCCCCCACCCAGACACCCCTGCAAAATGACAGGGGTAGACGACGTTTGGTCTCCATGGGGATATGTGGGACAGAGAGACCAAGCTCTGGTATTGGAACTGTCCAGGGAGGGCTCAGCGGGAAGTGTCTGGAACGCACATGGGTGTGGATGGGTGGAGGGGTGGTCGAGAAGGCAGGGCAGGTGGTAGGAAGAGCAGGGAAGGGCGGGGGGCTGGGAGCGGATGGTAGAGGGGTAGAGGAGGTGGGAGTGCCGCAGTTACTGACCAAGGACTGACGGACTCTCCAGTAATGAAGTGGGCGGGGCAAGCGGTTGTGTCACTCGGGGATCACAATGACACGGGTGAGAACACCAGGGGAAGCTAGTTTAAGAAACAAAAGTATTCACCCATGACGTGGATTTGCTTAATGGAAAGTGTTCGAATGATATTGAATATGATGTGTTGATCATGATCACAACCACAACGAGCTGCCACAATTCGGTTTTGAGTGGAGAGTCGTTTTGCAGACCAGACAAACGCACCCCTCAGCTGACGTCAGCAGCTGAACCGTCACAGAACAACACAAGGAGCATACGCGTTTTACAACAGATAAACTACCGTTAATGGCAGCACTGTGTTTATAAGGCCCATTGCCAAGCTCTCGTGCTGGCGGCCCATGAATACCGCCCGCTTGGGGGCGCCAAGTGTCCTCTACACAAGGCCGTCGAGAGGCAAGACGGCCGACATTCTTTATATAACAAACCGCACTCGAGCGTCTTCTCGTCCAGCGCCGTTAATCTCGTCATAAATCACGTCCCACTCCACGCTTCCACTGCAGGTTCCCGGATGTGTGGCTTCTGAAGAGCATATCCCGCGCGGTTCTCGAAGCAGCTGAAGCGATACTTGATGGACGCTATGATACCTTTCGGCAATGTCATTAACATATCATTGTCCCCCGGTTTACACACACCCCCGCCCCCTCCTCCGCTCCCACTCAACCCTCTCCTATTCCAATCCCGGCTTCTGCTGATCTCAACTGAGGGAGAGGCGTCCGTCACGTGACGTCACACCCTTGACAGGCGACAGAAAATGTCGCGCTGCTGTCGAGAGATTCGGTGCAACTTCAACTTAAAAACAATGAAGACCAGCCTGTCCAGCACTAGTATTTCCTGTCGTCAACTTCCGGTTCCAAAAAGGAATGAAGACGTGTTTCTCCAGGCTTTTACTTCTCCCACATTACTACTTCCTGTCATCAAGATGACTGGCACATTTTAATGAACTTTCACAAAGCTTTACACTTTGTGTCATTTTGTCCCCGCCCCGAACTCGTGTGTCAACTCTTTTATGCTCTTAAGCCAGGTGCACTAGACACCCGGCTATGTATTTCGTGCTGTCCATCTTAGCATCGACAAAGGCAACCAATATGTAGCGGTTTTGTACGTATTTTAACCTAAAAGAAAATAAAGGTAAATCGTCCATCTTGAATATGTTCCTTCTTAATTAGGGATATCCTGATCATCCATCAAATGTAAACATATATAATAAATGGGACCATTGGATTAATCTTTTCACAAATATAGGCCTAGTAACTCCACTGACGCGTAATATGGCAAAATAGCTGCAAACCAAACGTGTTTGGCATTTTTCTAATAGTTCGGCGGCAAGTAATTAAACGCTATGAACTGACAATTTAGCACCCCAAACCATTAACGCACTGAAAGCTTACAATTTAACAATGTGCAACATGTTCATAACATGAAATCAACGGGACGTTGACGACGGCATAAAATCTGACTATATCGTCTGGGGCGGCGAGAGGGGCGATAAATCAGTTTGTTTGTTTGGGTGTGTAGCAACAACGCCAAGCACTCAGACGTGTCACGTGACAGAAGGAGCTAATATCAAAATATTACCTTTTCTTCCGTCAGCGTCTATCGTTATATTGAAGACGGAGACGATTATGCCCATATCATCGCTGTATGCTCCGGTCTTCCCTCAATACCCCCCAGCAAGCCGCACCCCCTCCTCACTCACCACTCCCATGCCACTCAAGCCCTCCTCCTCCAGGCTTACCCCAACACCTCAGACCTCTGACGTCACAGACGCGTCCCTGACCTTGGTGCTCTCTATGTATAATCTCCTTAGAGTCACCGCGAGACTTCAGCGGGAACAGAAAGCGTCCCTGGAGCACCGCTGTCTGACGGACACCTAAGTCACTGTCTATTAGTATTCATTATTGTGGGGTTGAGCAATATATCTCATTTAGACTACGTTATTCTTGTCCGTTCTTGTAGTTTAAATTACACGCACGACACACGGCGTATTAGTCTTCATGTGTAGATATCCCTTGGACTGTCTGTAACCCAGATGTGTAGATATCAGTTATCAGTTCGGCATGACTATCAATGTTTCACCAGGAAGATAGGTCAATGTATCGAAAAGATGGACATGTCATGAACGAAATAAGAATTGCAATATCATGTTTGTTAGCTGTAGTACAATGTATCAGTATCAGCTGGAGACAAAACTATCTCCGGTTGGACCTCTTAACGTCCAACCCATAAAGTCGCGTCTCACACCTCTACCGTTGCTCCTTCCTATGCCATAACATGTTTTTTGGTTGGTGTATCTGGAATGGAGCCAGACCTGGAATTACATCGATTTGCCAGAAAGACATACCGCACCACCTAATCTTGTCGCAGATGACACATCCTCCAAAGGTCAACTTGTCGGGAGGCCAAGTTGGGGAGAGGACACTAATCAATGGAAGATCGAAGACGAAGGGATAGGATTGGTCTGCTGATGCACCCAGCGAACTCTCATTGATCCGTTAAAACGCCTGTCTGTGTGTCTCTGATGAGGTCATGACTGACATGCCCTGACCTACTGCAGCAGTAAGTGAAGAGACTGTCAAGCAGCTAACCGAACTTTAGATATTTCAATACTTTGAAGGTCAAACAATCAATGGTCTTTCGCACGCAGAACATTTCTGCAACCAAAATTCCGAATGTTTTTTTTAATAAGCCCTGTGCGGCGAAAAGACATCATTATAAACGGAATCATTGATGTAAAGATGTATCAAGGGATCTGGGATTCGCTGAATACCTCGCCGCTAATCTGTCCCATGCCACGCAGTTGATTCCTACATATTAACGCCCCGGCTGGAACCACGTTAACCGCGTCACATAACCAGACGCTGTGACTCAGTGACCCTTCACACACCACGCCAAAGCTGATCACGTGGTATAATTCCCTCCATGTGAGGTGGCCATTAATAATGAAGACGTCATTTTGTCGCACGATAAAGACGCCGAGGCAACCATTCAGCAGACCCAAGCTATGCTGGTACAAAACGTCCCAGATGTCGTGTTCCGCGTCTTGTGTCTGACGCACTGAAAGGTACTGTTAATAGGTAGTAAGTCGAGTCAGATTGCTCTGTTTGATTTTGTCTCGACTGGCTGTCATTAGCTAGTTTATTAAACATGAGTCCGGGAGCGAAACTTTCCGAGCAGATTTTAAATGGCGTGATTCATTTCCTGCTTCGCCTTGCTTTCTGTACCCCTGGGATCGACAACAATGGACAAGATTTAACCTGGCAAGACTGTATTCATCCACCAAAGCTTAACGACATCAAAAGCGTTTGAAAAGGTCAACAAACGTGACTGTCAGAAAGTAGCTATATTTGGTCGCTGTTGCAAAATTGTTCATTTGCATCAGCGATTATCAATTTTGAAAAAAAAAACTGCATAATCATTTATTCATTCTAAACTCGTGCGAATTTGAAATACGGTGAAGTCGATTCACCTACACGTACCATCTACTGTCCTTCTGGTTGTCGCACTAACTACAGCAGACGGTCGCCATCTTGTCATAGTAATGCTCGTACACTCCGCTATAACTACATAAGACTCATTTTCCAACGTGTTGCCAAATGACACGGCGGCCGCATAGACTTTCCAGACAACGATGTATTTCTAATGCACAAAAAATACTTGGCACGAGACATGTATATTGTTAGTCAGTTAGGCCTTGACTATTCCCATTGACGCTGTATCACATCACATTTTCTTTCTTTCTCAAACTCAACAAAACTAATCCCCGCAGAATGCAGTGGCAGCCGCTATAATGATTGGAAGGCAGCTGTCGGCTGAACAGCCCATTACAGTATTCTCGGAATTGGACAAGACATTTCAATTACGGCCTTATCAGAGACAGACAGCGGAGCGCCATTTGAACGGATCAATGAGAGGTCGCTGGGTACAACACAACCGGCGACCCGATATCGGGCCGTGTTGTCATTGGCAACTTGGCCGTGGAAGAAGCATTTGTCCGTTTGTGGTCTGGCCGAGCTGTGATGAGGGAATGTTCCGCCAGATTCCTCCGCCAGCCGCAAGGCCATCAACTGTCACGTGGGTCGCGGAACCCATCTGACCGGACTACTTGTCCGGTAATTGCCTGTTAGAGAGACTGACTCCTAACACTGGGCCATGATTTATTGGCGCTGGGTTGTTTGCAATGTGTTGACCGGGCATTCCCTTGCAGATATAAGGCTGAAATGCGCTAATAACCGGCGGGGAACGGAAGACGGTTAAATCCAATTCTCCCGTTGGAAATTCGGCAAAGCTTTGGTGCCGTACTTTACACGCACCCTGAATTTTGTAGCAATATTATATATAATTATGCATTAAGCGCAAACTAAAAGTCTTTTTTTTTCTCTTCTAGTTTTTTTTTCAGTAGGCAATAGACTATGGAGCCCCGTCTAGACATAATCCGGCCAAAAACAACAGGTGGCTCGATTATTTCACGCTGAAGCAAGTAAATTATCGGCAGCCCATAGCGTATCACATTTTTCCGTTGTTTAGGCCAAAGAGCCTCACGGTTCATGACACTCATGACACCACATTTGCAGCAATTATTCACTCTGCGACCACAAACACACACCAGGTACGACGTGGCAGTGACGTCATTCACCACGTGAAGGTATGGGAAGAATTTCTCCTTTCAGTGTTATCCAAGTAAAAACAATACAAGTCATAAATCTTCTCGCTTACTGTATTCAGCTTCTGCTCGGTGACGCTAAAGAAAAGATACAGAAAATGCAAGAACGAATGATGTAATTACGATCCACTTTAGATTTCAAATTGGGTAATGCCAGTACTAGAACAGACCATGTGGGAATTCTACTAATGATAGACAAACTGCTGGAGCAGGACGAGGGCACGTGATATCTCACTGGGAGTCACGTGACGTCATGACAAGACCATTTCAGCGGATTCAAGAACCGCTCACGATATGCACCTCAGAGACCCAGCTTCCGGCTGGAGTGTGGCGAGATTAACGGCGCCGCTGGCGAGATGTCGCTCTGGTGCGGTTTCCTATGATAAATGCAATTGTAACAAAACTTGGGCCTTCTTACAGCTCTCCACCTTTGGCAAGATACACACGTTAATATTCATGCAGCAACCCAAAAGTCGAACACAGGAGCTATCCGGTCTAGTCTGCTGACAAAAGCGGAACGTTATTTTGTTGCTGGTCAAGTGTGTCAATTTGTGTCGGAGTGCCTGCTGTGGCGTTTACCAGCACACAAATCATGAGGTGACACGGTTCAATCCCTACCTCTATGCATCAGACAGACAGTGCAAAATGATAAAAGCATTAGGGACAACCTAAGCAGATACACTTGCTGCGATGTAGATTCGCCGTTATGTTTAGATTATATCCAGATTAGATTAGAGTTCCAGATTAGCTTTTGGTGAATAATTTATGGGGGGTCATGCATCATGCATAAGAACATGATGCATAATTGTGACAAAAGCAAAAACCTTACAGAATATGATCATTCGGACAGTCTACGGGGAACGGTCTTTGACCCCCCGTGGGGGCCCCTCCCCCCAAGCCTCGTCGCGCTTGCCTAGCTTCCGCCAACATGTTGCGGCCTTGACTTGCATACGTCACGTAAATAATTAAAACGTGCCACCTGGCGGTGAAATCGCGAGCAGGCATATTGGCTTGATGTAGAAAAACGAAACATTTCAGCCACATTAAATTTGACATTGAAATGTGGCTCGCTGAAAGATGCAGGTGCAATATTCAGTATTGATAATTAAAACGATAAATCATACAATAATACATTATTCGAATATTCATTGTAACAAGTTAACATATCCATTGTAAGTAATATTAAGCTCATTATAAAGAATAACATATTTAGAATAAATAACAAATCGTTTTGCTATTAATCACAGCACTTTCATTTATTAACTGGTTTTTTTTTGCGTGCCCCTCAGACTGAATAATACTGTATGCGATCATCGCTGATATGATTAACAATGACAAGGGGCTTCTTGAAGCACCCCATCACATGTTAAAACGTCTATGTCACTTCTCCATCTCCCCGTTATCACGCCGCTAAGCAATCCACACTGCCTCCCCTCCCATTAGCTTTTTCTCGTCTAAGAAAGGAAAATGTCTGGAAGGACGTCGTCCGCAGCGAGCGATGTGCGGATATGACGTAACACAGACTATCAAGCTCTTCATTATCGCCCACTCTCGGGAGAGTCGCGGAGAATGCCTTCAATGGAAGGCTCCGCTTTGAGGAATCTCCATTGTGTGCGATTTGTTTCAGGGGCCTAAGCCACCCATTCATTCATTCCTTCCTTCCCGAATTCCATGGACGCCATAGGCGACATCAGACCGAGCAGAAGCGCAAATTCAGATTTTCTATTAAGTCTGTTGCAATTGCATCCATTGCTGCACGCAGGTTAACAACCTGACGGAGGGCTCAATGAGAGGCACAGATAACAGCGGGAAAATCATCGACTTATTTTGCATCATGTGGTTTGCGTATACACAAAAAGTGCTTCGCTGCAGCCAACATGATTTGATAAAAGAGGTAAAACTTAAGCCTGTCACGGCAAATTATAGCTTGCGGTTCGAAATAACCGAATCGCATTTTGGAATGAAATCCCAGGTGTCTAACTCCAGTCTATAAGCTTTAGAAATAATATTTTTCAGAACGAGTCTGCGCCTGTCCCCCTGCCCCACCCCTCACCACACGGGAGCCGCTATTGGCATTAACGTCTTAGTTCAGACCTCTCACATTACATGCTGACTCTGAATGTCCTAACGCAGTCTCACGTTACCATATGTTTACGGTTGCCACCCCGTGATGTGCACTCCACACTACGGCCTCCAGGCACTAGAGATGGACGGCATTAGGGCCGGTGATGACCCCATGCTAGCCCCACAAACACCCCGGTTTGGGAGGGGGTGGTTTGTGGGCCTTCATGACCAAGCCCAAGGTCGTAATGACAGCGCCTCCTGGGGGTTGTGACAAGCGCACTCCAGCGAACGTCAGATTTTTCCCAGTCGCGACTCTTCTCGGTTTTCACGGCGACAGTTTCCGTTGTCGCCGTGGACGGTTTTATTGTTTCAGCACGACAGGCATGTCTGTGTAAATTAATGGCCGGCTGACGGGTCGTAATGAATGTGCTGGTTGGAGCCTTATTGCTTTGTGCAGTAGACACTAGTAGACAGGTTGTCGTGTATACGTGCCATAACAACGGCCATGGCGTGTGGCCGCGTCGCCTGCGTGGCGGGGCCGCGTATTAATGGCATGGCATGGCATGGTAGTTTATTGTCTGAAGGTGGTCGAGACGATGACAAGTAGGGCATTCAAAGCCACAATGAAGTGGCGAAGGGAAGCAAATGCTTCATTTATTGTCGTATATTAACGACAATACACGAGAATCAACTGTCCATTGAGGACCTCATATACTGCTCACGGTGACCTCATCTACTGCCCCATGGTGACCTCATCTACTGCCCCATGGTGACCTCGCCTACTGCCCCATGGTGATCTCGCCTACTGCCCCATGGTGACCTCAAATACTGTTCACGTGACCGCCCCTACTGTTCCATGGTGACCTCGCCTACTGCCCCATGGTGACCTCAAAGACTGTTCACGTGACCGCCTCTACTGTTCCATGGTGACGTCGCCTACTGCCCCATGGTGACCTCAAAGACTGTTCACGTGACCGCCTCTACTGTTCCATGGTGACGTCGCCTACTGCCCGTGGTGACATCATCTACTGCTCTATGGTAACCTCATCTACTGCCCCATGGTGACCTCATCCACTGCCCCATGGTGACCACCGCTATTGCCCCATAGTGACCTCATCTACTGCACCATGGTGACCACATCTATTGCTCCATAGTGACCTCATCTACTGCACCATGGTGACCGCCTACTGTCCCACCGTGACCACGCCTACAGGCGCGTGGTGACCTTATCTACTGCCCCATGGTGACCTCATCTACTGCCCAATGGTGACCTCATCTACTGCCCCATGGTGACCTCATCTACTGCCTCATGGTGACCTCGTCTATTGCTCCATGGTGACTTTATCTACCGCCCCATGGAGAACTCCTCTCCTGCTCCCTGGTGACCTCATCTACTGCCCCATGGTAACCTCATCTACTGCCCCATGGTGACCTCGCCCACTGCCCCATGGTAACCTCGTCTACAGCCCCATGGTGACCTCATCTACTGCTCTATGGTGACCTCATCTACTGCCCCATGGTGACCTCATCTACTGCCCCATGGTGACCCCGTCTATTGCCCCATGGTGACCTCGTCTACTGCCCCATAGTGACCTCATCTACTGTTCCATGGTGACCTCATCTACTGCCCCATGGTGACCTCATCTACTGCCCCATAGTGACTTCGTCTACTGCTGCATCCTCATTTACTGCTAAAGTTACCTCACATATTGGCTCATGGGGACCTCCACTACTCTTTATGGAGATCTGTACTGCCCCGAAGTTATTGTGACCTCATATATTACATATAATGAAGCATGGGAATCCATGGGAATTTGGTCTACTGAGAAAGCATTTTCTCGGAGTAGCGTCGCAAATATGGTGTTCTTCAGGGTTACCTATTTTCAAGAAACCATCGTTATTCTTAAGTCATTCTACGACTGCGGCTAATGCAAACACTTACTACCCTGGCCACTCTCCACAAGACCTAGGCAGGTTGCTTGCGGTAAACATAGGGCCAGTGACTCGTTGTTGCGCCTTTTGTTGGAAGGCACTGACGTCACTACACAAGTGCTGATGCACCCGTAAGAGCCGCTTGAATTATTTTATTATTCCTTGTCATTGGGAGTGGCATTCCAATATGTTTATCAATAACGGCACCGACTAGAGATTTCCACTGACGAAGATATTTGTTCATGCCGCGATTTATCCGGCGCCAACTTTTTTTTATCCAAGCCATGGCCACCACCCTGACCACGTGGTACCATGGATGTCACGTGCAGTCATCCAACCCACACGGTACCATAAGACGTCACATGCAACCATGCACCCAAACCACGTGGTATCATAGAGGTCACATGCCGCCATACAGACCACGTGCTGGCATAGAAGTCACGTGCCGCCATCTAAGTTTCTTTAGTACTGCCTTCATCAAAGCCTCGCGTCATCATCCAGGTCACGTGTCATCATCAAGGTTACTTATCATGAGGGTCATACGGGCTTCGCTCTACATCCGGGCACCGCCAGATGGCGACCGCTGAGGGGTCTCAAGGCAGATCGATGATGTCGGCTGATGAACGAGACCTCGGTTGTCAGCAGCCTGTTGGCCAGCGATGGTCGATGGTATTCACCCCTAAGCTTCAACCCGCGAGTCAACTTTCGACCACTGTTAACGTCGCCAGCGTCGTTTAACACGGTGATAAACGCGCTCGGGGAGAGAAACAACAGCTGTTAACTTGCTTAATCGTCACCCCTCCCAACGCTTTGTCTTTAAGACGTCGAAGGATCGAGTGGGTGATATTCAAGGTAAGCGTTTGGTGCACTCGTCTGCGCCCCCCCCCCCCTCCCATCTCCCCCCAAATCAATACACATAAGACATGGATTGTATTTAACGTTGGTATATTAGCACAAGTTTTATCGACCGACAATGATCAAATCCGGATTTTTAGATATTGAAAGTATATAACAACCAGTCGAATGTAAGAAACGCATTACTTGTGACAGATCCATATCCTTCTAAATGCTATCGCTACTGAAAAAAAGTGTACCATAGCACTTCGAAATCATTTGAAGCATTATCTTTAGAAAGAATAGCTCACACTTTAGCAAGATTAGTCCAAAATATCGGACCAATGAGGGTCTTTGCAATGACGTGGAATGGGGTCATGTTCTGGAGCCGGGGGGGGGGGGTCGGAGAGGGTCAAGGGCGGGTTTTGAGGGTCAGGTCAGGGATAGCCGCCTTGGGAGTGGGGGGGAGGGGCGCGGTGTTGAAAAGCAGTAGTCTCTTGGGATGTCGTCAGCAGTAAATTGGGTGAGAGGGAGGCGACAACCCATCGGTCAGAATTAGCACCCCCCTTCCTCCCCCCCCCCCCCCACCGGCGCTCTCCCTCTTGGCCAGATTGCCCTGGGAGGTCGCCGTCTGGTCTCCATGGGGATCGCAGGGTATCGAGACAGAGCTCTGACGCCTGTCGGCAGGCAGAGAGATCGGCCGGAGGTGTGGAAAGAAGGGGCCAGGGCTCTGGGTGGGTTACGGGTAAAGGGGTTGGCGTGGCGTGGCGTGGCGTGGCGTGGCGTGGCGTGGCGTGGCGTGGGGTGGCGTGGCGTGGCGTGGCGTGGCGTGGCGTGGAGTGGCGTGGCGTGGCGTGGCGTGTCGTGGCGTGGCGTGGCGTGGCGTGGCATGGCGTGGGGTGGCGTGGCGTGGCGTGGCGTGGCGTGGCGTGGAGTGGCGTGGCGTGGCGTGGCGTGGCGTGTCGTGGCGTGGCGTGGCGTGGCGTGGCGTGGCGTGGCGTGGCGTGGCGTGGGGTGGCGTGGCGTGGCGTGGCGTGGGGTGGCGTGGCGTGGCGTGGCGTGGCGTGGCGTGGCGTGGCGTGGCGTGGCGTGGCGTGGCGTGGCGTGGCGTGGCGTGGCGTGGGGTGGCGTGGCGTGGCATGGCATGGCGTGGCGTGGCGTGGCGTGGCGTGGCGTGGCATAGGGGGGCGTGGCGTGGGGTGGCGTGGGGTGGCGTGGCGTGGCGGGGTGGAGGGGTGGTGTGTTGGTGTGTTGGGGTTCGCCATTAGGGTTGTTCGTTGTATCAGGGTAATAAGCAGGGACTCCTCGGTTTGATGATGGAGTGAACGGGTGACTGTTGGAGGTGTAGGTGGCGGCAGGGGGCAGAGTGTAACAGAGGCCAAGCTGTCAAGTGTGTAATGACCGCCATGATGAAATGGCAACGTGCGAGGAACGCAGAGGACAAAGTGACAAAGTGGGAGGCACAGATAAGATATTAGTTGAATGTGACCTGCATGCATGAAACAGGTAGTATCAGAAAGAGGGACATAGTGCGACCGGCATATCTACGACATATGTCAATGATAAAAACGCATTGACTATTGCAGAAAACGTAATAAAATGATAATTAGACACGTTAATTTATCGCTGAATAGCAATCTCAGGCCGGATCCAGATTTGAACGGGGTGGGGGGGTTCACTTCGAAAACCTTACCACCGGGGAGGAACCGGAGCGGGATACAATCCAGTACAAAAAAGGGTTCATATTTACATGCATTCTTGTATACAGTTACCTATAGAAGTCCATACAATTTTATACGGGTCTATGCAGACAAATGTTGGTCTCTACGAGTTACATACACGTCTATGCAGTCGACAGCGGTCTGGGTAGTCTATGAGGTCCATATAAGTCTATGCAGGTATATACCGGTCTATAGAAGTATATAGGTATATATCGGTCCAAAGAAGTATATACAGGCCTATAGAGGTCTGTGCTAGGTGGCGGGCTGCCTGGGCTGTCCGCCAGGGGAGTCCGTGGCCACCAAGCAAAGAGATCCTCTGCGGGTGGTGACAGCGGACCCAGCCTAGGGCCGCCCAGCCCAGCGCCGCCGCCCTACCGCCCGCCCCAGGCACCCACGGCGGCCGCATTGGATAGCCCGGGCGTGGCCCAACCCCCAGGAAAATGTGGCTGGGTGACGCCGCCCCCACCCCACGCCCCACCCCCTCGTCACACACCCACCCGCTATCAACCTATCTCTCGCTTCACGGCCAGGATCGGATTGACCCATCACAGCCGCGTTCGCCCTACACCCCCCCCCCCCTCCCTGGCCCCCGACCCACCACCCGCCCTGGCCTTCGCCCCTCCCCCCTGCCCCCCCCCCCGCCCCCCCCCCCCCCCCCCCTAGGCACCCATCCTGTCTTCCCACCCCCCTTGCTCCGGTCCCTCCACCTCGCCCTGGCCCCCGCCCTCCACCACCCCTCAACCCTGTCACCGTCACCATACAGGGGACTCTCCGAGCAGACACCCGGAGTGTTTTAGAAGCGGGAGACCGCTCCTGGATGGCTGACCTTCGTTGCCATTAATCCCCGCCCTCCCCGACCGACCAGCGCGCAACGGACGCCCGGCCACGTGACACTCCACAGCTCCCTCCCTCCCGTACAGTGGCGGGCAGCTGTAACACAGGCCAAACCAGCCAGCCACCAGCGGGATCTTAGGGGACTTCCAAGTCGTAAAGCCACCGCCCCGCCAACATACACCAGTCGTTAAAGCCAACTTTGATGGTTGCGCCGCAGTTTCGTAGAGGCACGGACCAGATAACAGCGATAATAAAAACTTGGTGTATCACACCACCAAAAAGTGACACCGTCGGGACATTGGGACTGATCACGTGACCGATACATCGTTCCAAACTGACGGTGGCTGATCCTTCATGCCGGAACACCCCGATCCGGGGCTAATGATCGGATTACCCGCTGGTCAGCAAAACAACCAACATCCGTTACAAGCTGGGGTTGATCTCCTTCAGCCGTATCGTAACCTAATCCCTGTCGACACGCGGTTTTATGGATGGGCGTCAGACGGCGCCAGGGGTAGGTCCTACCGATCGAGTGCTCCCGGTGACGGGGGCTATCGACCCCAGCGCGCTGCCCTGTCATTGAGCCTCGCTTTACCTGCGAGGAAACTGGGTGTGGTTGCAACTTATCCGCCTTGTAGAGAGAGCCAGGTCGGTCTGTGCTTTACATGAGATGAAATCGCCCGCAAAGCGCTTTCCGTACTATAGTGTGTGTACGATGACGGTCTCCGGGGGACTGGAAGCAGCGCTGCCCGTGGTATCTCTGCGGCTCTCCTATTAAGACACGAAAACTTGGCACGTCCACGCAATATGCAGCTGCCACGCGAATCACTTCTATTATTTTTATTATCGAAATTATATAACTTACTGGCTGGACTCAACACGTGTTGTCAAGGGAACGATGGATAGCTGTAAAGACTACAATGGCTCAAGTGCCAGCTAGGACAACAGATCTACGTCAGCATGTGGAATGTATGACTTGCAATGGCTACTTGTAAGGTTGCTTTGTAGGACAAATGTGATTTGCATCTGGATAATCAACGAACGTTTATCTGCCGAAAGATGACAGACACGACATGCGTCTGTGGTATAGCATGCCTACCGTTCCGTACCTACCGGACTACGGTGTGAGCACATTTGTATGTTATCGACAAAATATTTCACTTGTACGACGTCAGTAACACTGAGTGACGCTGAATGATAACAGTGATGTTGTCTGATAGCATTTATGCTGCATGATATCAGTAAGATTGTATGGCATCAATAACATTGTATGATGCCAGTAAGAATGCTAGATGTCGGTAAGACAATAGAAATGCATGGCGTCAGTAATACTCTATGACATCAGTTACAGTGTATGACGTAAATAATACTGTATGACGTCATCTTTACTAATAAGGCTGCATGACGTCAAGAGGATGTTTGACGCGACAAACACTGAGCCACGGTGGATTGCCCTACCAACCACAGGCGTCTAGGTCTGTGCCACCTACCAGAGCAACATACCAGAACCGCGTCAGCCCATTGAGTGCGTATAACGTAGACCACTCAGTTATGGCTACCCACTACCGGAGTGACTTGTTTAACAGGTTTTAGACATGTGTCTATGGCCCATATGGCCCACGTCATGCAATTGACCACGATATAATTCCCATGGCTACGTTTTATTGTATAAGATTTATTTAATATATAAGTTCTAAAGAAAAGGACTGATATATATCGGAGCCCCCTCCCCGATCCTCACATGCTAGGTGGCGTGGTCGCCCTGTGATCGACGATGGACGCGACAGCAGACGAGTCCCGCATATTCACCATGGCGCCGAGCACTGACGAGGATTACAACAACCGCCGCTTGGACCCCCCCTGTCAGGGGAGGTCCCACTTCATCTTCGGGGAGGGTCATCGCACGATCTCCCTCTCCTGCGCCCCGAAAGCCGCCTCCAAAAGCCGGCGCTACTTCAGCGTCTCCGCCGTCATAGTCAGCGTCTGCTGCCTGCTCACCGGCCTCATCACCGTCATTCTCCTGCTGCGTATAAAAATAATCCCCATGACGCGCAGTGAAACGGATTACTTCCTGGAGATGCGCTGTAAAGTGACTCAAATTGACGCCTTCGAAGTGCAAGCGGCCCGGCTTCAGGGGAGTGATAATGGCGATGGGTCTGCGGGATTGCTCGGGTCCGGTAATGTCAAAGGGGACGGCAGCCAGGTCTCACTGCGCTGTGTTGTCATTCATGTCATGCACAGAGCGAGGGGAGGGCCTTGGCGGCCCGGAATAATAATAGAGAGTCTCAGCGAGACTCACGTCGAATCCTCATCGCAGGTAAAAACAAACAGCTAACCTATTTTGTCCTTTTTTTTAATTGTTGGAAGCAATTCGTTCCGTCTTCTGAGCAGGGTCACAACAGTAACCATACATGGAATTAAAACATACATCAGTTCCAGGAATTCAGGGACTGACGTTAGTAACTTAATCTGTATAATTTAGTGCCACGTCACGGAGTATAAACCGATTTATTCAGCAAATATGACAATAAGACTAAAAAAGTTAGCTACATTTGCATCACTCCGTCTGTGCCTTTGTATACCAGAGCTGCATTGGCGGATATATGTGTATAAAACGCATCGTAGGTATACATCTGAGTCTTTCTCTGCTGAAAAGAAGAGATCACAAATAATACAGAGCATATTCAGGGGTCTGGAAGGGGGGGGGATGGGGGATCCAGTGTTCAGTGTCGATTTTTCAAAACTCTCAGTGTCGAATGTCGACATTTCACGACGTTCCATGTCGGTTTTTCAGTTCAGTGTCGTTTTTTTCGAAAAAAATTGTGTCGGTTTCGCTTTTTCAGATCCTCAGTGTTGGTATTTGGGGGTCAATGTCGAATGTCGATTTTTCCAATATGTCTGTGTCGCGTGTCGCCATTTACCCCTTCCAGACCCCTACGTCCAACTTTACATAAATCTTTGCGTTTACACAGACAAGTCGCACGATTTCGTTCGTTTGAGAGTTTATTCGTAAGACACGTGCTTCATGGTAACAACTGAATGGTCATAAAACACGTATTCCAGTCGTTTTGTTGCAATCCAGTTGCTTTTCTCCCTGCGAATCGCCTCGTGTCTCCACTAACATGCCGCATACGTCATACAACCAGAGTGACATCAGGTAACCACCCCAACGGCAATGGGAGTAACTTTTGTTCTCGACAGTCTTACCGGCTTCTCTGGTGCCGTGCCAAGTCCGCCACGCGTACCATGCTAAGTGGCCCACCCACCATCTGGCCATTCGAAACGACATATTCGAAGAATATGTCTGATGTCTGTGAACGATTTTTTACTTTAATACCCACTACAGATCGCCATGCAGAAATAAAAATGTAACTTGGCAGCAAGTGTATCTTGTAATACCATGCTCACGACAACGTTCTGCAGTTTTCCTGGGAGTAATTTGACCATGCTTCGTTCTTTTACATTGAACAGCGCTGGTAAGCTGTGCGTGATCGTTGCATAATGAGAGCTAAATTAGCTGTGAGACATGAAAGATGAACCCTTCGTCATGCTATCATTCGATGTGTTTGTTTTATGTCTATAAAATTTTAAATGTTTTTCAGCTTTAATTTCTGATTATTCCTCTTCATTATCTTTTGCACGGCAATCTCCATTTCTGATACGTTAAATTACACACCATCCAGCTATAATAATACAGGCCAGCATATCCGGATGGAAATATATCGCGTATACGTTTAAATATACATAATGCCCATTGCAATGTGCCCTAATGTAGCCTATGCATTTAACAGTCACTGGCTAGTAGCCTCCATCGGTATGGGTAACGTTACCGTAGACTTTAGAGGCCGTATATATCTGGTATGGGGCCCCGTGCCCGTAAAAATCACCAGTAATACAAAGATTATCCCGTACATGAGGTATGGACAGAATGGATATTGCAAGACAATAGTGTTCATTAATCTCGAGCTCAATGCGATAAGACTGATCTCTTGATAACTCGCGTCCATTTTTATGATAATAATGTCATGATCAATTAATATTTAATAACGGTTACTCGTGGGCGATAATTGCCCTATTCCGACAAAACAATAGATGTTATAGAGTTCGGAAATGAGACCCGTGCCCCCCCGCCCCCCCCCCCCCCCCCCTCCGCCCTCCTTGCACTCATGTTGCCCCCTGAGACCCTCTGCCAACTGGACCACAGGGTGTTTCTTAATGTCAGGCCATGGAGGACCTGATGTCAATCTATCGAGCAACCACATGACGTCATCTGCATGGTATCATACCAGCTATAAAAAACATGACGTAGGGTTACATTATCTAAGGGAGGATTATCCAAATATATCAGAAACGTTCACCATCGCCCAGATTTTTTTTCAACGATATATACTATATATTACTTACTATATCTATACCTACTATGTCTTTGAAGAATGTCGTGGTCTGAATATATAATTAACTGGAGTAGGTCTTGTTTCATGACAATGTAATTAATGAACTTCGGAAATATCCGGCCTTATCGAATAAGTGTTTTTCCCTGTTGGGACAACGTTTTTTTTTTGTTTTTTTTATTTAACCCAATGAAACATTACAATGGTGTATACGGCATACATAATAGTGACAAAAGCACGTTAAGCAAGTTTACACATCCATTTCATCATTTAAGTAGCATTTTTCTTAAGTTGCCCCATTTGCTCATAAATTGATCACTCGTCGGCTCTAATTTTCTCTTTTCTATCTCGTTTTCTATCACATATACTGCTTTTAACCTGTTCATAAACATTTCAACTGACGGTAGGCTGCTTTTACATTTAGAGATAAAAATACAATGTTTGGCGATAAGGTAGATATGATTTATAAGCCCATTGTGCTCTTCGTAACTTCCTAGGAGAACATTTATCTTATTTAAAAACGGACTCATGTCGATGTATAAACTTAAGCGATTTTGTAGACTTTGCCAAAACGCTTGTACCATATGGCAGTCCCAAAACAAATGTTCGACAGTCTCTATTTGTTCTTTACAGAAGGTGCAAAGGTCACATGGCACAATGTTACATAACTTTAAGAATTTATTTGTAGGTAGTACACGCTGCAGTAGTTTATATTGAAAGCTTCTAATGCGACTGTCAAGAGTAGTTCGAAAGGCTATTTGATATATATTTTTCCATTCCAACTTATCCAAACTTTTGGCTAGTGATTCCTTCCATTTGCGTTGTCTTTGCTGAACCGACTTTGCAACGCTTATGAGTTTCCAGTAGACAAAATTGCAACAATGTGAGGTCTCGAGAATTTCTACAAGAAGTTCGTCCGTTTTGCGGGAAGGTATTTGCAGTATACCAAGCCCGACCTCGCGCCATCGTTCACACACTTGATATCTAAGTGAGAGGAAATCGAGCACATTCAAAGATACATTATACTTTGATACAAATGCCTCAAACGTTAACGGAGCCCCATTTTCACCCAGTAGATCCATTACCAAAACGCAATCTTTTCTAACCAGTGGCTTTTTATAAGTAAGTACATTCTTATTTGTAACATAACTTGAATTCCAGAAAGTATATTTGGACCAAATATCCGTGGGGTCTACGGCGGTTCGGTATTTTTGCCACACTAACAACACGTTTCTCCAAAATACATTATTTATACCTCTAGCCAGTGTGGTCACTGACTTTGGATCTAAACTCCATAGCAGAATATCATTCTCCATACCCAACAGATACTTGGATAGACGCTGCCAATTTCCTTCAGAGGATTCAAGTCTTTTAATCCATGTCACCTGTAGCGCTTCGCTCAGTGTCTTGACGTCTGTAAGTTGTATACCCCCATTTTCATATCTTTGCACCAGTTGTGAGTGGGATACCTTAGCTCTTTTTCCATCCCAAATGAAATCGTTTATTGACTTTTGAATCTTGTCAAGAAAGGTAGTCTTGGCCGGAATCACTGACAGTACATGAATTAATTTAGGCACAACCAGGCTTTTAACCACTGCAGCTTTTCCCATGATAGAAAGTCTCTTTGATTTATAGAATGTTAGTATTCTGGTTATAGCGTTTTTCGTCGATGTTATTTTCCAGCAGGTTTGTTGTTTCCGCCCCGAATTGAATTCCCAATAGTTTAAATTCCTTTACCCATTTTATAGGGTATTCTGGGCATAAACAATTATCTGAGTTTCGCATGCTACCCAACCACACCGCCTGCGTTTTGTCTAGATTTATTCTGAGTCCTGAACACAGATAGAATAACCTAAACGTTTTTAGAGCAGCAGCCAGTGACTTTTCGTCCTGTTTCATTAACAGAAAGGTGTCATCTGCATATTGACCAAGGAGAACAGAGATTGACCCAATTTCTATACCATGTATATCGGGGTTTTGTCGTATCGTTTCCGCTAGTGGCTCTACTGCAAGGATAAACAAATATGGCGAAAGGGGGTCACCTTGGCGACAACCGCGGCCCAGTTTGAAAAAGGGAGAAAAATGTCCATTATTTATAACGCAACTTTCTGCTTTACAATATAAGGTTTTGAAATATTCCACAAATCGATCTCCGATGTTATACGCCTTCATAGTCTTTATGATATAGCTCCATTCTAGGGTATCAAAAGCTTTTTCGAAATCTATTAATAGTAGTAGTTCTGGCTTGTTATTCTTATTCAGGTAGTCAATAACGTCATAGACCAGTCTAGTGTGCTCTCCGATGAAACGACCCTTAAGAAACCCTTTTTGATCCGTATGGATAATATCTGCGAGCACCTTTTTTAACCGATTTGCCAGAACTCCGGATAACACCTTATAGTCGGCGTTTATTAAGGAAATAGGCCTCCAGTTCTTCAACAACTCTCTTGGTTTTCCCGGCTTAGGTAAACAGGTGATAATACCTTGACGCTGAGTTACTGAGAGTTTTCCATGCGTAATGCCGTGTTGCAGGCTTCTTAACAAAGGGTGGCCTATATCTTGCCAAAATTTTTTGTAAAATTCAGCAGGGAAGCCGTCTGACCCTGGCGATTTTTCATTCTTCATATTTCTTAACACCTGTTTAACTTCGTTAACAGTTATAGTACTGTCACAGTATTCTTGACTCTCGTCACTTAGCGGCTTGACAACATCTCTTGCTAAGAAGGCACCAATCGATTCGCCACTTTTGTTTACTGACGTGTATAAGTTTCTATAGAATAATGTTTGTTCTCTCAAAATAGCCGGTCCACCTGTAATTTCTTCTTTGGGACAACGTATTGCTTCAGCATAGCTCACGTATGACACACGCCTAACATTTACTCTGATAATACATTTCGTGGACTCTTCCAACAAGGCAAATGAGCCTTGCAAAGACTAACTGGATATTGTTCTGTTTTTTCCAGTGCCTTGGTCATTATCTCAACACAGCACCATCTGAACCGGAAATGACTTTCACTGTGCCTACGACGTCAAGTCCCAGCGACCTCTCTCGGTACACGTCGCCAACACCTTATCGCCGGCCACAGCGTCAGCGAATCGCTGGGCGTTCGATCGCTCTGCACGAGATTTATCCGTGTTATAGTGTGCGCAGCGATATGACCAATCAAACCGTTTATCGCTCAGAGAGGACCACGTTTGAGAACCGGAACCATATTATTTTCACCAAGATCGGAATTATCGTGGGGCCAACGGTTCTGTTTGTTTTCGGTTTTGTGGCTTTATTTTTCAGCTGCGTTTACTTGGAGGAAGAGTTATGACTGCCTGCTGTTCGCCATGTTCGATACATGTAACCGTTGAGGGCCGTTGGCGTTTTTTTTGTTTATTATTGTACCTCTGTGAGGGCTGCGTTTCCTGCTTAAGTTGTCCACAATATGTGTTCCTTGTTAATGTTTCAGACTTTATTATTACGTTCGGTATATACTAAGCAGTTGATTAAGTAGCAATTGGCGAGTTAATTAGGTATGTTATAGAGCCTCTTACACCCACCATTGTAACTTGTTTAGTCTAGGCACACACATATCATACAACATCTTCGACCATGCCCCCCCCCCACCCCCATGTATTTTTCTAATGCTAATTAAGTCAAATTATCTATATATATGTACATGCATTACGTGTGCTCTATTCAATCAGTATCGCTTTACTTTCATGAACACCATGTTAAAGACCAATTACTGAATCACTGAATCACTGAATCACTGAATAAAAGCACATTTACATATTAGTTCTGTTGTCCAACGTGCATAAATCTCAGAACTGGAGCATGAAAAAATAGGACGTCATGGCTTTTAAATTGTGCGATGCTTTTCGGCAATGGTTGCGTTCTGCTGGCACATCAATCGTGGGCCATATAAAGATATATCAGCCGTCAATGGTGTAGATTCCCACCCCCTTAATGATGGACACGGAATTATTTCATGAGGATTTAATTTATGAACTTCGGAAATACCCGGCGTATCAAATGGTTGCGCTTACGTGTTAGGACGAAGTATTGCTTCAGCATAGCTCTCGTATGACGCACGCCTAACATTTACTCCAGTAATTCATTTCGAGGGCTCTTCCACCATCTTCCTCACAAGCAACAGCCGTAAAGTACCGCAGTAAAACAACTGTGTACAATACTTGTATCTGGACTAAAATGTTCAGAATTCTACACCGACCTAAGATTACGTATCGGGTCGCCTCCTCCACTCAGCGAAACGGCATTCTTGTTGCTTTTCGGTGTTTAGAGGGCGGACGATACGGGTGAGGTGTGCCTTCCGTGGAAGGTCACTGAGACGCTGCCAGACCGTCGGACCTCTGTCTGATAGATGGCGTACGTGACAGATTACACGATTCAGTCACATCCTGTGGCGCAAGGGCGTGACCTTTACATCAAAATCCGAGAGGTCTCTAGGTGGCCGGTCATCCTTTCATTAAGTGTGAAAAGGACGAGGACCAAAGCTTTATTGCCGTTTTTTCGCAGACACATTAATGTAGCAAGTAACCGGGTCACGGAGTAGCAATGGTGGCTAAGTGCGATCACTTTATATATGGGTCACTCTGACGGGTTGCTGGCTGTGAAGCGCTTCGGGCATAAAGGTCCGGCACCAGGAGGGGTCGGGAAGGGTTAAATAGCGACACACGACACAGGCATATTTGAAAAATAAACATTCGACATTGACCCCCAAATTCAAACACTGAGGATCTAAAAAATCTACATCGACACAATTTTTTGAAAAAACGACAATGAATTTAGCCAAATAGCGACACGGAACGTCGTGAAAAATCGACATTCGATACAGAGAATTTGGAAAAATCGACACTTGACACTGGAGCCCCCGTTCCAGACCCCTACTAGGCACAGAGTACGGTGAAGATAAGGTCGGTACTGGGTCAGGGCATAGACAAACACCATCAAGAACGTGTTGGCTTATATATAATATGTCGCCATCAAATGAAACTACATTTTGAAGAAAAGAAACGACATTTAGTGCAGTTGTATGGACTACTGATACATTTTTTATTCCGTTATCCAGACAGTTTCCTGAAAACCGTGTAACACAAAGCACTTTGCTCTTGGCATCCATTATCTCAGACAAATGGAACTAGCTCCCAACCACTTACACTAACATGCTGATTTGGGTACAAAGACATTGGGTGCAGCTCTCGACTAAACGGTGCTTGACTGTTAATACTTTTATTTTAATAATTTATTGGTGGCATACAGGAGTAGAATGCCGCTTACCATGTTACAATGTATGTTATATAATCTGGATCTAGCCGGCGAAGTCGCGTTGGCGACCGGAATAATAAAATTGCTGTTTAATTATGGTTTCGGTCATGTGTGGATCGCACAAGAAGTCGGAAATGTCGATATGTTTCTTAGTGCATTTAGGCAGCGTTTAAGGGGCATTTCTACCAAGGAGTGGAATACAACTCTAAATGACACGTCAAAGTTCGACAATTACCGCAGTTTCAAAACCTCGTTGGAACTTGAAAATTATCTATCTTGTGTCAAAATGTATAACCATAGAATCGCGCTATCAAGATTACTATGTTCTTCGCATCAGCTAGCGGTCAAGCGTCAGAGGGGAATAGTAGACAGAAACCTTAGATTCTGCAGTTTCTGTCTCGCTGCAAGATTACAAGCCATTGAAGACAAATATCATTTCCTCTGTATCCGTGCCCATTACGATCATATTAGAAATGCGTTTTTTCAGCAGGACTGTACTGTATCCATCGCGAGTGCAATTTATCATAATGCTATCCCCTCAAAACTCCTCCGAACTTCGGAATATAGCTGCTTATACGTATAATGCTTTCAAGTTTCGCAAATTGAGTTTGTAAATGTACCATCACACTCATATGTTCTACACTTTGCACTGAACTGATACCATGGGCCCATGGCCTGAAAGGTATGAAATAAACGTTTTTATTAAGAATGCCGCTAACTGATCAGTTGCGACAGCACGCTGATGGTCAACATAACACAAGAGAAACGTCATATATATATATGGTCTTTCAGGAGACGCGATGGCGTGCACTTGCACCTCAATAAATGCGTACGAATTAGGCCTTTACGGTCGATATACGGTCGATATATATAAGATATATTAATATATGTAAGATATATTAATATATGTAATATATATTAATATATGTAAGAAATATTAATATATACTATATAGTAAAACATCTTTCATTTATACCTCATTTATACATATGGTCGTGTATAATTGGTTCATAAAACATGGCATTTTGCAGGATGATAAATGTAAAGTTTATAGTAATTGCGGAGCAAAAGGTTCGCCTTTGCTGATACTGCGTGAATCCGCTAGAGATGGCAGTGCGTCGAGAAAGATTACAAATAGCCTCATTAGGCTGTAGGCCAGAGTTTTAAAAAATTCGGCCAGATCTGAACTGCAGGAAGAAAGAAAGGTAAACTATCATCTTACTTCGCACGCCTTCTTTGATGCCTGGGTTGATGTCGTCTTCGTGTGCTCTACATTAGCTGTATGGAAGCAGCTACTACTTCTGAGAGGGCCTTTTTTTGACTTCATACGGACACACGTCATTTTCTGTTCTATCCTCTGGGACTGGGTGAGGCCAGGCGTGATAGCACCGCGTCTCACCTTCTGCTAGCGACCAGGACAGAACGCATTGGACACTCCTCGACTAACGGACTCCCCATCGGAAGTTTTTCGATCTATTAGAACTTTTTTGCAATTATAGCTTCCAAGTTTTTTGCACAAAGTGGTCACCACATCACAGAGAGGAGTCATGTGGCAATTATTCCCAAGTCGACGCCATGTTGTTTTTTCCCATTACTTTCCCTCCGTCTTCATTGTGCATTGGCGAGGACAGGCGGGATTAGCGGGATAGACACCAGCTGCTATCTGAGATAGACACCAGCTGATATATCAGATAGACACCAGCTGATATCTGAGATAGACACCAGCTGATATCTGAGATAGACACCAGCTGCTATCTGAGATAGACACCAGCTGATATATGAGATAGACACCAGCTGATATCTGAGATAGACACCAGCAGATATCTGAGATAGACACCAGCTGATATCTGAGATAGACACCAGCAGATATATGAGATAGACAGCAGCTGATCACTGATATCGACACCAGCGGATCCCTGAGATAGACACCAGCTGATCCCTGAGATAGACACCAGCTGATATCTGAGATAGACACCAGCTGATCCCTGAGATAGACAACAGCTGATCCCTTTTCATATATTTTGCTAGTCTTCGGACTATCCTGTTTGCTCCCCCCTGACCGCCGCCAGGTCGCCAAGGGCACAGGGCTCGGCTCGGGTGGCGTGCTTGATAACTGACTCTCTCCCCCCTTTTCCAAGGTCTTTCATGACCGGAATATCGGCCATTACAACTCCTATTACAACAGCCGTGAGTCTCTCCCGCCCTCGAGCACAATAGCGAAGAAAACAAAATGGGGGTCTTTGAAGGTGGGAGTCATTGCCAGTAACTTGCCTCAAGCATCACTATCCCTCGATACCAAAATGACCCCAATTACTAACCATGCACACCCTGTCTACCAACCGACCACAAAAGACAGTTATGGAGTGCAGAAGATTGCCTCCTTTGACAAAAGGGGTCATATTTTCGGTGTACCTGCGCTGTTAATGCTCGTGTGACGACCACTCATTAGGAGCAATCAGCATTGGCCAAGTCATAGAAGGAAACATGATGTGGCATAAGTCCCTGCGGCAGTCACCGTGCAGGGGGGCGTGGCTTAGGTCAGCCCCTAACAGAGTGCTTAAATAATTGTTTTAAATCGCCATATAATATGAGCGAATTTACGGAAGATCGACTTCGGCTGTCCGAATAGCCACGGAACTGAAATTTCAGATATGGAGGAACATTGCTTCCCTGATGGTCCACCAATGAAGTGACGACATTACATGGGCACAGAAAATACTGGGGTTCAGACATCCAAATCGAGGCTCAATGACTTCTTGTGTCAGGTCCGGACTACTCACATGAGACAGTGATTGGATGGGATTGGTTGAAATTGGGCTGCAATCTCTGAACCAAATGGTCTGGAGCCTTTAAGCTGTCTTCCGAGCACTCACGAGACAGACGGGGATGGCTTGGCCTAATGGACCAGGGATTGCTTCATTGGTAATGGACGGCATTGCCTACCAGTTTCATCCCAGTGAAAACAGGGCAAACAATGTGTTCGTCTTATTAGAGTGCCATCACCACTGCCATCACCACTGCCATCACCACTGCCATCACCACTGCCATCACCACTGCCATAACCACTGCCGTCACCACTACCATCACCACTGCCGTCACCACTGCCATCACCACTGCCATCACCACTGCCATCACCACTGCCATCACCACTGTTATCACCACTGCCATCACCACTGCCATCACCACTGCCGTCACCACTGCCGTCACCACTGCCGTCACGACTGCCATAACCACTGCCACCACCACCGCCATCACCACTGCCGTCACCACTGCCGTCACCACTGCCATAACCACTGCCGTCACCACCGCCATCACCACTGCCATCACCACCGCCAAAACCACTGCCATCACCACTGCCACCACCACTGCCGTCACCACTGCCGTCACCACTAGCTGCCATCGCCACTGCCATCACCACTGCCACCACCTCTGTCATCGCCACTGCCATAACCACTGCCATCACCACTGCCATAACCACTGCCGTCACCACTGCCGTCACCACTAGCTGCCATCGCCACTGCCATCACCACTGCCACCACCTCTGTCATCACCACTGCCATCACCACTGCCGTCACCACTACCATCACCACTGCCGTCACCACTGCCATCACCACTGCCATCACCACTGCCATCACCACTGCCATCACCACTGCCATCACCACTGCCACCACCACTGCCATCACCACTGCCATAACCACTGCCGTCACCACTGCCATTACCACTGCCATCACCACTGCCGTCACCACTGCCGTCACCACTGCCGTCACCACCACTGCCATCACCACTGCCATCACCACTGCCACCACCTCTGTCATCACCACTGCCATCACCACTGCCGTCACCACTACCATCACCACTGCCGTCACCACTGCCATCACCACTGCCATAACCACTGCCGTCACCACTGCCATCACCACTGCCATCACCACTGCCATCGCCACTGCCGTCACCACTGTCATCACCACTGCCATCACCACTGCCATAACCACTGCCATCACCACTGCCATCACCACTGCCATAATCACTGCCGTCACCACTAGCTGCCATCGCCACTGCCATCACCACTGCCATAACCACTGCCATCACCACTATAGCTGCCATCGCCACTGCCCGAAACTTCAGTGAGTTTAAAGACCTACATGCGAGGGAAATAAAACTATATATGAGAGAAAATTTGACCTCTTGCTGGCCTAAGCTGTCGGTAAAAAACACTCGCAAATTTTACATATGCCTGACAGGCCGGTGAACACTATCACATTGATCACATTGGAGATTCCAAAAAATGGCTACAGGAGGGTCGGCGGGAGATTTGATCCAGCGATTCTTGTCTCAACCCCAAGGAGAATTGGCTCTGCATCTGGCCCTATTACTTGATATAGTTTGTACACTTTGGAACTTCCTTCCAGTTCAAGCCGCCATACATGTGGTCAAGGACCCCCAATGCGAGAATAGAAAGTTAATAACAACATTGTGTTTAGTTATTGTCAAAATGAGAAAGACAAAGTAACGGTTTTAATGTTTGAATGTAGATATTTCCAGAACTGTCACGTAATATGAACTCTCTCAAGGGACCTGTAGGTCAATATACAGAGCTCCTTTGTCAGGCTATTGGTTTAGTCGGTAGGCTGTGGAGCTTGTGACGGCTGCAAGAAAAGTAATCCATCTAATGTGCACCAGGGTTCACTCTTTGTCGTACGGCATGATAAACCATTATACCGAGAAAAAAATATCCACAGTGCAGCGGTATTGTTTACGTGGATAAGCGAATAATGGCGGTTCTGTCGTTTCAAGCATACTTGTGTAGCTGGAGCCTCACTGGAGAAGATGGAACATGGAATAGCAATAAAATTAACTGAAAATAATTGATCCCCCTCGAACCGATAAAGACGCTCTTAAAACGCCCCAGGATTGGTGTCAGGTATTAACCCGGTAAAAAGCATCGCAAGCAGCGTGGTTTTACAAAACGCGTCGTGGTTCTACCCGTCGTGTCGGCGCCGATGTCTTCGGGAACATCTGTGACCGCTGGCGCCTACGTGTGCCCTGTACCCGGGCTGGTATTCATACTACGCCCAAACGCCCAAACTTGTGTCTCCTCAATTGCCTTCCCTCCCCAGCTCGTCATAGGGGCCTGGAAGGGAGGGCGGGGTGGGGGGGGGGGACGGGTCCAGTGTCCAGTGTAGATGTTTTCTAAATTCTGTGTCGATGTCGCTTTTTTTAGATCCTGGGTGTCAGAATTTGGGGATCAATGTCGATCAGCATCAATTGCTGTGATATCGACCTTTAGCCCTTCCAAATCCCTCGGAATGATGGCATTCATACTCCCAGCGCTTCGTTTGATGTGAGCACTTGCCTCATTAAAGAAATCCACCACCTGGGTGTATTTCAAACAAATGCCATATAAGCTTAGTCGCTGAATATAGTCTCTGTTTCATAACGCAACCGTGCGCTAGGTGGTGTTGTCAATCGAATCTAAATCTCATTCCGTCTTGTGTTTGAAGTGACAGCAGACATGCAAGTCAAACCGCCTTTCATGGTGAAAGCTTCATCATGCGAAGAAAATTAAGGGCCGATGCGAAAGCTCAGTAGGTTAGAGCGCTCGCCTTGAGTACTCTGGCCACTTGAGACCCCTGCTGGTTCGCGCCCCGCTGTGGCCATGTCTGTGTGGCCGCGGGATAAAGATCCCATGTCCTTCTTCCTCTGGGACATGGCTCTACTCTCCCTTCCCTCCTATTGACGCGATATGGCTAAAAGTGGTTAACGAGTTCTGAATATACAACCAACCAACCATCATACCAAAATGCACTTCGTCCTCTCGAATATTCCCTGGACAAAAAGCAATTCCATATCGGTATATCAAGACGATACGCATGGGGCATTGATTCGAGGGCGAGGAATTTCCCTGTACAAGTCTACCATATCCTGCCCGAGCCCTTACGCGCTGTTCACACGATGCAATACGTTATAAAGTTCATTGCAAAGTTTTCGGCCAACTCTGCAATTGGAGGGCCTGTATTCCACGCACCGTAAGCTTAGCGCATGTTCTAAAGTTTCGAACAGCTTCAAGATTTGGGAATTGTCAACCAATAAGCGTCGAGCGTTTCAGCCAATCAGCGTTGATATGATCACGTTGACTTTATTGATTGCATTATGACAATGATAAGGTATGTGTGGCTTGTATGCATGACGCTATGACGCGCGATGCTCCAATATGGTATGTTCGCTAGGTGGCGGTAGTGAAAATTTTTGAAACGGTTGGTGCGCGGTTTGACCGTGGGAACTGTTGACCAACCGATACTTCCTCGTACCATCGAAACATCGTACCAGGGACGGATCTAGGGGTGAGGGTTACGGGGGTTGCAACCTCCCCCCTCCCCTTGGGAACCTGAACATACACTATTAAAGTCGGCTTCTCCGAGCACCCCCCCCCCTCCACCCCGGTCGCAAGTTGTCAGAGAGCCACCCCACCCGCCTTGGCATTTTTTTTTTAGATCCGCCCCTACGTACCGTGTAAACCCGGCATAAGGCAAAGATTCAATATGTACGTTGCCCGGTTTAGGACATCGCGATATATTTTTTTTTACACAAAAAATAAGTCGTTTCAAATTCTCTTGGAACACGACTTATTATTTTTTCAAAATAAATAACTGTTTTGGCGGCGGTCATTACTGCAGCCATGACTGCACGTGTCCAGCGATTTCGTAGCTGGTTAACAACCACATGCAGCAGTGTGACCTAATCGGAATTGGAGAGGGGAGGCACTACCTTACTGCAGAGTGAGAGAAAAATATGCGATTTGAAAGGGGATCACCGAAATATGTGAGGACAACATAGAACATTTTATTTCCTTGCGAATGGAAAGTTTCAGTCTCAGATGGGCACATTGAGAGAAAATGTAGATAACTGCACCGAGGAAAGAGAGAAACAGGGGGAAAAACCCGTCATTAGGGCGGCATAGTATACCTAACTATACGTAGTGGCCCCGTGGGGGGGAGGGGCGGGAGGGGGGGCTTCCCTCAGTCCCTTCCCATGCTCGCCCCAGTTCAGCCCAGGAAAAAAAACTCGGGATGAAACCCCAGGGCTGGGTGGTCGGGAGAGCCCCGGTGTAGGGCAGGGCTGGGTGGGCGAGAGAGCGGCTCTCCCGCCCGTCCAGCCTAGCCCTGGTACATGCCTCTCTTACCACGCCCGTAAACGGAGCTAGGGTGACAGCCATGCCGCTGACACGGCCGAAAACAAGAAATCGGCAGAAATCGCGGACCGGTGGCTCAAGTTGAAGTTCATAACGCCGGAAGTAAACAAACGCCGCCTGGCAGCGAGTGCTAAAGCTAAGATTGTTTACTTTCGGCGAGCGGCGGAGCATTCAAAACGAAGCGAGAGGTGAAATAAATTGTCTGGATTACAAGAAAATACATTACCAAGCAAAGAAATGAAAGTGCGACGAAAGTCCAAAAAGCTTTAGGAACGTCGTGGCGCACATTGTCGGGTAGGCACTGTATATTTATTTTGTTATGAACTTCAACTTGAGCCACCGGTCCGCGATTTCTGCCGATTTCCTGTTTTCGGCCGTGTCAGCGGCATGGCTCTCACCCTAGCTCCGTTTACGGGCGTGGTAAGAGAGGCATGTACCAAGGCTACGTCCAGCCCTGCCCTACACCGGGGCTCTCCCGCCTACCCAGCCCTGCCCCACGCCGCGGCTCTCCCGCCCGTCCAGCCCTGCCTCACCCTTTTCACATTACAAAATCTCATGTTCTCGTTTCATGGGGCGAGAAGACGAGATGTTGCGTACACGATGGCGATATGTAGAGGACAATTTGCCCCTCAATATCGTCTTCACAATTTTGCATTCATATCTCGCCCTTAAGATTCCGCCATCTGGCATTCTCGCACTCTCGCCTGGCGCAGTTTCGCGTTTTTGCCTCGCACAGCTTCGCGTTCTCGCCTCTGAAAGTTTCGCGTTCTCGCCTTGCACAGTTTCGCGTTCTCGCCTCGGACAGTTTCGCGTTCTCGCTTCGCGCAGTTTCACGTTCTCGCCTCGGACAGTTTTGCGTTCTCGCCTCGCGCAGTTTTGCGTTCTCGCCTCGCAGAGTTTTGCGTTCTCGCCTCGCAGAGTTTTGCGTTCTCGCCTGGCGCAGTTTCGCGTTCTCGCCTCGGACAGTTTCGCGTTCTCGCTTCGCGCAGTTTCGCGTTCTCGCCTCGGACAGTTTTGCGTTCTCGCCTCGCGCAGTTTTGCGTTCTCGCCTCGCAGAGTTTTGCGTTCTCGCCTCGCAGAGTTTTGCGTTCTCGCCTGGCGCAGTTTCGCGTTCTCGTCTCGGACAGTTTTGCGTTCTCGCCTCGCGCCGTTTCGCGTTCTTGCCTCGCGCAGTTTCGCGTTCTCGCCTCGCACAGTTTCGCGTTCTCGCCTCGGACAGTTTCGCGTTCTCGCCTTATACAGTTTCGCGTTCTCGCTCTATACAGTTTCGCTTTCTCGCCTCGGACAGTTTCGCGTTCTCGCCTCGGACAGTTTCGCGTTCTCGCCTCGCACAGTTTCGCGTTCTCGCCTCGGACAGTTTCGCGTTCTCACCTGGCGCAGTTCCGCGTTCTCGCCTTCGACAGTTTTGCGTTCTCGCCTCGGACAGTTTCGCGTTCTCGCCTCGCACAGTTTCGCGTTCTCGCCTCGTTCAGTTTCGCGTTCTCGCCTCGCGCAGTTTCGCGTTTTCACCTTCTTGCGTTCTCGACTGGAGCATGTACACGTTCTGGCATTATCGCCTCCCATACCTTGAAGTGCAAGAATGCGAGATCCCAGGCATAATCTCGTCCCCCAAATTATGTGGCTTATAGTTTGGTACGTGTGGCACGTATAGTCACAAGACATTACGAACTCAGGCATCAACTCTGAACGATCAAAGCCGGAATTTTCGCGCTAAGTGGCGAACATGCAGGTTCCATTTTAGGAGTTTGATGTTTCAAATATATGAAACAGCGTTTTACCCTCAGATGTTTCACAAAAGAACAAAAGAAATAGTGTGACTGTTCGTATCCTGCGTACAGCGCACCAGCCAGGGAAACCTACATTTACGTCACGAAATGTCGAATGATCATCTCTATTTTTTAATGTTTAAACGCGTCATATGGGACCATGGCCAATATTTCTAATAGTGCTCCCAAATAACATTAACTGGTATTGTATTTTGATAGCGGAATATATTGGAATTGATATCTTGAAAGTCCCTTTGGACCTAGGAGTTGGCCTTTAAAGGGTGCTACATAAATCAATCAATCTCGCGTTCTCCAGTGTAATCTCGCCTCCTCGTGATCACGTTTCGCGCCTTATGGTTACCTTACCTTCTCGCCTCTCGCATTCTCGCTATTAATTTGTTATATGTCTTTAGTCTTTAAGGAAGTTCAGAGTAATAATTTAAACAAATGATATATGGTACGGGTTAACTTTTGACTAGTCTAAGAACTAAATTCCGATGCAAACCATTTGTATAGATCGAAGATATGATGACAGCGACGTAACTAGTATCCTGTATTTGGAGAGTTCTCAAAGCATGATGACCCTGAATGTGACATTTATTTAAAGCATGAATGATTTGATAAAATCCAACGACACGAAACGGGTAAGATATGAACGATTACACAATTAAGTCCCTATGAAATATTAATCACATTATGGGAGACGTTATGCATGTGAATGTAACCGCATAACGACCCCGCTATTGGGAACATCGCAGACTGCAGCATTCTGTTTACGGATTATTTTCCCGTGTCCCATGGCAACGCGTGACGCATGCGCAGCGCCGCTTCCCGCGCGGCCTCTGTCGCCCGGGGTAGCGGAATGGGGGTGTGTGGGTGGGTGCGCGGGGGTATGCGGTGGAGGTTTACATGACAGGAGGAGGGGGTACGAAGCAGGTGCGACTTGGTGCCTCTGGTTCCCGCTGGGCACAGCCCATTGGGCGCGATCAATAGATGGTTGCGAGTGCAGCTGAATGGCTAGCAACCCGTATCCAACCAACGCGAGCGGCAGGAACGCTGGCTTCGGTCGTCTCTCTATCTCTCTCTCCGTCTCTCTCTCTCTCTCCTCCCACCCTGGAGACTGTCGCTCTCACCTGTTCTCACAGAGAGGTAGGTTACTGACTGATTAGGCCGACCTGCCGGAAATTTTTCACTGGATTGGCGCGGTGTCATCGCCCAGTAAACAACAACAACGACTACCAGACGATCACCGAACGCTGGCATAACTGCGCAGACGAACGCTGATGGTAAAATAGCGCGGGTGACTTCCATACATAGAGAGGCCTGAGCGTGGACAATTGATCACATCATCTGGGCGTATTAATACCGTTAATTTCTTCCGTGGATACAGGTAAGTTATATATACATACTAGAAGGATATCAGTTGTTAGATTGCCCCCAAAACCTGGATCCAAACCTGGCGTAGGATTTACAATGGTAGACACATATGAAGGCTTCGGTATTAAGATATATTATAATGTAGGCCTAATTGGTATCGCGGGCAAATGCACATGTGCGATGTATACTATTAATATTAGATGACTCAGATAATTATGGTATACACACAATTAATAGATACAGGCACACGTAACACGTGATATTAACATATACCAGTGAAATATGATGAAATGATATCGGTTGGCACAGCTATGATATCTAAATTGACATCAGCTGACGCAGATAAGATATATAAATTGACATCGGCAGTCGCAGATAAGATATATAAATTGACATCGGCTGACGCAGGTAAGATACATGAATTGACATCGGTAGACACAAGTAAGATACATAAATTGACATCAATAGACACAGGCAAGATACATAAATTGACATCGGTAGATAAAGGTAAGATATATCAATTGACGTCGGTAGATAAAAGTAACATATATATCAGAAGAAACAGGTAAGATATATAGAGTTGACATCGGTAGACACAGATTTACAATAAGGTTGAATGCGCGATTTGTCTTGTATGTTCGTCCGTCATAGGGGTTTAATTATTTAGTAAATTCCCATATCTAGGAGCTGACTGAAGTGCTTCCCATCTCCGTTTCACTCCACTACCACAGTGCCTGAAAAAGCTTTCATTACTTTGTGTTTTATTGATTTATTTACTTCCCAAACGTACAGTTGCTACATGTCATGCATTATATCATTGGCTCTCCTTAAAAGACCTCTGAACTAATTCTCTTCAACTCCTAAAAAGCTGAATTTTTAATAGATTCCACTTGTGTTCAACGTCTTTTTCACTTTCATATGTATGTCTAATACAGGCAATTGGCGCGAATGTGCTTGGGGTGTTACTTTTACATTTACAATTAAAAATATATCGTTTCACTATGATGCTGATATGGTTAATTAGGTTAAGATATGAAGTCTTAATAGCACCTTGTATAATCAATTTTCGAGACATACTCAGGCTTACATTTGATGAATGTGTGATTTGGTTCCAGAGCTGTCTACAGGGGTCAGATGTCTCGCACGGCGCGAGGCCAGAAGAACGAGACAGGATGTCTCACCAACCCCAAGGGTGTGCGGAAAGGACAGGTGAGAAACAGAAAATACAGCGCGTGTGAATATCTAGCTCCCACCCCGTTCCCTGTCGGAATGGGGAATAAGAGCGCCACCATCTTAAATAAAAGTTGCCCTATATGGAGGGCACGTGCTGAATATATGTTCTCTCCTGTCAGGAGAGCGACATATGTCGCGCGAATTAGCTGTACCCCCCCCCCCCCACCCTCAGTGTCACTATATTGCGTTAGGGGGTTGGCGGGGGAAGGGGGAAGGAGAGGGGGTAGTGCGCTACCAAAGCACGCTATTTTAAAATAAAAGAGAACTCTTGTCTTTTTGAGGGGTTATGTGTACTACCAATATTACTTTTTCTGTTAATAAGCGTTCCGTTACACTGCCCAAGAAGATGCAAGCATGATATGAGGGCCAGCGCAGTTAAGGGTCAACCGAACCAGGGCTCGGACCTAATCTCAGCTAAGGTCATATTGTAATATGATAAAGGCAAAGCCCAAAGAAGAGCGTTTGAATACAACTTTTGGTGTACAACCTAAAAACTTGCCGGTGTAATGCCTGCTGAGCGAAAAGATTTTCCAGTGGATCGAACAACTAAAGCACTTTTCTAATCAGTTAACGTTCTTTGAAATATCTTCATTTCTACAACTAATTTGCTGTTGTAAAAGTTTTCAAATGTCCAAAACTAACCGGAACTACGTACTATACTTACTATTCTATACTAACTTAAAAAAACAACTAACTAACTGTAATAAACACCTTGCCATGCTCTAGGATTGAAGACACGGATGGGTTTTCTTACACCTGTTAATTATGGCTACAATTGGTATAACAAATTTCAAACAGATATTATTTAGGTGACTTGGTGTTTTACCAATAGTTAACTTAAAGATATATTATGGCACATCCCTCATGAACAGCAACGAAGGATCCAACGGTAAACTTGCAATAGGTCTAATGTTACAACTCTGTCTACATAATGCAGAAATACGATGGCATGCAAGGTGGATTCTCATTGTTAATTATAACTGACGAATGTCTCATATATAACAAGTGTGTAATATGGGACTTCACGTACAGTGATTCATGGGTTGTATTGCCCATACCATGTATAGCTAGCCAAGCCTTGGAACGGGCGAAGGACATCAAACACTCGTATCGACCAACAGAATATACGTCGACCGATCCCTTCCCATCCACACCCCATCCGCCCCCTTCCCATCCACACCCCACCCGCCCCCTTCCCATCCACACTTCATCGGCCCTCTGTCCATCCGCACCCCACCGGCCCCCTCTCATCCTCTTATCACCTGAGTCCGTCTCTCATCGATCATACATAAAACCACTTCCTGTCGCCATCTTGTCGATGAGCCGTTGCCCCTGACAACGCTACCGCCTGGGGGGAAGTTGTTGGTTGAGGACTGTCCTGTCATAACGTAATGACCTGCAGCCGCGGCATTCATAACCCACCCGTAGCTTACGCTGAAGATCTCCAGGGAGTCGTTTCACAGCCCCGGGGGGAAGGGGGGGCACTATTATACAAATCTAGCTTCTTGATGCCTGGTGTCTTGATGCCTGAGAGAGCGGATATTTGTGATAAAAAAGATACCCCTATAGAGCGGATATTTAAACACATGCGAAGGGGGGGGGGGGGTGAGGGGTGTGGGGGCGGCAAATGTCCGTTCATAGAGCGGGTTGCCTTGATAAAATACCCCTTCCGAGCGGATGTGGCGGTAAAACGCCCCGATTGAGCGGATTTTGGCCATAAAACCCCGACCGAGCAGAATTTGGCGGTGAAAAAGGGGGGCTTTACCGCGGAACCCCCCCTGAAACCCAGCAATGTATTAAGTACCCCCCCCCCCCCCACCCCTTGCCCCGGGTTTCACAGCTACTGACGCACGGACATTGGGGCTCTTGCCATTCCAAGTAGATAAGGTAGTAGTAGCAATAGATATGGTATATGGTCACGACGTCAGTAACTGCAACATGGACCTTGCAAAGCTTGTGTGTAGGTTTATGAATACCGCTCCTGGTACCGTCTTGCTGACTGACTCACGGGGCGTGGCACGTTTATTTTTAGTGGAGTTAACCTCCGTGGTGGCAGAACACTCCAAGGGCGGATCCAGGTGGGGGGATCCAGGGGGACCGGACCTTCCCCTTTCTGAGGAAGAATGACGTTTTTCAATGCAAAATTTAGGCCATCTGTGGCATAGATCACCCCCCCCCCCCCCACCCCCGTCGGGGTGGATCTCCCGGTAGCAATTTTGTTCAGAGACCCCCCCGCTCCCCCCGGACCCCCTTCCCAAGTTCCTGGATCCATTCACTCGACCGCATATCAATGGGTCCCTGGTTTAAAACTAGGTCAGGCTGATCTAATCTGGAGCATATTTCATCCAAATCAGTCGCTTTCCCCGGTTTCTTGTTCCTGCCTAATTTAGCCCGCCTGTGTATACAACTGGCCCAAAACAACAACCGTTTCTTGTATAGTTCCCTGCCATACACAACATTCACTTTGGCTATAGTGACAGAATTGTACAGGTCCCGTCCCTGCGGTAGACAACATTAACTTTGGCTATAGAGTGACAAGAGGAGTTTCTGTTTGGACACAGCCCCGAGGACCTCCCGCGGCCGGAGCCTACAAGGAAAGGAAGAACATAGCGCCGACACAATTTAAGATCTTCTACGATCGCGGTGATCTGCCCATCTCAGTCGAGAACAATGTTCGGGGCAGCAAGCTCAACTGGAAGGTATAAACCCGACAAACGAGGGTCGGTGCGAACTCAGCATGCCTTGTTACGTATCTGCACTTACGAAACATTTTCTATTGTTATTTTATATTCTATATTATTATTCTGTTAAATACTAATTATGCTATTAAATATTTATTATTCTATTAAATGTTTATCATTCGATTAAATACTTATCATTCTTTTAAATATTAATTATTCTATTCAAATTTAATTATTCTATTTAAAGTTAATTATTGTATTCAATGCTAACTATCCTATTAAATATTAATTATTCGATTAAATATTCTGTTGAGATATTATATATTCAAATTTTATTTATACTATTAAATATTTTAATTTTAATTATACTATTAAATATTAATTATTCTATTAAATATTCTATGTTGAGATATTATCTTTTAATATTCTATTTTATTATGTTCTTACATTTATTATATTTGATATAAATAATATTATATTCCTGCATTCACAAGCAGAATGTTTTCCCCTAAACTTTAATTACCTTAATTAACGTGATCACTGAATTCACCCTGGCATTGGATTGGAGGTCAATATTCCACTGCCCAAACAAGGTCAAACAACGTCGCATGTCGCAAACTAGTCTACTTATATGGGCCCTTTTATCGCTCAGTGATAAAGACATCTTTTTCTCCTGGTTGCTCTGCCCCAGGTTGAGATCCAGAACCTGGACTACCACCACTACCTGCCACTGGTGTTCGACGGTCTCCGGGAGACCCAGGACCCCCACGCCACCATCGCCAACCAGGGGGTCCACGACATGCTGGAGCACGGCGGCCTCAAGATCTTGCCCGTCGTGCCCCAGCTCATCATTCCCATCAAACGTCAGTCCAAACACAGCCCAGTGTATATAGGTCTATATAACAAAATAATAAAATAGAATATTGATATATAATATCTCAACATAGAATATTCAATAGAATAACTATTATTTAATAGTATAATTAAAATATTAATATTTAATAGTATAATAAAATATTAATATTTAATAGTGTAATTAAAATATTAATATTTAATAGTATAATTAAAATATCAATATTTAGTAGTATAATTAAAATATTAATATTTAATAGTATAATTAAAATATTATTATTTAATAGTATAATTAAAATCTTAATAATAATAGTATAATTAAAATATTAATGTATGTAGGTCTATATACAGCACTGATAGCGGGCAGTGACTTGGTCTGATTGATTGTAAACATCGGACCATTGAAATAAGTCAATGGTTATCCCACAAGATATGAAAGACCACCATGGTTGATCACATGCCTAATTTTGTGTCAGGCATGTGTAAACGCTTGATTGCGCAGCTTCTAGGTTTGGGCAATGGAACTAGTTATGTTTGATTTAAAGGGGAAATCGATTTTCACTAATAGGAATTTAGATCTTTTTCGTTATTTAACTCAGCTTATTAGGCTCATTTTAGGTACGTTTTTCTTGTGTCTCTTCTTTTTTTTGTTCGGGTGGGTGCTTGATTTCCGTTTGGCGAATAGTCCTTGATTTTCAGTTGGTGCCGATTAGTGTTGTAATACTGAACCTATTCATAACTTGGCACGGAAATTAGTATTACTGCTTGCTGCTAATGATTGTTGTAATACTGAACCTGTTTTATTGTAAAAAATACTTTTTTCTTTTTATTTAATAGATAAGTGAGCAAACGAGGGCTACTTTAGGTGTCATCTTCCTGTAAATCGAGCCCCCATTCGCTAGGTGGCGCTCAGATTCCTGCCGCCTTTCCTAGAAGCGAAAGCTGGTTCCGCCGCTCTTACTCATAATGAGCGAAAGGTTGGGGCCGCGGCACCAGGTTACCCGAGAATGCATGTTGGGCTTGTCGATTTCAGTTGCCTTGGAGACCCGCGTACAGGTCGTGATGTGCCGAACGCTGCACGCCATTCAGCACCTCGTGGTGGCGGCCGACCACGTGGGCGAGGCGCTCGTCCCCTATTATCGCCAGATCCTCCCGGTCATGAACGTCTTCAAGAACAAAAACTGTACGTAACGTATGAAATATAGGGGATATAGCAGATATATTGCATCTAAGATGAACAGAGAGAGGGGGGAAGTGAGGGAAGGAGAAAGAACAGAGATAGGGGAAGTCAGAGAAGGAGCAAGTTAGACTGAATGAGACAAACATCAAGCAAAACAAGCGTATTTCAGAGCAGATCACGCAAGGAAAGGGTACCTTTCTCACAGAGAGCGAGAGGAGAAATATTGACGAGGACACAATCAAATAACTAACCATAACAAAGAAGCAAACCATTAGAGTAGCTACTTGATATGAGTATTACGTGAGCCATATGTGTTTGCAGCCAACACGGGGGATGAGATTGACTACAGCCAGAACAAGCGGGACAACCTCGGCGACCTGATCGAGGACACGCTACAGCTACTAGAGCGGCACGGCGGGGAGGATGCTTATATCAACATCAAGTACATGGTGCCCATCTACGAGTCCTGTCTCCTCAACTGACCTCTGAACCATCAAGTACATGGTACCCACCTACCTGTCCTGTGTCCTCAACTGACCTCTGAGCCATCAAGTACATGGTACCCACCTACCTGTCCTGTGTCCTCAACTGACCTCTGAGCCATCAAGTACATGTTGCCCACCTACCTGTCCTGTGTCCCCAGCTGACCTCTGAGCCATCAAGTACATGGTGCCCCACCACGAGTCCTGTCTCCTCAACTGACCTCTGAGCCATCAAGTACATGGTACCCACCTACCTGTCCTGTGTCCTCAACTGACCTCTGAGCCCTCAAGTACATGGTACCCACCTACCTGTCCTGTGTCCTCAACTGACCTCTGAGCCATAAAGTACATGGTGCCCACCTACGAGTCCTGTCTCCTCAAATGACCTCTGAGCCATCAAGTACATGGTGCCCCACCACGAGTCCTGTCTCCTCAACTGACCTCTGAGCCATCAAGTACATGGTACCCACCTACCTGTCCTGTGTCCTCAACTGACCTCTGAGCCATCAAGTACATGGTACCCACCTACCTGTCCTGTGTCCTCAACTGACCTCTGAGTCATCAAGAACATGGTGCCCACCTACCTGTCCTGTGTCCTCAACTGACCTCTGAGCCATCAAGTACATGGTGCCCACCTACGAGTCCTGTCTCCTCAACTGACCTCTGAGCCATCAAGTACATGGTGCCCACCTACCTGTCCTGTGTCCTCAACTGACCTTTGAGCCATCGAGTACATGGTACCCACCTACCTGTCCTGTCTCCTCAACTGACCTCTGAGCCATCAAGTTCATGGTGCCCCGCCACGAGTCCTGTCTCCTTAACTGACCTCTGAGCCATCAAGTACATGGTACCCACCTACCTGTCCTGTGTCCTCAACTGACCTCTGAGCCATCAAGTACATGGTACCCACCTACCTGTCCTGTGTCCTCAACTGACCACAACCATCAAGTACATTGTACCCACCTACCTGTCCTGTGTCCTCAACTGACCCCAACCATCAAGTACATGGTGCCCACCTACCTGTCCTGTGTCCTCAACTGACATTTTTTCAAATATTCGTATGATTTTATCCGAAAGTGGGATGTTACTGTAAGAATGCATCTCTGTTATTGGTTTTTTTGTGATCAGTATCCTCTATAGAAAAGGTTTTCTAGTCATTTGCGTTCGTGTACTGTTTTTGTACTTTGAGAAGCTAACTGCATATCTTTAATGTTGGGGAATTTAATGGCGAGTGTCCTCACTCACTTGCCTAGCTTTGGGTGGTAATTGTGTGTGAGATACACATACATCATAATTGTGTTGTCATTTTAAACCTTGATAGTTTTGTCATTTCAAGTTAAGCAAAGGTCGCTTTATCATTTTACAATGCAAAAAGGTCGTATTGTCATTTAAAATTACAAAAAGGTCGCTTCGTCATTTTACATTGCAAAAAGGTCGTTTAGTCATTTATGGCACTAACCGAAGGGTCAGTTTTTACAGTATGTAGTAGTTTTGTCTCCAAGGAAAAGCACTTTTATTAATGACGATATGACAGGTAATATTAAACATTCGGCGTGCTTGTACCTGCTGCAATGCTCGATATATACCTTGATCTATGGAGCAGCGCCTATATCATATATTCTTGCACGCACACGTTGCTTCTCACATGTTATCCTGTGTTTGTATAAATAAATTTATAAATATTGTTAATGAACATACAGTGTTTTCGTATTATATAACCATTGATACTATTATGTATGTGTCCGTCCCTTTCAGCTCGTCAAGCAGTTTTAACGCCACCTGGTTTTACCGGAGATTATCTCTGTAGCACAGCGAAAAACACCGAAAAATACAGAAATAACCGATACCACCGAAAAAGTAATAATCAGAAAGCAACCGGGTTTAATATGTAGGGTATATGAATAACGATATTCATAGTCTGAGATTAAACATTGCTAGAACATTCCAGTAACGTATTAATCTATTCGTGATCTTCAATTGTTTATGTTCTACATTTGCTGATGATTTGTCGTTTAATACTGTGGATATGCATATATTTTTTCGCGTGCCAGATGGTTTTTATATCTTAGGCTATGAGATTTGCGCTAAGATTAAGCCATCTCAATGCCATACGCATTTACTCGCACGAACCGTAATAAATGTTCACCCTGAGCGATGATAAAAGGAAACTTTTCGAAAAGTACCCAGTCGCGTAGTGCAGGATGGGTTTACCCGGGGACCAGGAGTCAGAACGGGCGGCAGGCATGTGAGTGCTATAACATTGAGGCATGACCGGAAGAAGGAAAAAATACCAAACCTTTTAAACCGTATCACTTTATTTATTCCCGCCATCCACGATCACTGGAACTGTGTCGGCAGCTCCCGAGTACAAAATATAGCATTAATAATTGGAACACATGAACACAAACTAACTAACTAACTTCTAGTTCATGAACGTCTAGGATTCGTACACAGGCACTGTCGCTCTATTCATCGCTATATATACACTTTGCAGGCAACTATATTTCAAGGAAACATGAATTTAAACATTATTTCTCATATTTCACCTTCGGTTATTACATCCAAAATGACTATAACATGGCATGTGTTCTTTGTCAGCTGTGATATTTGACTATTCTTTCACTTTTTGCCGGCGCAGATATTTCTACACGATCAGAGATGTCCATATCTATGGTATGGCAATGGTTGAGACGGAAGAGCTGACATGACGCACAGTATACCGTATGTACAAGAAAGCTCGAGGGTAGCGCAATCACTGGCGGAGCTAAGAGGGCCGATCTAAGGCATTCTCCTGAATAACTATGTACAAAGAAATTTGGGGGAGGGGGGGGGATCATGGGACCGGGGAAGGGGGAAAACCACCCTGGAGGCATAACAGCAAGTTGGTGCAAAAAAAACGTCCCTAATTATTATGAGATATCCTGTTTGTGGGGAAGGTAAATGACCAGATCGCTTCATCCACCCCCCACTTACCCACCCACTCGAGAAAGACGTACAGCTAACTCTAAAAATGCTGGGCCCATTGCAGATCAAAGTACATCAAATGGGAGTGGCAGGGAGGGAGGAAGCGGGGTATGGGTTGAGCTGGGCAGCGGGGGCAGCGGGGGCCGGAGGGGAGCTGGGATGAGGGCTGGTGGGTAGGGAGGGGTTGTGGTGGGGTGGATGGCACTGGGGGGTAGGAGGGGTGGGATAGTCACTGCATCATAGCGACCCTCTCCATATATAGGGCGACGCTGGAAGATCATTCTCCGCTCGGTAGATGGCGCACCCAGCGGGCGGCACACACCCCGTGGCGGCCCAGGCATAACGCACCCCGCCCAGCGTGGCGTTAAGGCCGCACGGGACCTCTATGACGGCCTCCGAGTCCGCCACCCTCACCACTGTCGCGACCACCCACGTCGAGACCCCCGCATCAGCACAGACATCACCAGTGTCGTTGCTATGGCAGCAGACCTGAAACAGATGCACGGGACAGATGGACATGGTAGAAACGGAGAATAGCGGACCTAAATCTGCCTAATAAAATCACTTCTTTTATAGACATGCGAAATGGGCGTTTGAACGTGGAAGGTTTCGCTTCCATCATAACGTCTTCTGCGCCTCGGCGAGATGTGTCAACCGATTCTGCCGTGAAACCAGGGGCCTGTTTCACGAACATAGTTTAGCCGGTTACAGGGCTAAGTCGGCTAAGATCGCCTACCATTTACACGATAACTTTAGTCGACTAAGCCCTGTAGTCGTCTAAACTGTGTTCGTGAAGTAGGGCACCGCACCCATAATTATTCTGGTCACTTAATTGTCACAACAGTACGCGTGTTTCATGATAAATGTCGTCATAATGCACCTAAACCATTCATTTGCACGCGAAAGTCCGCTCTGATGCACCATGACCATGACAATGGGGCGAATCGCGATAAATCTGTTTACCGACATTAGCGCAGACGTATCCCGACATAACATGGTCCCAATTTGCTTAAGCTAGTCAAAGTATCAAAACATGTTGCTTTCTTTTTCATTTTTGACGATTATACAACAGGATAAACCTGGGTAATGCAATAAGTGAAAAAATAGTGATAGAAATATATACCAGGGTCTCTCGCAACCAGTTAGATATTTCAGTCTCGTTCACTGTGGCTGCGGGCATGGCGTACCTCAAATCCACTGCCGTTTTTCAGAGTCAGGTGGGTCTCTCCGCCGTCGTAGATTACTCGGAGTTCGCTTCCGTTCCTGGCCAGGTCCGTGGGGAATGGTCCCTGGAAGACACGCAAACACGCTCGCAATAAGAGTCAACCGAGTAGTGCCAAAGGTTTGGAGTACCGGGAGCACTCGATTCACCTTTTCACTGCGCCGTTGTATGGGTTGCTCCCCGGAGCCCCTTTCTCCGGAAAACATGTTGTCATGTTGGTCTTTGGTTCTTGTTGTTTATTTCGTCCTTGTGATTTATTTCGGTAATGTGATGGCGGTGTTGGTGAGTGGGGGTGGGGGTGGTGGACAATCAATGAAAGCATTGCTGTAAAACATAATTGCTTTCTATTCAGAAAAAGATAAACCCCTCTCACCCATGGGACCAGGTGTAACATTTTTGTCCCTTAATTGGCTTGTATTGAAGTAACAGGTCGGTAACCCCTTGTATGACGGGAGTTGAACTCTTCATCTCAGTAATTCTTTCGCTCCTACTTATTCTAGAAAAACTGTTTGTCTGCCTGCGGTCGTGCTTCTATGTAAACGCTTCAGCATAACTCACATAGTACTCACCGCTAGTATATACCACAAAGACCGTTTTCATGGAGGCAAACATGGGGTCCATTTTCAATATGTTAGAGCTCATAAAAAGTGTTTTAAGTAAACGTTAGGCGTGAGTAATGCGTGAGCTATGCTGAAACAGTGGTTGAACCAAACATAAAACCTGAACACACAGCTTCCCAGTCACCACGACACCACCGGGCCAGTGGCGGGGGCCAGTGCCGAATGGCCGGTACGGCCCCCGACGCCGGTCCTGTGATGGCATCCAGCACTGGCACCTGAGTGCAAATTGGCGCAACACTGGCCCGATGCTGGCTGGCCAGAGCAAAACCGACGCTTGCCAGCACTTGCCCTAAGCCGTCCTCTACCATCGTCACAGGCCCAGCGCCGGCTAGCTTGAACCCACCCGCCTCTTGTCAGCAATTTAATGGCCTTTCAACGTTTATTGATCTGAGCATCAGTTATGTATTGTGACAGGAATTGCACGGATAACGATCCCCCAAAATTGCCAACAGTTCATTGCGAATCTCCAAGAATTCCTGCATGCCAGACGCGGAGATCGGAAAAGGTATCCCCCCCCCCCATAGTTCTGGTATACAGGCGGGTATCACTAACCGCCGCGGGACATGTGACTTAAGCGCCTCGGCCCTCTTGTCACCTTCACCCTCGCAATAGGATTCCTGACAAGCTAACCTCCACGACGCTTGACTGGTAGTGTCGTACGCAGCTTTCATCTGGCCCCGGACAAAGCGTGGCCGACAGGCTGTGAAGGTGGACGTAAGGGGATTACAATGTCTGCCATTGTAATCCCCTCAGTCTGAGATCGCTGGGAGTCGGATCATTTCTTTGGTATATCCCTGAGATAACCCGGAATACCCACATCACGCAGCGGTGGACCTCCCGGCACTTGTTTAGCACGAGCTTGGACATTGGAGAGAAGATAGCGGCTGATTGAAAGGTGATAGACTAGGTTAGTTCCAGGGCCCCTATGGAACTGACCTGTCACGTGTTGCGGTTTCCGGGCGAGCTACGGATCCTGAACCAAAGAAATGCGCCCATCCTCTCATGATTTCTCTCCGTTCTAACAAGCGGCCACACTGCGTGAACTCTGTACTGTACACTATCCAAAGGAAACATTCGGCGTGGCAAACGTCCGAGAAGTAATGCGCAAAATACACAAGCCTCTGATTATAACCCTCATTCAAGTGTAGAAACGAGGTTGGTTATGACGCATCCGGTTTAGAAATGACCTGATGCAAATGTAAATCTGTTCTGTAAAACTTTCATTTACCATCTCCTATGTGAAATACTGAAGTAGGATACAGCCCCCCCCCCCTCCCCTCCCACCCCCACCTTCGCCCTCCCCTCCCTCTTTTTCCTAAAAAAAGCGGGTCTGAGTAGCTTCCAGCATGACAGGCCCCGGATGTCTTTGTTTACCTGGTAGGAGCCTCCTTCCGTCATCCCGTTAGCCACGTGGTACGCTCCAAGGGCCAGCCGCTGGGCGGTCACGTGACTGTCCAACACGGGCACCCTGGAAGTCGATAATTCATACTTGATAAGTCAATTACAAGTGACATAAAGAAGACAAGGAACAACACATTAATTTACATGATTGGGAGACTCTTGGGAGTTAAGACCTGCTAAAGCCACACTTAAAAGGACATGCGTATTTAACCGGCACCTTGGAAAGCAAAGACCAGTCCGTGACGTCACCGAGCGTTCCCGATCCTCCAAGTGACAAATAAGACAGATATGACAAAAAAACGTGGCTATCTGGGATACGGGTCAGGACTATTTGCTTTTAGATTTCTTTTTAGATTAGAAAAATGTATTATACACAAATAGTCAGTCTGTGAGATTTAGGGTGATCCGGGCATGCGAGCGATGATTTGGTCTCCAGTACGAAGCTTCAACCTTTGCCATGACCTCGTCTTCGACATAAACGTCAACATTTACAAAAATAATACACGTTTACCAATTTTAATTTAGGTAAGAACAGTAACTTTTTTGGTTGGTTTAAATAACACCCTTTAACCCTTGTAGGTCATATTGCGACAGGGCACGGGCAAGGCCAAGAGGAGCCGTGTGTCCGCGAATAATCCCCTACTCCTTGCACAGAAAGACGTGACATCTTTGTCTTGCACAAACATGAGTGATAGTCTCACCCAGGTGTCGCTAGCTGTCCCCCCGTGACGTCAATGGTCTCGGCCAGGAAGACGTTCTTCATCCGGTCGTTAGGCAGGTATCCCACACTTCCGGTTTGAGCCCAGCGCAACGCCGGAAGCTGGTCCACGTCACCGTCGCCTCGTGACGTCACCTGTGACGTCATCAAATGACATAACACTTGTAACGTCCAAAGTTAACAGTCAACGGTATGCATGTCCGTCTATTGCCAAAGGAGAAAAATGGGATTTGGCTCTGTGATCTAGCAGAAGCTTCACTAAAGATTTAGGGGCTGGTAGAAGCATATATATTCATTAATTTATTTCACGTCAGCTCCTAGGTACAAGACACGACAAGAAGCTTTACTTGTGTGCAACCACCTCAAAGCAATTTGTTTTACACCCAAAAAAAGCAACTTTCATCTGGACTACATTATTCTCTAATTAATATTTTTAAGACGACAACCGGCGAGGTACGTTACTTACCCTGACGAGGCCGATGGGGAGAGTTATATCCGTTTTACCGCCTGTAATGCGGTTCCAAGTCTGGCGCCAATTTGTCACAACTTCCGGTAGCAAGCAGCCATATTGGTCAGGCGTCAAGGTGCCCAAATTGTCTGAAGAAAACCCATGATCCATGATTATTGAATGTGAAATCAAGTTGGTGTACATAATCCTGCTGTTCAGTAATATGGAACTTGTCTCGATGTATGATGGTTGCTTATAATGGTCCTTGTTTATAGCCCTTGCTTTTTTGCTTGGTCTTATTGGGACCAGAGCCAGAATGTCTACCTGATCATCTTGTTATATTTCACTGACTGCTTGGTTCCTATATTTGGTTGATATTGAATCTGATCCTTTCACCTCCTACTGACCGTGGTATCATGTCAAATGGCCTCTCAAGTTGGCCTTGCAGCATCGTGTCGTCTGGCCTTCCACAAGCGTGACCTTGCAGTGCCATTACTGACCTTTCTGCATGACACTATGTACCCTATTACTGACCTTTCTGTATGACACTATATACTCTATTACTGACATTTCTGTGTGACACTATATACCCTATTACTGACATTTCTGCATGACACTATATACTCTATTACTGACATTTCTGTGTGACACTATATACCCTATTACTGACATTTCTGCATGACACTATATACTCTATTACTGACATTTCTGTGTGACACTATATACCCTATTACTGACCGTTCTGTATGACACTATATACCCTATTACTGACCTTTCTGCATGACACTATGTACCCTATTACTGACATTTCTGCATGACACTATATACTCTATTACTGACATTTCTGTGTGACACTATATACCCTATTACTGACATTTCTGCATGACACTATATACTCTATTACTGACATTTCTGTGTGACACTATATACCCTATTACTGACATTTCTGCATGACACTATACACTCTATTACTGACATTTCTGTGTGACACTATATACCCTATTACTGACCGTTCTGTATGACACTATATACCCTATTACTGACCTTTCTGTATGACACTATATACCCTATTACTGACCTTTCTGTATGACACTATATACCCTACTACTGACCTTTTTGCATGACACTATATACCCTACTACTGACCTTTCTGCATGACACTATATACCCTACTACTGACCATTCTGCATGACACTATATACCCTATTACTGACCTTTCTGTATGACACTATATACCCTATTACTGACCTTTCTGCATGACACTATATACCCTACTACTGACCTTTTCGCATGACACTATATACCCTACTACTGACCTTTATGCATGACACTATATACCGCAAGACTGACGTGTCTGCGTGATATTATATATTCTGCTACTGGCCATGCTGCATCCTGCTTTCTGACCTTCAACTGACCTTGCTGCATGATGACCCCTTTAATGGTCATCCTCAAGTATGGGTGGAGCATGGCGTTCCATGCCTGGGAGTCAAGGTCGTTTGGGTCTGCGTCTGTATCATTGCCACTTGGCAAACAGAACAAATATACACATGATTATAGCAAACAAAATTGCGTCAAACGGTAGCTAAATTTACACTAAACTTTAATACAAAAAACGATAGTTAGGTAATTTAGATAACGTCATAAAAGTAACGTGTTCAAATAACGTGATAAAGTAACCTGATTTATTATTTATTATACGCCACTTTGTAACGCTCTTTGTCGGTCGCATCAGAGTTGTTTATGCATGTATTTTATGCACTGACGAGATTCTAAGCGCGTAGTGTAGAACTGTTTAGCCCAGTGTTCTCAACTAGGCTACTTACCTGTCAACGACCGTAGGTTTGCACGTCTCCAGCGCCTCTGGTGGCGCCCATGCTTGGAGAGTGGAGGCACCGGAAGTAATTTGGATCAGGCCAATCGCAGCGCCCCCTAGCCGCGTGGAGAGCTCTTGCCCGAACTGCCAACACGTGGAAGAGAAGTTGGCTGAGGCAGCTGCGTAAAAAACGGAAATCTGTTTTCAAGGCTTGGTCCTGTAAACTGGTTATCATTTCACACTCGCGTATCATATGCTCGCAAAGGCTCTAGGCTATATGAAAGGCAGGCTACGAAATAAGATGTATTGTATTGTATGACTTATTTTGCCATCATTATTATAATCATTATTACATTAGTTTGAACAATCCGATAGTACTTGCTCACTGCTCTCTGGTATCTAGCATTAGGTTACTGATGCTTGGTCACTGGGCTCTGATATCTCGTCACACGTCACTGGTCACTGTTCTATAGTTTTGGTCACTGTACACTGGTCTCTTGTCTCTGGTCTCTGGTCACTTGTCTCTACCATAAGGTGTATGGGCTCACTGGTCACCCGTCCTGGTTACTGTAGTACTTACCTGTGTCAGATACTCGCCAACTCTCAGACTTGTCCTCAGGTTCGTACAGCGGGAACCGTGACATGGCCTCCCCGGTACTGAGAACCCGGATGTTGGGGTATAGGTCGGCGCTACTGATGACGTCAGAGCCGCTCGCCACACTCTGACAACGACATGAAAGAGACCGATGAATTCCACCCCGGGATCGACAAGATCATATGTAATGTAAGGAAATGGGGACTAGGCGAAGGCCACATCAAAATTGGTCTTATTTAAGATTAAGCTTCACAAACAGCACTTTGCCACTCGATACACTTTTTAAAGATTTTGATATAGGTCTATGGCAAGCCATTTGTGATCGTAAGGAAAATATTTATTGATAGCGTCCCCCCTTTTCCCCACCCCTTTCTAGATATGCCACTGTAATGCAATCGAAATTAAATCACCAATGATAATCACTCATCACCAAAACGGCATGTGCGGCCTCCCTGGTGTAGTGGTTAGCGCACAAGACAGCAGATCAATAGATACTGGATTCGAATCCGGGCCTGGGTACCTAATCTGTGTTATGCTTGGAGAGTGTAATCATATTTCATCCACTTATCCCTAACCGCCGAGTCGAGTGGACGAGTGTAACCCTTGTGTGTGCAAAATCGACCTAAAACACCAATTCATCTCATGGGTGTAGCTGGTCGTATGCTGCCGCTTAAAGCAGCCTACTTACATGCGCCATCTTAGATTTTTTTACATTTTAGAATCAAGACTAAAACTATCTCAAGATTATGATGCATATGTTTTATATCTCGTTGAGTTGCAAAACAACACTTTCAACATAAAACTGCGGGGTATATTTTATCGTCCTAGCGAGCCGCGGTTGACATCACACAGAATACCGAGCAGCGAACAGGCGCAGGGATAAAAAGCCGACCACCAACTTCTGCTCCGAGGAACCAATGTGCTTCTCTCCGGATAGCCTACAGGTTTTCAAGATTTAAAGTCAACACAGGATATAGTTATGTGACATGGAGAAGAGGTTGGTAATACACAATTAATGGAACATATTACTGTAACACGGGGTGTGTACGTACGTCCGCCAGGGGTCGCTGCAGGTGGTCGTCGCCCACACACAGCCACATGTCACCGAACATGACGTCACGGAGACTGTGCTCACAGCCACCAGAGGTCGCCGTGATGTTGTGCGCCAGGGTGTCGTTGGGCGCGTGTAGGTGGAGTCGCCAAACCGGAAGTCCTTCCGGTCCTGCGTGGCGGGTTAAAAGGTTCAAATCTTTAAATGTATATTAAATTATGTCACTTGACGAATTGATCAGGCAGCCTGTAAAATTATTTCTATATCTTCTGCATGAGGACCAAGAACAGGCAAATCCGTTCTCTTACTAACGTTCCTAAGATGGATATATCGTAATAAACTGTTGGGTCATCCCATAAATTTTACTGTTATCACTTTTCATCAATGAGGTAGAGAGAAGAGAGAGTGATTATCGCTCTTGATATATATGTGTGCATATATCATAATAAAGTGTTCGGCTATCCTATTAGAAAGGTATCAATTTCACGAGAATGAGCAACAAGAGATAAACCAGGTCACTGAATAACATTTTGAAGCTCCATACATCGTAGCAAACTGTTGGGCCATGCTATATGACTGTTACCAATGTCACTACGATGGATGGACAAAAATAGACATCAGCCCCATTACTGAAATACTCTACATTTACACAGTGATTCGAGTCGACCCCTCGAGTGCTGTCAATGTATCATATCTTACATGTACATTATATACATTGTATGCTGAACACCACGTTGTTGTGTGTAACTTGTAGAGGACATATCGTGTTGCCCTGTTCCCTGGCTGCGTCTATGGATTTACACACTTGACATTTCCTTAGATCGACTTTAATCGAAGCGAGCAACATGATTATTGGTTACCTCTGTGGACTGAAGGCAGTGTTAAGGTACATACATCATTCTGATCTAGACATGTGTTATGGTAGATCTCTGACGCAATATGACCTTTAATTATAGGTTAAAGTCTTCTCCAAAGGACGAACCAATAAGTATGGTGAATGCAGTAAAAACAGAACTAGGCTGGAGTAGGTCTCGTTGTAAGCAACTATAGCAACTATGTCACGTGTACCTTCAAATGCAGCAGTGGATTCGACCTTGACATCGTCCACAAGGACGTCCACGTGATCTCCAATCTTCCTGGCGTATCCCCACACCACTGGCCGCAGGGGGGCGCCCTGCAGCAGCATGGAGTCCGTGTAGTAGGACCCGAAACGGAAGTTGCCATCTACAGGAGAGGTAATGACGTCACACAATGCCGGTGGGAAATACGACAGGATCTCGCCACTCGCTACGGCCGGACAATGACGTCGTTTCATCTTGGTGACGTCATAATCCATTGATTACGTTTTAACAACCAGTGGCGAGAGTCATTGGTCGTAAATAACGACGTCATTTTCGGACCGTAGCAAGTGCATAGTTCCTGTGTATGGTATCGCGCGTAAGCTGTTCATTCGAGTATACTTAATACAATATTGTCATTATGTGTGAAATTGAATCATTACGTGCTAATATAAATATGAAAATAAAATTGTTCTGTCGCTGTTTTAGTGTTATTGTTTTTGTTTTGTTTGTTTGTTTTTTGTTTGTTTGTTTTTTGGGATGGGGGGGGGCTAGTGGGGGTAGTGTTGCCAGATCACGAAAAAATACATTTCTTTATTCCCATGTCACGATAAATTAAAAGCTGAACTCTCCGCATGCAATGGAAGGGCGGATACACGATACCAAATTATTTAATTGATTTTTATCTAATCACGGCGGTCGGCTAGTGGGGGTAGTGTTGCCAGATCACGAAAAAATACATTTCTTTATTCCCATGTCACGATAAATTAAAAGCTGAACTCTCCGCATGCAATGGAAGGGCGGATACACGATACCAAATTATTTAATTGATTTTTATCTAATCACGGCGGTCGGCTAGTGGGGGTAGTGTTGCCAGATCACGAAAAATACATTTCTTTATTCCCATGTCACGATAAATTAAAAGCGGAACTCTCCGCATGCAATCGAAGGTCGGATACACGATACCAAATTATTTAATTGATTTTTATTTAATCACGGCGGTCGGCTAATACCCCATTCCCAGGTCACGAAAAATTATTTTCCTCATTACCAGTCCACGATGGAATAAAAAGCCCAACGCAAATACCCTTGCCCCCCCCCCGCCCTCCCCCGCGCTCAATTTTGGCCACATGTACGCTAATCTGGGTCAAGCCATGACGTGGGGTTGGAGACTTGACCCAGAGGCCGGTACGAATGTTCCAACCCACGGGTTGAGGGGGCTCCTCGTTATGGTTGAAACGAAGGTGTGTTTAGGCTACTTGTTTTGGTCGCACCCGGGCTAAACTGGGCAAACGAAGGATGAATGGATGGAACATGTCCGAGATGAGGTGTGCGAACCCAGGACCTATTGATCTGTGGTCTACTGCGCTAACCACTACACCATGGAGCCCCCCGTCCCGTTATGTATGATAAACGAGATTATCGCATCAATCCCATGTGCACACAATAATGGTAAACACGTACTTTGCAGTATAAAGCTCTGGAAATGGCTGGGACGGAATGGAATTTTTGCCGTTGACCATTAATTAAAGCTTATGTTCTTCGTGCGTTGGACAGCATATAGACAGAGTTGTATCAACTATAGGCATACCCCTGCCACTAACTACAGAATGATATCAAATTTAGATACAGACCATTATATTTTTATACTTGAACGCCGCCCGATGAATAGTTTGCGACGATGACAAATGTCAGCAGTCAACACAGAGCGCTAACCTTCTGTTCACCCTGTGTATCTGGGGCGCGCACAATACACGCAGAATATGAAACGACGTCGGGGTTCGTATTTAAGTAAATACAAAAACCACAATGATGTCGGTATGACGTCACATTTACTAAATATCCGTACTTCTCATGGCGTTGACAGCCGCGACCTTTCCTCGCACAGTCAGCGATCAATGGCAGAGTCTGCACCGGTCACCACCACGGGTGGCATGCAGAAAGCCATGCGCGAGCGCCACCTGTAGGGGTGGGGGGCGCGCGGGGGGGAGACTTACACAACGACTGGTGGTAAACAAATATGGGGGTCGGTGTCCACACATGTGACCTTGACCTTTCATTCTTAGCCATTTAAATGAACAGAAATTCTGAGATCGGGTTCGAACGCGAAATGCACCATTTTTACAACTACCATTTATGACATTGGATCGAATAAGAGTGAAATGAAATTTACTGATATGCATGAAATGAGTGACATACACGGGGACTACCGCTCGTACGTGGGTGGTACATTAAACTGGTTTTTCAGGCGACCTGTTTGGCCATGTGTGGGTTATATTAGACCATGGAGTCCATAGAGCAGGGGACTTTAATATCATAATGAAACGACATCCGTAGGGGGGAATATCTGATGATGATTGCATGACGTCAAAGAAATTCGACATCAGTTTTCAGCATAAAGGCTCCCTCCGTAAAAGCCAATGGGGGCCTCCCTGGCTCAGTTGGTAAGCAGGCTAAGCAGCAGAGTAACAGCTTCGTGGCTTTGAACCCAAACCCCAGCCTCGGGGCCACGTGTTATCCGACCCCCATTGGGTTGTTCCGGGAGGATTTGGGCCCATAATTAGAACCAAAAGTGGCGCTAAACACCAACATTTGAGTCATTGACTGCCTACAATAGTAAAGACTATTATTTAAGTCTCAGTTCTTTGGACTCTGTTGTACCTCGTATACAATTTGTATTTGGCATCGATTCGAATTCTTGGAAGGATCTAGCATCTCAAAAGAGGGGTTGGGTACGTCTCGTGCGAGAAGGAATGCCCCACCACGATGGGCTCTGGTTTGAGAAACTGGATTTGAAACGCCAATCTAGGCGTCCAGTGAGTATAAACCTAGACCAAACGACAGGTCATCGATGCGACGACTCCGGTAAGCTGTGTCGGTCACAGATAGGCTTATTTAGTCATAAGCGCAAATGCCGCGAAACAATTCTTACTACTTAACCCGCCAAAAAAGGTACAAATCCATCGTCATTCGCAGAAGGACAGATGCCAACCGTACAGTTTGTGTCCAATCTGTGTTATTTAACAATTTATTTCCCAGCCGAGAGCCTAGTATACCTCGGTTTTGAGCCAATAAACGCCATTAAAGAAGCGAGAGCCGGTACCTGAGCAGCGGTGATTGCCGTTTATGGGCAGCGATCGGTTGGGGAAGAAGGCGACGGTGAAACACTCGAAGGCGTACAGCGAGATTTCCACGGCAACCACCACCAACACCAGCACGGCCGCCAAGCGGCACCACCGGTGTGCGGTGCGTCGTCGCACGTACACCTTGCGGGCCAGGTAACCCATGGCGACGTACGCCCGCCGTACACCTCACGACGAGAACTCCAGACGACTATGCTCCAGGTATTCCAGGAGGTGGATCCGTAACGTCAGACCGGATCTGGATCGGACAACTGTTCCGGGAGATACTCGCTGTGTTCCCAGAATGCGAGCACCAATTCCGGATCACTGAGAGTCACGTCAGCGTCGGGATTCAAGTCAGGATTTCACAAACGAAATCAGATCTTCACGATGTCTTTAGCATCGTCAGATGATGAACATGAGCGTCGGCAAATGTTGAAATCCAAAAGTGGTCAAAACAAAATTGCCGGCACTTGTGGCACGAATGTTAATCCTCTCGATGGTGGGTGGCTTATTTATCCAATGATGCACCACCAAACCATGCGACAAATAACCCGGACTCCTCCACGGGTTATAGACCCACTCCTTCAGGCATGAATCATAAATCACAGCTCCCCCAGTGACATCCAGCGGTCATCACCCCAGCCTCACTCACTCCGACACAGCACAGCGCAATGCACGTGCTTGATGAGGCGAAAGCGGAGTGAACGTCAGGTACCCGTAGTACGTGACCCCCTATACCAACACACACACACAACAATCTAGACAACCCTAGCTGACTAGTTCACGTATCGATCACTAGGAGCGCTGCCGCACATTTATTAGCCCTGTGGGATTTTAGCCGCGTTATCGTATTTTCTCGATCCCCGCCGCTTCGTCCTCCTATATATATATATATATATATATATGCATATGTATATATATAAATCTATATCTATATATATTCCATCGGACGGGTTGTCTGATCGGAGATCAATGTGCCTAAATGCTTTGCCCTCTGCTGCTTGGCGCATCCACTGGGCTGGCTACAGGTGCACGTGGTTCGGAAATCGGTCGATAACCAAATCACTATGAGCTGAGATCGATCCCCGTGTCGGCATGGGGAGCAATCAGTCTGTGTTTCGACCACAGGAGTCGCTTAACAGGTTAATAACTTGGGTTGGGTCGCGGGGGTGGACGGGAAGGGGTGGACGAGAGAGGGTGGACGGGAGGGGGTGGACGGGAGGGGGTGGACGGGAGTGGGGCGTAGAAATGAGAGGCAGGAACGGTAATTAATCGACGAGTATTGGCTGCGCGGGTTTACGTTGCAATTTAAATGGCAATTTTGTGACCTCGCAACTAGTTACCATTAAGACGGTTTGTGACGTCATGATTAGGACGGTTTTGTGACGTCAACCATTAAGACTTCGTTTTGTCCAATCAGTCACGAAGCATCGCAAATAAAATGGCAAAATATTTCATCGGTCGATTGAAAACGAACTGCTAGGGATCTACTACAAACCCAACGAGGCAAACCAGTTGAAAAAAAGTAGATTCGTATCAGCGCTACTAACATAGACCATCATGTCCTTATCAGAAAATGCCAAGGCAATTATTTTAACGCGAGGTTTTAATGACAGGTATGGCGGCCATCCTAACATTTATTCCCTAACTGTGGATATCAACAATTCAGTTCTTGATATCGACCATTCAATTCTTGTCATCAACAGTTCAATTCTTGATATCAGCAATTCAATTTTTGATATCTTAATAATTATTTCTTGATATCAATAAATTTACTCCGTTATCTACAACAGCCGCAGGAGATACATGTTTATCTCTACGTTATGTTCTGTCATATGTTCGATGGGACGTCAGCTTCACTGATATCGTAGATGGTATTCAATACTGTAATTAACCATTTTTTATACATCGAGACCTTTATACCAAGACGCGCTACTAGAAAAATTAGAGGGCAGGTACTTATAGGAGGTATACAAGAGCGTAATTAGTTGTGTGGCTGAAGAAACGGGTAACTATTGGTCCTCACGGCGGAATATTGGGCGCATTTCGACGGGCCAAGACCGGTGGGCCGCCCGGTATACTCAAGCTCTTCCGGACCGGCCGGTCGGGCTATGCCGATTGTCAATGAAATGTTCACACCGGTCACGACCGGTTCATTTAGGGGCAATGGAACCAGCCTAGACAGTGACTTTTCAATCAGCCGCCACCTTCGCCCGAATGTCCCGTGCTGTTTTGAACGGGCCACATCGGCATACTGAATGAATGCGCGTGCAACCAACCCGGGTGAAAGAAGTGTCGGGCGGCGAACCGATGCGTAATGTGCGTATACAGTCAACTGGGGATATACCCGGATTACCACAACGGAACGTTGTCAAAAGAATAGTCACATATCGGAGTTGTATAATTTACAGTCCTGTATTCCCGAGTGCTGACTGTGTCTTTTAATATTCATTTGGCTGTTCAGACTGAAGTCGGTTCAGCTAATTTGTACATATTGAATCCTTAGTTGGGCTTTTGCGATCGAGAGTGTGGTGCGGTTCATCGTATCCCATTGGCAGGACCCCATAGGCCCTTTCCTACAGGGCGATTTTTTTAGAAAATGGAGAAGCGACATGAAGACATGGGCGAAACACTAACTCCGACAACGATGTTGTCCCTTATCGACACGATGTAAGCTTCTCCACCATCCCTCCCCCCCACCCCCTCCCCATCGATAAGAAATATGAATGTATCTATATTGAGTTTAAGTGATAGAAAGTGTAGGTTAACTTGCTGGGTAATGCATAAAAAAAAACATATGAAACCCCAACTGTCATCGCTGCCTATGCTGAGCATACAGTTGGGGCGTGTTACCCGGTTATTGTTAACAACGAGGAAGTTATACATCCGCAATTCCGTGCTCAATACCACATCCACCCCGCTTGTTAGCAATCTGCAAGGCTAACTTGCTATAGATCCACACATACCAGCGCATCAAAAGATTCCTCCAGAGATGGTGGCAAAGACATTTTTTTGGCCTTGTAAATAGATCAAGCAAATCTTTTTACATTGCGATCATAATGTAACCGTTTATGGTGATTCAATTAGTCTGATTAGTCAGTAATATTGTGTAAGACATGAAAGAACAGCGGCTTAATAATGAAGGAAAATTGCTGTTTACGTGATTAATGCATTTTATGCATCTCCATTTCATCAGTTTTCCGAGCGAACAAGGAATAACAGGAAAATTTCATTTGTTGTTTCTAAATGTACCTCCCAAAGCGTTGCACGAGGTGGTTATAAATGTCGACATTTCGATCATTCGATCATGTTGGATATTGAAGTTATTGAATTACGCTTCGCATAGTCGCCAAGGTCAAAAGTTGGCTACAAGACCCAGACCTAAGCCAGGCTTATAAGGACGAGCGTGAAGGTCATTTAAAGGAAGATTATTGGGATTAAAAAAAAATTCATGTTTTTTTCTCTTATGTGTCTCGGGTGTTGGGTGCGACACTTTGCCGACAAAGAAAGTGTGTGTGTGTGGGGTGGGGGGCGCACGCAATTTTGCTGCGAAGTTCAAAATGCTTCGCATTTGCGTTGGGAATAAGATCATGAAAAAGTGTTGTATTTTGCTATTTAGAGGAAGCACATCTGCTCATGAGCAGTGTTGTCACACAACATGCCGCCAACATACTGCACTATTACATTAATGACCAAGGATATGCCACAACGCGGTTGAACGGCATGACTTCTTTTTTCTGTTCAGCGTTGTTTGCCGATTTACACAGTCCGGTTGTCTTCGGCTAACTAAGAGAGAGATAAACAGAAGATGAGGGAGAAGCAGATAAGCAGAGGAAGAGCCTCAGAGTGAGATAGAGATTGGGAGACAGATATGTGATAAATCGATGCAGCGAATTAAGGGACAGAGATTGCGATACAGAGACATAGAGACACGGAGAAAGCGAGCCAGATAGAGAGAGAGGGAGAGAAACAGGGCGAAAGAGAGTGACTTCGTGGTACCCCAGATGGGATGCATTGTTTATATAGTCACTTGAAATGTGAACCAGCGAACTGTCACACTGGGGGCAGTAGCGCTAGACGAGGAACAGGCACCGGAAGGTAGTAGTAGGACAGGTTGGCATGGCCATGGGTGTCAGAGGGAAACACCCAGTCCTCTCCAGTCTAAGAGAGACGGAAAGAAACACTGTCACTGGGATGTCACACCAGTGTCCCAGAGCCACGTCAGCGCCACATCAGCGCCACATCAGGGTCCCATCAGGGTCCCATCAGGATCACATCAGCATCACCTCAGGGTCACATCAGAGTCACACCAGGGTCACACCAGCGTCCCATCAGCATCGCATCAGGATCACATCAGCATCACATCAGCATCACATCAGGGTCACATCAGGGTCACATCAGGGTCACATCACATCAGCATCACATCAGAGTCACGTCAGAGTCACATCAGGGTCACATCAGGGTCACACCAGTGTTACACCAGCGTCACATCAGCATCGCATCAGGGTCACATCAGCATCACATCAGCATCACATCAGGGTCACATCAGAGTCACATCAGAGTCACATCAGGGTCACATCAGGGTCACATCAGCATCACATCAGGGTCACATCAGCATCACATCCGGGTCACATCAGGGTCACATCAGGGTCACATCAGGGTCCCATCAGGGTCCCATCAGGGTCACATCAGCGTCACATCAGCATCATATCAGGGTCATATCAGGGTCACACCAGGGCCCCATCAGGGTCCCATCAGAGTGACATCAACGTCACATATCAGCGTCCTATATCAACGTCCCATATCAGCGCCACATATCAGCGCCACATCATCGTCACACATCAGCGCCATTTTCTTTCCAGGACAAAAAATAAACCGCTTGGGTCTGCATGGACCGGTGACATAGAGAGGGTCAATGGAAAAAGGATCCGAGCGAATTTCGGAGGTAAAACCTTCTGAGAGGGTTTCGGAGGTGAAATACCCCCCGAGCGGATTTTGGAGGCGATAAAGGAGTGGCTTTACCGCGAAACCCTTATAAAGCCAGAATTGTATTAAGTACCCCCCCGCCCCCTCCCCACCCGGGAGCGTTCCAGTGCCACATCAGGGTGACATATTCGTCACAGGAGCGCCATATCATAAACCATTTGAATATTGTTCTAATAAGACCACGGACTGACGGATATGATGAGATGCGAAACGAAGTTTAGGATCATGCATTGTAAGTTGGCGACACTATCACCACATCTCCCCCCCCCCCCTCCCCTCCCACTCCCTAGCAACCCCGACTCCACCACCCATGCAGCCCCCGTCAAACCACTTCACCACTCAACAACCCGACCGCAACATTCAACCGACGACAGGCCCTGAGTTACACGACCCTCCGCTTCGATAACCCGTCCACAGATACACAGCGTGCAAACAAAAACACAGATGTCGGTTGAGTGCCTATCACTAACAGCCATGAAGTATAGACACTTGCATAATTGAACAATAAGATGTTCCGCAGAGGGCCCATCCACACCATTATAGCTGTTTTATTGGGGACATTTCTTTGCTCCGGTTGGAAAAGTAATGATCGCGATTTGACCTAAGTCGATAACATGAAATGGTTTAGTGGCTGAAAGTTGACCGAAGATCATTAACCGTTGCTGGGCACCTCGTCACGTGGTACGTACGGTACACCCGCGAGATTGAAGAGAGGCCGCCCTGCAAATCCCCCACGTGTGGGTCCGAGAGGACAGGGCGGAGCGTCGCAGTTATTTCCAATCATACAAAACCGCCTCACGGTAAAAAGAAACCGTTGCCGGACAACCGCGGCGAAATACCCCAAGCCGTAAACACGGTATTGAGGGGCGGTAAAAAGGAAACCCCTCTCTTCACCTATAAACGAAAGACCATGCCACATGCGCGTGCGCAGTGCGGGTCGTCACTTGAAACGCGGTGTCGCCGAACGGCGGGAAAACTTGCTGGTCGTCTGCCACATCCACGGCGTCTCCACGCTCTGCGCGAGGGCGCTGTTGATTTAACCCCCGGCCGGGAAGGTCACTGTACCCTTTGATCGCCTGCATCGCCGCCTTGAAAGTCCCTCTTGTCGTCGTCGACTTTTACAGTCTGTAACGACACAGCCCGGGTTACAACAGTCGCGCGGGGGGCGGTGGGGGAGGGGGGTGGTGGATGCTGGGATGGGGGTGAGTGGGTCAGTTTTACTGAATAAACGTGCGATAATGGGGCGTATTGACAGCGTAAACTGCATTCCGCACCCCACGATGGGAGTGTTATTAAACACGCTTTTTGGGACGCTATGGGAGGTACCCGTGAGGTGGGGTGGGGTGGGGGGGGGTTGAGTTGGGGTGGGGTGGGTGGATTAAGGTGCAAGGGACGAGAAGAGGGGGGGGGGTAGGGGGTATCGTGCTCAGGGTCAGTGTAGATACTGTAGCTTCCTTCAGTGTTGCTCATACGGTAAGCTGGATGACTTTTATTTAGAAAACACAATGATCCTGTACCTGTCTGATCTCGCCAGTGTTTTAATCGTCAATATACACATTATGTGTATGCACAACACAAAAGATCGCAGCTGCGTATATTGAAAGCAATCTCTGTCACGATCCTTTGAAACACTAACGACCCCGATAGTACACTAATGACCCCGATAGTACAATAATGACCCCGATAGTACACTAATGACCCCGATAGTACAATAATGACCCCGATAGTACAGTAATGACCCCGATAGTACAATAATGACCCCAATAGTACACTAATGACCCCAATAGTACAATAATGACCCCGATAGTACAGTAATGACCCCGATAGTACAATAACGACCCCGATAGTACACTAATGACCCCAATAGTACAGTAATGACCCCGATAGTACACTAATGACCCCAATAGTACAATAATGACCCCGATAGTACAGTAATGACCCCGATAGTACAATAACGACCCCGATAGTACACTAATGACCCCAATAGTACAGTAATTACCCTTATAATACATTAATGACCCCGATAGTACAATAATGACCCCGATAGTACACTAATGACCCCAATAGTACACTAATGACCCCAATAGTACAATAATGACCCCGATAGTACAGTAATGACCCCAATAGTACACTAATGACCCCAATAGTACAATAATGACCCCAATAGTACACTAATGACCCCAATAGTACAATAATGACCCCAATAGTACACTAATGACCCCAATAGTACACTAATGACCCCAATAGTACAATAATGACCCCAATAGTACACTAATGACCCCAATAGTACACTAATGACCCCAATAGTACAATAATGACCCCGATAGTACAGTAATGACCCCGATAGTACAATAACGACCCCGATAGTACACTAATGACCCCAATAGTACAGTAATTACCCTTATAATACATTAATGACCCCGATAGTACAATAATGACCCCGATAGTACACTAATGACCCCGATAGTACAATAATTACCCCGATAGTACACTAACGACCCCCATAGTACACTAATGACCCCGATAGTGTACTAATGACACCGATAGTACACTAGCGACCCCGATAGTACAATAATGACCCCGATAGTACACTAACGACCCCCATAGTACACTAATGACCCCGATAGTGTACTAATGACACCGATAGTACAGTAATGATCCTTATACTACATTATTGACCCCGATAGTACACTAATGACCCCGATAGTACAATAATGACCCCGATAGTACAACAATGACCCCGATAGTGCACTAATGACCCTGATAGTGTACTAATGACCCCGATAGTGCACTAATGACCCGATAGTACACTAATGACCTCGAACACTAGGGATCCCGATAATACACGAATGGCTCTGATTATACACTAATGACCCGATAGTACACTAATGACCTCGAAAGAACAGTAAGGATCCGAAAACACGAATGACCCTGATAGTACACTAATGACCCCGATAGTACACTAATAACCCCGATAGTGCACTAATGACCCCGATAGTACACTAATGGCCCCGATAATACACTAATAACCCCGATATTGCACTAATGACCCCGATATTGCACTATTGTCCCCGATAGTACACTAATGATCCCGATAATACACTAATTACCCCGATAGTACACTAATGACCCCGATAGTACACTAATGTCCCCGATAGTACACTAATGACCCGATAGTACACTAATGTCCCCGATAGTACACTAATGATCCCGATAGTGCACTAATAACCCCGATAGTGCACAAATGATCCCGATAGTACACTAATAAACCCGATAATACACTAATTACCCCGATAGTGCACTAATGACCCCGATAGTACACTAATGGCCCCGATAATACACTAATAACCCCGATAGTGCACTAATGACCCCGATATTGCACTAATGTCCCCGATAGTACACTAATGACCCCGATATTGCACTAATGTCCCCGATAGTACACTAATGATCCCGATAGTACACTAATTACCCCGATAGTACACTAATGACCCGATAGTACACTAATGACCCCGATAGTACACTAATGACCCCGATAGTACACTAATGTCCCCGATAGTACACTAATGATCCCGATAGTACACTAATTACCCCGATAGTGCACTAATGACCCCGATAGTACACTAATGGCCCCGATAATACACTAATAACCCCGATAGTGCACTAATGACCCCGATAGTGTACTAATGTCCCCGATAGTACACTAATGACCCCGATAGTACACTAATGACCCCGATAGTACACTAATTACCCCGATAGTACACTAATGACCCCGATAGTACACTAATGTCCCCGATAGTACACTAATTACCCCGATAGTACAATAATCACACCGATAGTACATTAATGGCCCCGATAATACACTAATTACCCCGATAGTACACTATTTACCCCGATAGTACACTAATTACCCCGATAGTACACTAATTACTCCGATAGTACACTAATTACCCCGATAATACACTAATTACCCCGATAGTACACTAATTACCCCGATAGTACACTAATTACTCCGATAGTACACTAATTACTCCGATAGTACACCAAAGACCTTACTATGATAAGACGCCACACTCAGCGGGCCCAATGGTTATCTCGCGACTGCAGCGCCGCCAAGCGGATGGAGTTGGATGCCCGCTGTCGAAACAAGTTCGGGTGAAACGACTGGCAGCTGCTATTGTTCAGCGTTTGGCTGCAGCAACAACAACAAACAGCAACCCGAACTATCATATTCTCGTTTCACAAAGAACAAGCAAAGGTAATTTGTACTCTGAAGAAACCTTTATGACGCTAATTCCAATATATATAAAATTAATTAGGAGCGATAATTGATGATAATTTGGAGTTGCTAGGGAAGCAGCCTAAAGTTTAAAACCAGAGGCAGAGGTAGGCAAATTGAATGTAAAAGTCGGTAAATTTAACAAAGAATCAATGTATATTAAATCTTATTTGTTTATTAATATATACAGTCATAGATCTATTGTACTTTCATACTTGTCATGTGGATTATTTTTGTGAGAGAGATAGAACGTAATAACTATATTATAATAATGATAATTATAATATCAATTTATCAGATGTTAGCCTGTCAAAGTTGTCAATTGATGAAAATTTTGTTATGACAAAATTTACAGCAATATCTACATGAATATTCATGTCTACATGGAGTAACCAACTACTTTTTGTGAAGAAAGGCACATATTTAATTAGCACTGGCACTTAACTTTGGGCTTGTGTATAGGTTAAGCTATCATTCAGTGTTCTTCCCAATGGTTGTCAAAGGTCATTTGTTTTTTTGCAATAGCTAGGTTATATCAATCAAGGTTGATATCAAAGTGTTCAAGTAGTTTCAGTTAATCAGGGCTTAACATTCTTATTTGTAATGTTACCGATGCTAACATTAATGTATTTCTTCTTGTTAATATGCCCAAAGCTCAGTTGTGGAAAGAACCACGCCACATCATTAACCTAGCATTATTTGTGTCTCCCCTGGCAAGAAGAAGTTAAAATGTCAGCTGCAGAAATTGAGAATGGCGCAGCGCAGAGCTCAAATGAAGAAAATATGCAGAAGAAATCACAAATACCCTTTAGTTTGTGTATTTAAACTTAATAAAGTCATCGTATATGAAGACATTTAGAAAAATTTCCTAGAATTTCCTTTACATGCATATAGTATCTGAAACCCACTCCAAAATGAGATTATTTATTTTATTTATTTGTATTTATTTCTCCTTATCATTAATAACTTAGTTTGAGTTCTCCGTGAATGTCCTGGGTGCCTAGCTGTATGGGCTTCAGACAAAATAAATGGAAATAAAACAATAAACCTGGTCTGTTATGGTGTCAAATTATTTTTTTGCTGAAGTAAGTAGGGGTCTAGTAATTATTTACATAATGCACCCATAAATCATGAATGAATGACCCATATTATGCGATAAACGTTCCATGATGAAAAATAATAAACTAACTATGCCATACCCGCTGATAGTCCCAAGAAGCAGGCCTTAACGAGCCCTATCATCATCCAGCAGCGTCAGAACTACAGTCCCGCTTATGAACTTTTTTACGTCATATAAATTCCACATCGTCACTGAGTACTTAATTTTTATTCTTTTATTTTTCTGTACCGCTAAAGCTCGCTGGGACCCCCCCGCCCCCCCACCCCCCCTCCCCCAACAGAGTCCCAATTATTAATTATTTTTAACCTAATACATATCTCCGTACTTCTATATCGTCCCGGGGTAATTAATCTTACGGCTAGTGTTTTTCTCTTTACCGATAAAGCTTGCTTAAACTGATCAGACCCGCGAGAATCATATAACACTAGCACTGCCCCCCCCCCCCCCCCCCCACCGCCACCTCCAACGGCACCAAAAATCTCCCAATTATTATTTTTTTACCAAATGTATGTCTAAATACTTCCAAATGGTCCTCAGCTAATTAATCATAAAGGCAAGTTGTTTTGCCTCCATATATTTATTGCTTGCTTGATCAAACAGGAGCCGGCGAGAATAGTACGGCACTAGTACCCCCCCCCCCCCCTCCCCTCACCCTCTGACGGCGTCAAAAGTTGTCCCAGCTATTATTTTTTACCTAATATATGTCTGAATACTTCCATATAGTCCGAGGGTATTTATTTGGATGGCAAATGTTCTGTCTGTATCGAAAAAGCTTGCGTAAACCGATCGCATCCGCGAGAATCGCACGGCGCCAGGCCAAACTGGGTTGAGTTGCGGAGCACGATCGACCGCCGCGAACAATTTACTCCGGGCATATCCACTAAATAATTAACCATAATTTTGAAATAACAGCACATTCTAAATAGTGTAAAATATTGATAAATAATGGATAATTATTATGCAACGATATTTACAGGTTATCCCCACGTATTTTAGAAGAATCGTCGTCCAGAATTGAATATTATGATGCGGGACTACTCTCGTTGAGGCGGTCGATCGCGGTCGACCGTGCTCCGCGACTCAACCCAGGGCGGTTCTTTTTTCTCGCCAACTCCATCCGCATGGCGTCGCCACTGTCGCGAGCATAACGGAAGTTGCCATTGGGCTGTACTGAGTGTGGCGTCTTATCATAGTACTAGTCTTTGAGTACACTAATAACCCCAAAATTATACGAATGACCCCGATAGTACGCTAATGAATCAGATATGATAAATTTGACACATCAAATTCTAAAAATGCATTTGGTGGATGCGCATATATTTTTTGCGCACGGAAAACCGTCTCCAATTTGAAAATGTTTGCGGTTTGCTCGCAAGGTCGCCGGGATTAGATCAAGGGCAAAAATAACGACCTCAATTCAGCATACCTCTTGTTTCTAGCGCTTACCTAGAAACAACACAGATGGTTTGCGATCTACTTGTTTGGAATAGCAACACACAGGCGGTTGAATTGGCTTCGTTTCCTGCCCATGTGTCCGTGGACCAGGGCATCGGAGCTGATAGAAGTTTTTGACTTCCGTGTAAACAAAACGACGCACGGATTTGGTTAATTTTATTCCGTCGACAGGTGATGATGCAATAGCGGTATTTATTAACGATATTTAATCGTTTTTTTAGGAGCATTCAATGCACAAATAAAGCTTAGTCAACATTTCACGGACAATCATTGTTTACACCATAATCTGCCCCAGTGTAATGCGTAAAATATACTTATACTTGTACATGAGATGGTGACGTCACCATAAATAGTTTATGTGGAAAAATAAACAATCCTATCCACTGAAATACGACATACAATTTAATACACTTGCATTTCATTTTTCATTCATCTACGTTAGCATAAATCATAAAAAGGCTCCATGAGAGCGTTGATACTACTTGACAAATCTGGGAAGATCTACTTTTAAACATACGGGGAAACCAGACAGTTTATTTTTTATTATTTTGACAATAACCAGAAACAACTTGAAGCATCCTGGTATTGAGGCCAGGGGGTATGACGAATTGTACTCAGCGACAAACGTGTCCCCTCCCAGTCCTCCGCCCTCACGGACAGCCCTGTTACCTCCCAGTCCTCTACCCTCACGGACGGCCCTGTCCCCTCCAAGTCCGCCACCCTCACGGACAGCCCTGTCCCCTCCAAGTCCTCCACACTCACGGACACCGCTGTCCCCTCCAAGTCCTCCACCCTCAGGAACACCCCGGTCCCCTCCAAGTCCTCCACCCTCACGGACAGCCCTGTCCTCTCCAAGTCCTCCACCCTCACGGACACCCCTGTCCCCTCCAAGTCTTCCACCCTCATGGACACCCCTGTCCCCCTCCAAGTCCTCCACCC